>JAJLXK010000020.1:0-321630 GCA_030571195.1 Myxozyma geophila | reverse complement strand
CCCCCCCCCCCCCCCCCCCCCCCCCGAAGGATCTAGACCTGCTGGTTCGTCGGCGGCGAAACCCTGAAATTTGTATTCCAAGCCTTTCCAATTCAGTTTGCAAGGAGATTGCTTGCTTCTTTGCGTCAAACAAAACACCCAAGCAAGAACAATAAACAAGTCGAGGCCGCGTTTCGCTGGGAAGGATCTATTCAGCTTATCATGTGCCAAATCTCTGACAACGGGAGGTGCGGCGCCCCTGAACTTTGCTGCGTCTGCAGTTTGAATATGTGCTTTGAGGATGAATTTGGCTGTTTGCTGTGGCGATGGAGCTGAAATAATTTAGTGAGCCGGTATATGCAAAGCAAGATTGGCGGACGAGCTGGTAGCTAACTGAATTCCTAGGTTCGAGTACGTACGCAAAGACTCATTCAAAACGTGGTTGAATAGGAAGACTGCCAGAAATGAGATATTGAGGGAAAGAATCGTGGATTTACTCAAGACAGCAGGGTCTAGTCTGATTTGCGTAGCCAGAAGAGAATATCTATTGTCTTTGTGTGTGCTCATCAATCTGCAGCTATCCGAAGCGAGTCATATGGATCTACTTGGAGCACACCAGCGAAACAAAGACGAAGAGAGCGAGAAGAGAGTGCGATATTTGAGATTTTAATAGGGGCTGCAGTTGGTTATATCATCTCCACTGGTCAAACGGAAATATCTCTACATCTGCAGTTTAACGAGGAAAGAGATGATGTTATTTCTGAGATTACTCGCAAAAATACATACTCCGCAAAAACGGCTGATACAGACATCATTAGTACTATCTAGGGAGCGGTACAAGCGCGGTACATTGAAACTCAATTGCACAGGCTGGATGGAGTGAGTGCAAACTTGCGTATTCGAGGATAGTCGTGTTTAGGAGCCCAGTTGTTTGTGCGTTGAGATGCCTGGATTGCTTGAAGCTACTCTTCCTCGAGCCAGCGCTTCCACGCTGAATCCAGCAGTATACTATACAAGCTTCGCAAGTGGAAAACTGAAAGCCAAAAAAAAAAAGGCAGACGGGTCCATACGGTGCGAAGGCGTGGCTCCGTTGTGGAGTTTCCAAGAGACCGCATTGCGCGCCGTACACCACGGTCACGAGAAATTTATGCAGGCTTTGTTCGGACTCTTCCCGTTCGATGGTTTAGATGTGTGCAAGTAATGGAATAATATTGAAATTCAAATTTGTGGATTTAGTCTCACATTGCATTGTCGGCGCTCAGAGACAGGTTGGCCGCAGCCGTTCAGCTATCCACACTACAACACGCGATTACACGAACGCACTTCGGAGTCTTTTGGTTTACACATACCTCAATTCTCTCGTAGGCTGTCTTGCTCTACACTGGGCTGTGGGGAGGTAAACACTTGGTTCGCTCGCGTTGCAGACGTGCAGATGTTTTGTTTGTGTGTTTGTGTTGTCTGTTTCCACGGGCTTATCTGAGAACAGAAAGTGGATCCGATAGATTGTCGCGGCGGCGTTGTCCGAGACGGGTTTGCTTGCCCTGAGAATTCCGCGTAGCTTGTCCACGCGAGAAGCGAATCTACGTGTGCCGGGTGTCGCATGGGAACTGCGGAAGCAGAAGGACGGATGACCCACGCTGGAAGATCTGTCGAGAGCCAAGCGCACGAGCTCGGAGGAGACTCGGGGCAGAGCAGAGAAGAGCCGCGGACGCGACGCAAAAGCGGAACAGCGTGAGCCACGTTGTCGCGAGTCCACAGAAAGGAGCGGGCAAGTGTGTGGGCGTGAATGTGCCTGGATCTGTCAATATCTGAGAAGGAGCTGGGTACTTTGGAGTACGGTACTCTGTCCGTGATGCGGTCTCGTTGTGCAAACACACGTGGAGCGGACGCACTCCCCAGTCACATACGGCACTCTGTCTGTGGCAAGATAGCAGCACAGTAAGCAATCTGAATATCCAAATGCATTCGATTCCTATTCATACAAACACTTGTAAACAGTGTATAATCGCTGTATTTCTCACAGTGGTCTCGACACTTGCTGCGGTCAGTCCACTCTCGCGCCTCAGAAGCACTTTCCTTTTCGGGAAATAATTAACTATTTGGTATCAAATAAATAAAATGATTACTAATTGAGGGAGCGCAGCCGATTTATGTCTTGTTATTGTATTGAAGTATTGACGTATGTGTGCATTATAAGCAAGTAATAAGCAACAGAAAAAACCAAAGCAAACCAAAACAGAAACCTGGTGAATTCAACAAGGCAGCTCAGGTCAGAATCTCTCAAAGCACAACTCACGCGACTTTGCCACTATATTCTATCCACACACACACACACAAGCATCGTCTCAGCCAGCAGCCCTCTCCGTTCTCTGATCCTTCTTTTTCCTATTCTCGGCGTCTTCGTTCCCCAGCCGTAAACGTTCCGTGGCGAATAGTCTGCATTCCCGTGCGCGTGTCTGCTTGCTGCTAATTTCAAATATAGTCATTTGTCATGGCTTACTATATACATCACGTGACTGAGCCGCAGTGAGATTTCAGATAGAGTGTAGATAGTGGATGACTGACATCTATCGTGACTCCTGCGAACATTGCTCTCTCCGCAAGCAAAATTCACGACGGCACTGGAACAAAAGAGATGGAGCAGAGTGGCGACGATTTACACCGGATCCTCGACATCTCGTCGCATGTAGTGCACGGATACGTAGGGAATAGGGCGTCGACGTTCCCGTTGCAACTTTTGGGATGGGACGTGGATGTGCTGAATACTGTCTCGTTTTCAAATCATACTGGCTACACGCAGTGGACTGGAACCCGCACCACCGCCGAGCAGATCAGAGAAGTCTATGAGGGACTCAAGAAAAATACCTTGACGGACTACGATGTCGTGCTGACGGGCTATATCCCCGGCGCGGAAGCAGTCAAAGAGGTTGGCAAGGTCGTCGAGGACCTTCGACGCGACCAGGCTACTTCAATCTACGGCCGCGACGAAATCGTCTGGGTTCTTGATCCTGTCATGGGCGACGAGAATAAGCTCTATGTTGCGCCGGACGTCGTGCCTGCCTACGAGAGTCTGCTGCCGCTCGCGACGGTCATCACCCCGAACCAATTCGAAACCGAGCTCTTGACCGGCATCAAATTGCGCTCTGAGCAAGACATCTTCACGGCTCTGTCGACCCTGCACAAAAAATTCGGCACCCCAAACATCATCATCTCTTCCGCGGTCTTGTCGCCCGAGGACTCCGACTCCGAACCAGCAGCGACCGCGGCTGCCAGCACCGCCAATGAGTTCATATGCGCCGGCCAGACCATCAGACACGACGGCTCTCAGTGCCAGTTTTTCCTGCGTCTCCCCTTCATCAACGCCTACTTCACCGGCACAGGCGACTTATTCGCTTCCCTCGTCGCCGACAAATACTTCAAACATCTCCTCCGCTCCAAGCAATCCTACGCCTCCCCGTCCGCAATCCCAGACTCTGACCTCCCGCTCGTCCGCACAATCCAAGACGTCTCCGCCATCGTCCAGACCGTCCTCCGCACCACCGCAACCGCTGTCGCCGCCTACGACGCCCGCGAATCAGCCCGCGAACTCGAATCGGGAATAAAGCGTCCCGAACAAGGCTCTAAAGAGCGCAGGATCGCAGATATGAAACATGGCGAGCTGCGCCTTATTCAGAGTCAAGACGCCTTTAAAACTGCGCTGCCCACCCAGAAAGTCCAGTTTTTCTCCCTATAGACCTCTTTTAAAATCGCATTTAGATTGTACGTTAGTGATGTATGGAATACGTAGACGAATACTAAAGATAACTTATATGAAGCAAGAATCACTTGTCAAATTTTTCAATTTTTATCATCGCCTTTTTTGTCTCCTAGAAATTTTCGTGATCCGAAAGCAAACAAAAACTATAGAAATATCTAATATGTACATAATCTTCCGCACAACTACAGATCAAATTCCATAATAATCCAGAATAAGTATAAATATAATAGTAAAAGTACACTCAAACATAAGCCTGCAAACCGGAACAAAAACTTCCGTAGTTGCACCCCTCGTTTCCCATTTTCTCTTTTTTTCAACAAGTAGATAATCGATTGAAGCTTCTATCCTGCTTTCAAACGATTCAAATCACCCAAATCACACATATTCTAATTAAAGAATAGTAACAAAAAAAACGCCTCTGTAATTCATTTCATAAATACAAAAATAAAACCTGACCAAAAAAAAAAAGAAAAGACTAAACTCCATTGGCTCATCAGCTTGATTATTAGCAAAAAAAAATACAATACAACTTCCAGCTCTCCCGTTCATTTTCGTCCTCATCAAACACATCCTCTTTTATTGTTTTTAAAATGCCTAGCTGCTTGCACGGTGCACCCGCTTATGTCGTCGCAAGTTTGAGACAACACTAAACCGCCGTCCACAAGCATGGTGATCACACTGGAAAGGCTTCTCGCCAGTGTGCGAGAAGATATGGGTCTGGAGACTGCTGGGACGGGTGAAGCGCTTGCTGCAGACAGGGCACTTGTGCTTCTTTTGCGTGCCGGCGGAGACGCGCGACGAGAAGGTCGACATCAGGCTCTTCGCGGCGCTGTCGGCGGTGGATGACGATACCGCAGAGGCGGCGGCACTGGCACTGGCAGTAGAGCCAGGGGCGGCGAAGCCAGTGGCGATGGGCTCGACGGTGCTGAGAGAGATCATGTCGTCAACGTAATCGATCGAGGAGGAAGGTGAGGCAACTGATGATGCGATTGACTCTCGGCGCGCGTGCAGATGCTGCTGTGGGGTAGGAACCTGCTCCGACTGCTCGAGGCTTAGAAACATATCGAGCGAAGGGTCAGGCATGATCGCGGCGGTGTTGAACATTGCAGGTGCAGCATGGTGATGCTGCTCATCCTTGATAGCAAAGTGCTGATCAAGAGGCGAAGCCGAGCCCTCGAGGAAGGAGGAAGCCGCGGTTGAGAGAGAAACGGAGGATTGAGGGGAGCACGACTCTGCACGGTCTTCGTTGCCACTAGCGTAGCCGCGCGAGGCGTTGCGTCGACGAACGTAAATTGGTACCGAGCCATCTGCGGTAGTGTTGGGAATAGCATCAAGGGAAGTGGGCATGCAGAGCATTGGCATCATGTTTGTCATACCGAGCTGTTGTTCTGGTTGGGGAGGTAGTGGTTGTGATTGGGGAGGCACGAGCGAGGGCTGTTGCTGGTTGTAGAGCTGTTGGGCGATTTCGTTGACGTCGACGAGGTTGCTGCCGAAGACGTCGTCAGGATGCGAAGCTCTGCGGGAGAAGGAGTTGCTAAGGAGATCATCATCGTCGTCGCCGTTCGAGTGAGTGTTGCTGGGGGAAAGGGCGTTGTCCGCGGGGACGGGGTAGAAGTACGGTTGGGACTGCTGCAGCTGATGTGTAGGATGTGAGTGTGAGTGGTGTTGCAGGTGCTGTTGCTGCTGATGCTGCTGCTGCATGTGCTGAGCCTGGGCAAAGTGGGCAGCAGCCCAAGCCGAGCTGTCGATGTCTGAGGAATGTCGGGGGATGGCAGCAGACGGATCGAGAGCCGAGGCGGAAGCTGCCGACGGCGAGGGCGCGAAGGGATTGTGGAAGCCCATGAGGCTGCCGGCGTGGACGTCGGAGTCGAGGTGGTGGGTGCCCATGGACGCTGAGTCCGACAGGGAGAACATGGTAGTGTGGTGAAGTGTGTGATGTTGCGAGGTAGTGCGGTTGAGTGGTTGTGACAGGAGAGTGCGTGAGTGCTAGAGCGAGCAGAGAGACTGCTGCCGGCTGATCTGGGAGGAGGAGGCTCAGATCAGGCCCAGGGCAATAGACACGAATAAGGCGAGATAGAGAGATCAAGGCAGAGTGTCTGGAGGAGCGCGAGCAGAGAGCAGGGTTGTGAAGAAGGGCCGGGGAGACAGGCGGGAGCGGGCAGAGGCAAGCGTTATAAAGCCAATGCGCGCGCTGGAGGACGCGGGCGTAGAAAGCGAGCTGGGTGACCCCGCCAAAGCAGCGAGGTGAAACTCTAAAAGTCGCTGGGCAAGGCTGTGCGCACAAGCCCAAGCCCACGTTTGCGGGTGCCAGATTGGGATGTACGAGGGCGAGTGGGTACCGGCTGTATACGCACAGCCACAGTACCACAGTATGCTGTATTGCTGTTGCTATCCATACTGTGCTATTGCTGCTGCTGCTGTGATGTTGACTACTGCTGTTTACTGCCAGAATAGCCAGTGCACTCCGTCAAACAGCGTGACGATAACTCAGCACTCACCCGGTAATATATTATGGAATACACTCTGATTGAAACCGGATCTCTCCTCCGAGCCTGTCGTATCACGTGTTTGCTTTCGCTAGGCGAGCCTCGAACCGACCCTTGTTGGCCTGCTCTGCCCGGCGGCCCTGCTCTCATTCGCACCCGCTGATCCAGCTGCGCCAGAGGACTGCTCGTTCCTGGTGCGAACACTTTCTGCGTCGTTACGGCCTCGTGTCTGCTGTCTTGGGCTGCTGCGTGTCGTGGTAGTCCCGAGTGGCGTAGATGTTACTAAGTGGGCACGCAGGCACTTATCAATCCTTAATGCGATCTTTCGGTACTGCTGAGACTACAGATCCCAGTCTGAATATTGTGTGTAATGCTTTTGTAATACATATTCAATACTCCTACAATGCTCTCGCAAGACTTAGCAGTCTGTTTATTTATGCCATTCAATTTACTCCGCAAAAATCTACTGTATCATATTGTACTGTTTTCTGACCATTTTGACATCCTGCCGCCAAGCGCATATGCAAACTCACAATTGCGTAACTGTCGCTCGTTTCAACACAAATAAGGAGCAATATTTCCGATTTGTTCAGCGTAGTCCCTTTCATTTGTCTCCTCTGCTGCTGTTCGCTGCTCTCTCTGTCGTCATACACTCAAACGCCTGACGTCATTCTACACTTAAGCCCTTACCCAGGCTCATCGCCCACCTTTGCGCCGTTTCACAATTAAAGGCTCTTGCGTCGATTCCGCCCCGGAATTCTGCTTTGATCCTCGTTTTTGGAGCATGATATCATAAACCTGAGCGAGTCCGTACTTTGTCCGTGCTTGCGTTCTCTGCCTGGTTCGCGTTGTTCTCGCGTTGTCCTGCTCGCCAGCGAACGCCTCCGTCGTCACTGAGGATCCGACTGAGGCTCGCAAAGCGGGCTCCATTTCCTTCGTAGCCGACCGCTCGTCAGTATCGCACGCGGAATGCCTTCATCTATTAAAACTCTACCGTTTATTCCGTTCAATACTGTATAGTGAGTAGCAGCGTTTTAATTGACTTTTATTTCGGTTTAATTACTCGTGGTGTTCATTCCGTGTTCCGTCGTCCTCTGTCGTCCTCTCGTTCTCTGCTCTGCGCTTGGTCTCTCTGGGCCAACACCTGCCTCATCTCAAACTGGCCCTGCTCGCTCGGCTGCTAATCATCTGCTTGCTTTTTCTGATGTTTGTCTGTCTGTGCACTTCTCTCTAGTTGTTCTGGCGAAATACAGACCGCTTGTGCTGTCTTCTTGCTACTCTCGCTTTGTTTGCTTCGCGGCTTGTCTGCTCGGCGAATATTACTACTTACTCGCATCTCCGCTCCACCAACCCACTCCAAAGTCAGATCCCTGATCATGTGTTTACAAAAATCGATCACAGCCCTTGCTTGAACAACAAGCAAGCAAAAACAGCAATCAATCTTGCCGAGCCTGCAATAGCCGCGCCTTATGGCCACTATATTCATACATGACCCACGCGGCTGCTCACCTGCTTGTATTTTGCCCAGATTCATTAAATGATTCTAGCCATTCAAGCTATCTGGACGCGGAACTAAAGATAGAATCACACTCTACAGCCTCACTGCCTTCGTATTCGTCTCATAACTCGTAGACGGCTTCCAATGCCTCTTCTGTTCTCTGGTTTCCCGGCTCAGAGCGCCCTGATCTGCCTTCTTAGGGCCACGCACTCTGGCTTAGCCTGGCGCCTTGTGGACCTCTTTCTTTCCGCGACTCAGTAAGCCCTACTATTATATATCTTTTATTTTTCTATCTGTTTATATTCACAGTGGAATTACGGCAAATAATTACAGCTGTACTCCACCCACATTCTTCAAGCTGCAAGTACGTGGCTGGCCACGTGATTTTAGGGAAGAGCGGGATTTGGCTGTCGCGCACTGTAGTCGGCGACATCACTCGGTGATAGTGGTTATGGCGCTCAGTGTGACGGTAGTCAATCCACCATCAAGCTGTACAGGAAAGAATAAGTGCAAGTAAAGTTCAATTTCGCAATAAACACGAAGATGAAATCTCTGTTGCGCACGCTTATCGTACTCCTCTCGTCTCAGGACCTATGTAGTTGCTTTTGCTGCCGCACGCATGTCAAGATGGACGATCATGATCTACCTGCCTCGGTGCTGATAGCCAAACAAATAACGGTCGTGTCGTTCTGTTCGCGCCTTTTGCCAAAGATAGAAAGAAGGCTATTTCGCACTGATCTATCCACGCAAATTGCACTGTATTTCTCGTGTTACTGCTTCCGCTGTCCTGCTCCCACGGTAACTCTGTACAGAAACGCCCTCGGATTCTGGTAAACGAACCCGACAAGGAGAATAATATAGCGCAGTGTCATTCTAGGCACTCGCAAGAGGTCGGCTGTCGTGAAATGCTGACGTCTTCGCATGCATCCTAGCTCCAAACAGAGGACACTTGGTGGGCCACATCACAGAGTGAGCACAGCACAGCGGCAGAGAGCAGGTAAACTGAGGGTCTGAAGGCCAGGGTTCAGGACACGGCTGTTGAAGGCAGGACGTGTTTGGGAGAATACAGGATTAGCGTCCGTCTACGAAAGCAGGCAAGGCTCGGGCTGGGCTAGGCTGGTGTGTACCGGGGAGATACGAGGAGAGTACGCGATGCCGTGTGCAGGTGTCGTGGCCGCTGAAACAGCCACGGGCTGTGATAGCAAGCGATGGCACTGCAAGAGAAGGAATTGCGAGCTAGGGCAGCGGCAGAGAACGGCGCGGAAGTGGCGACGAGCGAACGCGCGATGGCGAAGGTTGGGTCCATGTTGAGAATAAGCTCTGGGCGGGAGCCGAGTATGGAACTCTATCTCCGCTCATCCTGCGCGCACAGACGCAGGCGCAGTCTGTGTTTTGGGTGGCCGTGGACGAGACAGGCATCGCCGCCAGCTTCGCAGCTGAACGCGGCACTGCGCCTAATCCACTGCTCTGGAGCCCCTGGCAGCCGGCACAGCTCAAAACGGCCCAATATGCCAGTGGCAGGCTGGCAGGCTGGTCCGCTTCCGTTGCGTGGGCAAGCGCATGCGTGCCAGAAACCCAATGCGCTGTACCTCGAGACGAGAGCCGTGCTGAGCACACCTGGCTCCCGTGTCTGGATATCGTTAGTCTTCTCTCCTACTATCACAGTCGCCGAGCATCGCACACCAGACGAGAGGATTTCCAAGTCTGATCCAGATCCAGATAAGATCCAGGTTTGTGTATCGAGCCTCGTTGGCTATGGCAGTGGAATTTTTTGAAAACAGATAATACAAATCAGATCCAGGGTGGGATAATCTGAAATGAAAACGGCGACGAACTGCGGTGTCTGATCAATCCATTAGCACCCCACGCGTTCGGTACACATGCGCCCGCCGTTCTGTCTTTTCATCTGTTTTCTGTGTTTTCCTCGTCGTGCGCTCTCCCACTATCGTCGACCTCTCATGCGGCAACCGCTCTTCTTCCATTTTTCTTATCCGTCTCCGTCTCCACCGCCGTATCTTGTCTACGCGATGTTCCGCCTAGTCACAGCGTCTCCACTCTGGGCAGTCTGAATACAGAAACAGCACATATAACGAGCAGTTACAAATAATAAAATAAAACCATATAAAGCCCCAATGGCGATGCCAACTTGCCGTTTCCAGCTGCCCCCCTCCGCACCGGGCTCAAATGCTTGGAGTGGCGAGTGCCAAAATTCTGGTGGGCAAGGTCGTGACTGTTTCACAGTGGGGCTGGACCTTACCAGAGATATTATATCCTTCTTTCCTGTTTTTCGCTTGCAGTTTGTGGAGCCTTTGCGCTAAGCAATTGCCCAGGGAGGTGCTGCTGATGGGTGGATGGTTCTCACACCCAGTGGCAGGATGTAGAGTGGAGCGGCGCACAGATACATCCGCCCTGAAAGCGGATACGCCTCCACCGTCACAAGCTGCAGAAGAAAGTCGCAAAACGCACGTTAAAAAATAAACCAAGAAATCATGTAAAAGACAGGCGCAAGGGGCGGCGATGTCTGTGTAGGGAACCCGTGACCACGATCGCGCAGGCGTCGAGGCGAAGAAGACGGAGCGAGCAAAGGCAAGTTGGGAGTAAGCCTGTAGGCGAAGCCGATGCAGGCACGCTGCGTATTGTGCATTCTCGGGAGTACCGAGTTTGTGTTTGTTTGTGGGCCTCGAGGGCTATGACAGTGGAAATTTTACAACAAATTAATAATATGATAACAAACTGATAATAATTGTTTTGACGGGCGTTTTGCGTCCGCGCGCTCCTCTGCCAGGCATCGAGGTGCGCAGGATTTTTGGCCTGTCTCCTTTTGCCTCCAAACAGAGTGACTTGCTGCTACGCCACGGGACCCGTCCTCTTCTAGCTGACGACTCTCGTCATCACAAACTGCAAACTCTTTAAGTTTAGTTTGTTTTTCATTTTTCGTGTCTTACGCCAACGCTGCGTGTGCAAATGCACGTGGACAAATATGACAGAATCTAGATTGGCTGTGCGTTCTCTCACTTTTTCGGTTCCGTGTCTGACTGGCTTCGCTCTGCTGTGGCTATTCGATGGCTGTTCTGTGTATAACTGCACATAAGAGTAATTGAAGATGTGCCATCCTTCTCCCGTATCCCTGTACTTTATCCTTTTTATCTTTTTATTCTCTGTACCTGTACGACCCTGGTACTACCCCTTAATCTGTACTATATGCCCGTCTTCTCTCTACTTCCTCACCAGGACGCTCAAAGTGAATTATAACATTTCGGGTCTAAGCTGCAAATCATGGTTTAATAGCGCGCTGCCTCGCTTATCAGTCGCGACCGGCTCTCTGCCAAACAAACCAACCAACCAAGGAGACCAGTAGCTCAAGATAGGAAGACTAGCCATTTTTTTGTCCCTCCTGCCTCTGTCGGGTATTTTTTTCCCCTCTTATTTTATACAGCATTGAGTGAACGTTAACTCGCCAAGGTAATAAAAGAGTTTGGGGATGCTTATGCTCATAATCTCCCACGTAGCTCACTTGACGGTAGAGAGTGTGTGATTTACTCCCTTATCGAGGTTTCTAGAGTTTCCTTTATTATATTATAGCTTCTCTGCTGGTCTGATTGCACTATAAGTCGCCTTCCTCTCGTTTACGTGCGTATTTAATTCATGAATTTTCAGATATTCTCGCCTCTGTCAGCTTTTGCTTGATCAGAAGTTTGTGCGGAGTGTAGCGCAAGAGTGGGGGAGGGGCACTTAGCGGTTATATCCATGCGCCGTCTTGTTCTCTTCCGATGCCTGACATGCTCAGTTAGCTGTGATAGTTGTTTGGTCTCTATCTTTTTTTGAATTCATGCTCCAAGATAGTTATAATCGTTATAAAATATAGAAAACTGTAAACAACAGTAAGTCTTCGCTTAAGAAGAACACGCCGAGAACCCAAGGATCTGCCAATGCAGACACTGCGCGAACATGCCCAGAATTCTTGCTAGTTCACTCTCATCGGACGGCGTATCCACATATGGTCCACTGATACTGTATGCTGCGAGATGCGCGTGTATAGTCAAAGCAGGCCAAGCAAAGGTGAGCTGCCGTCGTTGTCGTAGTTGTCGATATGGCATCTACATTTACGGATTCACAACTCACAGGAAAAGAAATATCAGATTATTCCTGCGGATTGCATTTACCTGCGTACTAGTCGCACAGCGATAGCTCCTCGGATGTACAAGATCGAACGGCAGGCTGTGCAGGACTTCTCCTCTCTACACACACTGAAACTGAGTGCCGCTAGCTGCTTTTCTGGTCTGATCTGTTCTTGGGTTATTAAACACTGCGAGGCAGCAGACAAGCAGAGAGAAACAGCAAATAAACCTTGGAAAAGCAAAATTCAACGGCCTTTGTAGGTCTTGGCTGCTGTATATTGTTCGCACCGTTTTGTGCATGTCTAACTATTGCTTTGTTTTCACACGACAATGCAGCGCATTTCTAGCTGATTAAAGCGAGCTGACTTTTATTAGGAAGTATACTTACAGAGTGAGCCAACATAATCAACCAAAAAACGCTACAGAAACGCGTATTTCACGCGACGCGATCGGAGGAACCAAGACTGAGCCACAACCTCACGTAAAGGAACACACACACACACATACGCTCTCTGAATTCAATGAATTTTTGCTTATTTCAAATGATTTTTATATCAAGCACTCTGATCGTACGCCGTTTTTTTTCTCTGATTTATTCTTCTGTTTTCTGCTATCAGCGCTGTGCCTCTCCGCTGTCTCTCCCGTTCTCCAATCAACCGCAGCTGCCCTTCTAGTTAAATCCGAGTCTCGCCTCCCCACCCATTCTAAGCAAAGCAAAGACCTTATTGTCGTCACAAACTCCTCCGTAAACTCCGGCCCACCATTCTAGCTGCTTACTAACCGCTTATGTACTCAGAGTTCTGCTGTGGCACTGCAGTTCTGCAGCTCTGAACTCTAAGTTGTACTTCTACAAGTCTCTTGGAAGCGATCCGAGTGTGCCTTGCCAAAAACCTTGGTAGCTGTCTTAGATTATTGTTTGAGTTTTCTTCCAGATGACCTGAATGTCTCAGACAGACTGAAAGAGAGGCACGGCTCTTGTGTGTTTGTGTAGATTACCGTAAAGAGTAACAACGGTGAGGATAGTAAATATGTATAACAATGATAATATATTATAGTTGACTAATGGCAAACAAACATATTAAATATAGAATAGAGCAGCGGGACTGCGCTCAATTACGTACAGGCTGCAGAGTGCGAATGTGTGCGTGTGTGTGTGCATGATCTGTCTGAATAAGCCTCCCTGTTCGGGAACTTGTTTTGGTGCACTTGCTGCTCTCCTCTGCGCTCCCAGACCGCGTTCTCGTGGCTTAATGGTATCCTTCTGTATCGACCCTCATATGTGCTTGTACACTCTTTGCCTGTTCTTTCCAATACTCTGTCTGAAGTGCTGGCGGGGTGTACAGTGGGGGGTCCGCTCTGTACCGTACAAACTTCGCGAACATTGCAACTGCCGTCGCTTCCACAGTCCCAATTCCGCCTCGACCCACAATCCATTCTATTTCGATTTCCGCGCCTTCCGTTCTCAAATTCTGCAATATAGAATTCTGTGTCTTTTTATATTAACTGAACAGAGAAGGAAAGACGAAGCACCCAAGTCTCGGATTCGTAGATCTGGTCTTATCTCCCTTTTCCGATGAGGCAAGCTGGTGAGCGTGTGTTCCGCTTGCGACAGAGCATCTGAACAGAGCCAACGGCGCAGTCCAGAAATCCCAGATACGCAGGATATTTTTAGCATTTGATCGCACACGCAAAAATCAGTTTACCATTAATCCCGCTTCCTTTCTGCTGTCTTTGTTATTCTTTCCGGATTCTGCTCGGAGAGTAGCATCGCTGATTTGCAGTAGAAGATGAATTCGCAATTCCTCAGCTCGAAGAGTTCTGTTCAAAGGGGTACAATCCGACCGCAAACGGTAATACCCAACAAATACCAAGCATCAGTCAATTTCGCTCTTCCTCTATCAATTGTTCTGCTAAGTCCACTGGATCCAACTATTCTGTTTTGTTTGTGCTGGTGTCATATATCTTGTTTAGAATGATACCTATTTGGAGTTAATTCCGTATCGGTAGCTTTAATAGTCATTTATGCTTCAATAGTATTATAGCATACTGGTGTCTGAGCTGTTCTTCAGTTCTCTCAGTCATATCTTCAAATACGGACAAACATGCTCTCCTCACATAACATATAGGATATATCGGGGATATGTCGATATTGAACGTCGAGGAAATCGGATATCAAATAGCATTTGCTGCGTCATTTGGGATATTGATATCTCTGCATTTGCCATTTTGATTCAGGGTCTGTTGAGCTTTCTATGCTGGATAGCCGGCCGTATATGCTGCCATTCTAAAACTCGCATCCGCTTCTGTGTTCTGTCCTGTTTTTGTTTTCGTTAATGATGCTGTGTAGAGCTCTTGAATCTCTTCTTTGCAGAGTTGGCTGTTCGCTGGTCACCTGCTTCATCTAGCAGCAGAGTTGACCTAGACAATGATTTGTTAAATCCACGAAAACGATCCACGAAAACGCACTCTTTCTTTCAAAAGCAGGCCAGAAGAGTCGCTGTCACTTTTGAATTTGCTCAATATTCCTTGTATTCCTGAACTTGCATTCACAAAGAATAGATTCATAGGCCCAAAGGAACACTTGCAAAGAGAGTATCATAGGCAAAACTAGAATCCAGATTGCCGTCTTTCTAGCCACACAGATCTAAGCCTTCCATGGAAGAAACGCACATAAAGCAGAAAGCAACAATAAAACTTCTTCACCATTCTTCTTCTCGCGCCTTTTGGCTCGAGCTCGTCTGGGTTTAGTCCTGGTCTCCCTGGAAAGGCTATATTTGTAACATCATAGCTCAGCTGTGCATATTCGCGCGTAGCCGTTCCGTTTCTCGCTTCTGTAGCAAAACAGGCAGGTGCTGGCAAAATAAAATCATGGAAAGAAGGGTTCAGCCTCGGAGGCCAGTATCTATGGCCGATGTCTGTCCACGAATAAACTATGCCTAAGGCCTTCTTCTGCGGTACTCAGGACTCTGCCAATCCGAACCAGGCAGCACAGCGGAGCCGTTGAGGCAGGGAGAAGAGAAAGGCTATTCTTGTGCGGTGCTTTGTTTGAAGATATGGCAGCGCGAGTTTTTTTGAGCGTTATCATGCAGTTTTTCTTTTGATAATATGGATTGGCTCTGATAGGTCTTCAGAGGAGAATTGTTTTGAATGCATTGCTGCTAGAAACGTATCTTTAGGAACTGGTCGTCGGCCATGAGACAACTCATCCGACTTCGCCGCCATCAACTCTCCAAATACCTCAATTTCTTAATTTCTACTACTCCACCATTCCACCAACTCCTTTATAAGACAGCATTTCTCTCTAAAGGAGATTAAAGCCTTGTTCGTCCCGCATGACTGTATGAGCGCTGTTCTGTAATCGCCTGGTTAATATAAAGTTTATAGTTCGCTGAAGTCGCGAGACGCGCGCGCCGCTCCAGTGGTGGAGTAAATTGGATTCACGCACGGCAGTCTGGTATTTTGTTGTATTTGAATCGTTTGTCGTGGAGTTTTCGGGGTTTTTATTTTGAGAGGTGCGAAGAGAATATATCGGGATACAATAGCATTCAAAACACTTGACAGGTAGCGTCTCTTGTTTCATCTGGTATCCGATATCAAGAACCACCGCACACATCACGAGCACACCCTCTTCCCCTCCACCATACCTCAAAAGCCATGTCTTCAGCCTCTAGATCCTCAGCTCGCTCGTTTTTTCACAGGATAAAAGCGAACGGAAACTTGCTGTATGCGAGTAAAACAGCGCTGGTTGCGTTGACATGGGTTCCTGTCGTTGCGTATGTCGCGAATCATGAAGCTTGGATCGGTGTAATCGACGGAACTTCGATGACGTGAGGCTTTCTTATTTTCCTTTTGAGTGGTTAATGTGGGTAGAATGCTGATGCAGAGGCGGGTTAATAGACCTACGTTGAATCCGGAGTCGAATGGGTTGGTTAGAGATATTGCATTTCTGTATAAGGCCGACGTGAAAAACTACAAATCATACAAACGCGGCGATATTGTCGTTCTCCGGTACATTCTCCTTTTTTTTTTGGCTTTTCTATTGTTGAATCCTTGCTGACAAAGAGAATCAGAAACCCAAGAGATCCCGAATCTTCAGTGATTAAACGGATACTCGCGTTCGAAGGCGAAACAGTGCGCACCAGATTCCCCTATCCCGAACCAAAATGTACTATCCCGCCCTATCATTTCTGGGTCGAAGGCGATAACATTCATTCGATCGATAGCAATACTTACGGACCAGTATGTTCCTCCATGTTTCGCGTGGTAGGATGAGAGGTGGAATGTTGACTGGTGTGTGGTTTAGGTATCGTGCGCTTTGATAACTGCAAAAGTACCATATGTGATTTTCCCGTTTAGTAGATTTGGAGCCGTACCTCAACAAGGCGGTCGTGACCTTGGTGCTGTCATTGTGGACTAGAATGGTTGTGAGAAGGGTAAGAATGTAAGATATGAAGAGCGAGCATGGGAAGTTTAGTGTCGGACTTGCGAGAAGCAGCAAGCTCAAAATTATGTACATATCACAAGACAAATTACTTTCTTCTTATTCAGCGCGAGAAAAATGGGACGATTCAGCCTGTATTTTACCATAAAGAGTATCTAGATGCATGGTTGGCCACGTTCTTTCACTTCAAAGTACTGTGAGCTACACTTGAGAATCAGAGATGAATGCAGAGTGCAGAGATCTGCAAGGCATTTTTGGTCCCTCATCTAGTTCTGATGGTTATTAATGGTTCGTCTACTTTCAATATCAGTTCTCGGCCGCTGAAGACTTGAGATATTCATCGATTCATTAGTCTAAACATCTAATTTGACGTCACCATTCGCGTATATCCATTTCTTTGGCATGTACTCCCAAATCGAGTGTGGATTGCGTAATATCAAGAGATCAGAGCATGTACAGCAGCGCCGTACACGTAAATAGCTACAATCAATAGTACCGCCCAGGACTACGTCTCCTTCCTCCCCTTAGCAACTTATGTGAGACGTCTTCTTCAAAGTCCACGGCGAAGAGCGATTCACAAGACCGGAAGTGAGAGTGCGAAGCGAGGTGAACTCCTCCAATCAGATCCCTCGACCGGATCAAAGCCCCGCTAGGAGCAACGAAAACACTCGCAAACGAGCATAACGCCGTTCATATGCGCGTACTGGTATACATTCTGAATGCGTGAATCTGATGGGTACTAAGTGGGCGATATATCATCTTTCGATCTCTTTGCGATGTGAGTTTATCTCGGTTAGAGATCAGACTTCGCCACAAACGGACATGCCCTGGGGTTTTAAGTTTTGCATCCCGGATCGCGTCTGGCTATTCATGACGTATGTATTTCTAATTGATGCAGTAGTAGTGTTCAGAAAAATAAAGAATTGGTATTGATATCCGTGAGCGCGGATGCTGGTGCGCTGAGGAAAAGAAACTGCGTCGGTTGGATTTTGCGAATCTTCAAACCCTGAAATATAATACTCTGGCAACGAGCATATACAACGTCATACATATTCCACGCTTCCATGAAAACTAGATCCTGAACGCCTCCGACCTCTCCAAGAAACAGCAGAAATATAATAATTTAAACTTGTCCGAAAAACCAGATTCAGATGCACCTTCACCGCACGTCCAAAGTCGCGTATGTTTATTGGCTGCCGGAACTTGTATCCAGCGAACCTCTAAAGTTGCAGCTGAAATGTCTCAGGTGTCTTCAAAGCTGTCCGTTGAGACTGGCCATGTAAAATTGCACGAAAATAGATATAGTGGGGTTTGATACTTCTTACAAAACAGTATTACTATCTTCAGGAGTGCTTCTTGACAAGACTTTGTCTAAATTGAATCAATTTGAGCGTCCAGTCGCCATGTGAATATCAACAAATAAATCCAACTAATTCTCAAGAAACTAAAATATCAAAACCGCAAAACAAAAAATAGCTCAAAATATTCGCTATTGTCGTCCTATAAGCTGTAAAGTCTCAAATTGAACCTCTTCAATCGCTTCTGAGCGCTCGGACGTTGCCAATGTCTGTTTGCTCCTCGGTCGTAGTCTTGTCGTATCTTCTCGCCTGGCTTTCAGGATTCGATATACACCTGAATAAACACCTCGAGTCTGACATTGTGCAATTCATCATGGGAACAGACTATTTTTTAAACTTAATTTGTGGTTTTCAGATGAAAAGTCATGATGTTACCACGGCTTAAGCTGGACGAGGTTGGCTGGGTTGGTTATTTCATCTGGGTATTTTCAGGATTCAACACACGCCTAAAGAAGCGCGTCGATATCTGGATAATAGCGAGGTCTTTGTGGTTTATAATTTACTTATCTCGGTGGCTTTAGGTGAGAAGATGCACCTGCACTGATCCGATATACCAGAAATCGAATCAGCGTTATGAGAATCGATAACGTACAGATTTCTCGCTCCAACGACTAAGCTCCTCTTATTCTATCATGCACTAATTCAGAAAGGATGGGTTACAGATTCATGGACATGCCCCGACAAACGAGGATTCAGCACAGTTCTTAACGCCGTCCATTCGGACAAGCAAATACGACAACCTACGACCTAGGCCATTTTAGCATCACACAGTGGCTGTGAGTAGTGAGATAGAGAGGGTTGTTTGTATAGGAGGATGCAGATAGTGCTCGTTTCGCGAAGGATAAATGGTGCAGTGAAGTTCTGATGCGCGACGATCGCAGTCGATAAGTTTTCCTCCAGAAGATAATAAGAACGGTTTCTGTTTTGATAATTACTGAATGAATTCCGATTAAACCCATGATAATATGCCAGGGCAATAATCTGCGTTGTGTCAACATGTCTATACTCTACAGCATCTACAAGCACTTTAAGCCAGCACCACGCTGCCTACGACCATTCAGCCCGAGAACCTGACACCACAGACCATACCCCAGCCGTCTCTCTCCTTTCTACAGACCACTTTTATTCGCGAGTCGCGCGCTACATTGTCGCTACTCTCTTGGCTTACGTGTGCGAGACGTCATTTCTGGCGATGGCTGAAGAAACCCTAGCCGGCTTGGTGTGCGCGGACTGGCAAGATCGAGGAGAGACATCAAGTAGCAGAACAACGCCAGAGATCTGTAATAAGCCAGTGATTCAGATGGCTGCTGAGGACACCTGCGCGAAGGTGGGGCCGAAAGGGGGATGACGCAGGAAGTGGACTCAGCCTGCTTCTTTAGGAGGGGAGTTTCGCGCAATCAAGCGCGAGCGAGTATTTCCGGATTGGAGATCCGCTTCCGACACGCCAAGAGTAAACGAAGAGTTTTTCTTTATTTACATTTGAGGGGTCGGAGGGCTAAAATGACGAGAAACTGATAATAATGAACGGCTTCCAGATCCGTTCGCTTGTTCTTGAAATGCCGGACGAAACAGACCGGAGATACCGTAGCGATGACCGCAGCTGCTGCGTTTTACACCCCCCCCCCACTCTTCAGCTACAGCTGACTGCTAACTGCGCCGTGTCTGAATACCTGTGTCGCGCTCTGCTCGCAGGTAATCGCACAACAATAAACGGCGATGTCTTAAAAGTAGCCTATTCTGGATCGCCAAACACTGCTACTCACTCACTCTGATCCAGCAGCACCAGGAACAAGCGGACTCCGCCACGCATTCCTGACTTGCTCTGTTTGCGCGCACAGTGCCGAAGTATCCTGCTGCGTTGTTGTTCTGCTTTTGCGGAATACACTCCCGTTCTGCTTGATCAGTAAATGCCTCGGTGAAAACTTGTGCATAATTACGACTGTGAAATGGCAGGGCGAAATACTGGTTACAGCTATGTTTTGAATTTCGTACTTCTTTGAAAAACACTGCCACTGCATCTCCAGTGGGCATATCTTCACTCAATCGTCTAGCACCTTTCGAAGCCGCTTTTCATTCGTCGAAGCTGGGTCCTGTTTGGTTTGCTTGCCGTCTTCCAGCAGAGATACAACCAGAGAGGTGTGCTAGACAAAATCTACTGAAAATTAGGCCATGACTGATATTTTTCAATTGACGTCTTTCTTACTACATCAGTTTCTCAGAATGCATAGCTCATAGCGATAGATTACAGCGTGTCTGCTTAACCATATACCATTCACATTCAAATGCACTCTTACAATGCGACCCGACAAAGTAGCTGAGGAATGGAGATAAGTTTCCACTATTGTTCCTGGGCTGTCCGCACTTCACCGTTCCGTGTCTTCGTCCAAGGTTCATCTACTTGCTGCTCTGACACAATGGCATCGCACTGCCCACTATTTTGCCGCAAGAAGTGTTTACTCTGAACTGTAGTTTAGTTATCGATCGTGGACCACAGCTGCGACGCACTTAAGCTCATCTATGATATACTAGTTCTCCGCCTAGCGCCCCCTTATTACGTCAAGCAATAGACATTACAGAGAGCTTTGAACCTGTTTATTTCTCCCATATCGAGACAGGGCATCAATCCGAGCGCTCTGTCCAAGCTGGAGATGTGGGACTAGCAAGCCAGACAAACAGATTTCCAGCACAAGTAACCGTAGAGAATCTCAAGCGCGAAAGACAGAAATCTCCAGAGACGCACAGCCGGAATTCTACGCTGCTGTGTATGTCATGTCATTGATTGTTGCCATTGATACACGACCCTTTTAAGTGGTCCAGCTCTTACGAGACTAGAATGATGTTACTGATTTGCCGAGCATTATTCCGCTAGATGCTTAGAGCCAAGGTCAAACTCCACGCGCATGTATATTTTTGGTCGGAAGTTGCCCATGGATTCTTTCTTCATGGAGGAACTACTTTCCTAACTGGCTTATACGGCAAAGCCGACAAATGAAGAAGGCTGATACACGATAGATTAGAGCTCGGACAAATCTGTCAGAGGTTGCCCTGAGCTCAACACAGAAAGCCGTACAACGGTTAGAGCTGCGCGAAAGGAGTGCACAAAAGAGCTGCACATTTTTTTAATCAAAGAATAAGAAAATGAATAACAAAAAAAAATGACAGACAAATGGCGAATAAAAGACGGTAGAAAGAGTACTTCACGACAAATAAAATGTAAACCCTACACCACAATCCTAGCACGTTCAAACACAGATTCCTCCTCTTCAACAGAACCCTCCTCGGATATTGGCGAAGGATACTCAAGAGATCTCATGAATAATAAACGAATGAACTTTGGCCTCTGCAAAATCAAGCGGCCCAGCAAGAACCTCTCTAGCGGAGCACCTCCAAGACACTCACAGAGGATGGATGTACGGCATTCGTAAAATCGATGCTCCTGACTGTCCACCGCACCCTGACACCAAGCACAGTGCTTCGGAGTTTCAACTCCCCTCGGGTAAAAGCAACAGCACAAATCTCCGAGTAATAAATCTAAGCAGGAGGAGGCCAACAAGTGGAAGAACAAGGTTTTTGAGAGCAGACAAGCAGAGCTTGCATCTCGCTTACACGGCTCTTTGCTGGTGGTCGCTCGCGGCCGCTGAGGCTATCCACTATAAACCCTACTATCATCTGGCGCATTCGCGAGAGACGGGGGTGGTTTCAGCTGCGGCCCAACATGCCTTAATTGGAGGGTTTTATGTTTTGTTTGCAGATATGAATGAGTGTCGAGCCGAGCAGATAGCGGTAGCTGTAGCAGGATGGCTCTTGTGCAAATACCGATCACTATCTTGGTCTGGTCTAGGTCGTTGAGGATGAGCACTACACCCAGCAGCAGCAGCTACCCGCTGCAGGGAGCCAATGGCCTCCAGCCAGAGGCGGCGTGCTCATCATGTCCTGCGAAGGCTCGGGACGGGCTCGCTAAGGAAGGGAGCAAGGAGTACGAGAGCATATCGTACTTGTTTGGTTTGCTTGCCGAGTTACACTATTAGTACACACAAGAGTACGGCACGTTTTTCGTTCGTGGCTGGTAAACAGGCAGAGCACAGCAGAAAAGCAGGATTGGGTAATGGCTTCTACGGCTTCGCCGGTTCGCGCTTCGTTGGGAGATGGTGGTGAGAATCAGCGACCGCTGCCAAAAGGGGTCTTCTGTGGATATTGCGGACAAGTGGGCTGCCGAGAAAAGAGGTACTCTGTTCGACAGTCGTCTCAAAGTGAATTGTACATCTGCCCGTCAGCAGGAATAGCTGATAGTTTGAATGTAGCTGTTTACTTGTCTGGAATTGATAGCTGAGTCGAGTGTACGTTATCGGCGCTTAAGACTAGACATGTGTTGGTTAAACGCAGATTGAAATAAACTACAGACACAATCGACCCAGTCTCAGCTGCTGGCGACATCGCATTTACACACACATACTGATAACGATCTCTCTCTCTCTCTTTCGTCGACAGTATAGCACAGCGCATTCCTCCAGCATCTCTAAATCCTCACAGCCCCGGGGTTTCCTCACAGACACTTCTCTCCTTCCGCCCGCCGACTACCGAAATGACAGCCAGCGCGCGTCCACCCAGCGAGAACAGGTCGTTTTCCGCCTTTGCAAGGTTCGCGGAACGGCAGACACCGTAGCTGGCTGTCGAAGAAAGGTATCTGAGGCGCAGGCCGAGTAGATGAAAGCTTCTCGCGAGAGCCGCTTGTAGCGGTACTGCTCACTCGCTCTGTTCACTCACCACCATCCACCTGCCAATGCAACCCACCCTTGGCCATCAGTGGCACTCAGCCTGCCTCCGGCTGCTGCCTGTTCGCAAAGTGCCCTATCTGTTGCAGTTCTGTGGGCTCCAATGACGTCGTTATCGTTCTTCCTCTTGTTCTTCCTCACCAAAAGTCACACTCTACCTTCCACCCCTGCCCGCCTCTCTTGCGTCATGTTTGCCACAACAATCTGCTTCTCGCCGTTGCTGTTCAGTTCGCACTGCTTGTACCCTTGTATCCTTCTCTGTATAGTTCTGCTGCTTGTTTCCTGCTATCTCCGTGCGCCGTGACTCCTCCCACTTTACTTCCTAAAACACTATACCATACTCGTCAATCCCACTCGTTCAACCCAAACCATCTATCAAGCAACGACAGCCGTTCCAGGATTACGCTGATTCCACTTTCTATTCGTGCCTGCTCATCTCCATTGGTTCATAAAACCGTGAAACAGAGTCCTCAAGATACCGCAATCTCAGTGTCTGGACATCTGTCGTCTCTCGTAATCTCTACGTCCCACGCCTCCTGTCTATCTACACTATACCCTGCCAATCAAACTATCTCCGTTGCAACGGAAAGCAAGCGCGCTAGCGTCGCCCATGTTCCTCACAGTCGTGGGTTTTCTCCTAGTCTCGTTTCTTGGAACTCCTCATTCTCGTTTCTAGCGCTGGCTCACCACTTCTTACATATATAAATAAATAAAACTGTATTCAAGAGCACAACAACGCTACTCGAAACTATAACAACGAATATAAATCAAAATAAGCCCGAGCACAAACCAAAAAAAAAAGCTAAAAATAGTAATCAGATCCCCCAGATACAAAGATTTCGCCGGGTTCCTCCTGCGCCATGTTATACCTTCCCTTCTCGGTCTCACCTTCGAGTCCCTCCCCAACACTCTTCTGCGCCTTTGTGAACTCCATGTGCACCATATCTAAAATTCGGAACCAATTCAAATAATAACCAGCTGCAATAAAAGAAAAACAGGGCACAGAAAATTCGCAAGACACCATTACTCATTCATAGATCAATCTCATATCAACAAATACTGTGCACTCACGATTTCCCACTGTGTTTCGCAGCTTTCTTTTTTTCGAGTATTTTTTTTGTCTTGCGCTGTATCGTCGACTCTTCTCATTCATAATACCAAATGACCCAACAAAATGGCACAAAACAAAAAGAATCAATAACACCAAATAGCAAGAAATTGATAAAATTATCAAGTAGTAGAAAAAAAATCGATTCGTAAAAAGAAGTCGAGTAGAGATCTGATAAATGAAAAAAAAAATGAATATAAAGACAGTGTTCACTTCTTGGTGCTACCTGCTTCTTCCATTTTTTCGCTCACAATGTGAGAACGTCATCTACACTCGTTCCCATGACGACGTGAGATCCTGCGGATTCGACTCTGTCTCGGACAAATACGGCGATCCACTGACACCGCTCGACATGGGCGAATCAGGAACTTCATCTATGCCTACATCCGCACCAATAACCGATGCAGAAGCAGGAGTGCTAGCCGGTGCAAGCGTCTCGAGATGCACGCTACGATAATATCCAGATCCACCGTCAAAACCAGAGCCGCCGCCACTTTGCGTGAGACCGAGAACCCACTCAACCGCAAGCTCAGGTAGGATTCCTCCGAGAACATAGTATAGCAGACTTCCCTTTCCGACGAACTGCATCCGGCACAGAGCAGCACGATCGTTCGAGGTCAGGGAGTCAAAGATCGCGTTATTGAGCTCAGAAATAGGCGAACCCGTGGTTCGAGGCGCGTTCGGCGACGAAGACGTCACAGAAACAATCGACGACGCAGTGCCGCTGATCGCCCGCGCAGCAGAACTGTACGCGCGACCATACACATTCCGGATATTCTCTGGCCACGAAAGCAAATCAGCGCGGACAGTGTGTGCCAACGACCGCGACGAAACAGACGTAGCAGGCGAATAGGACCTCACATGTGACGAAGACGACGAAGACGACGATGGCGGCGTCGAAGTACCACGACGGCTCTGATGACCATCGGGCGCCATGAATGGCGACTGCGGGGCAGACGAGTAGGTCGACTGCACAGGAACAGACATATCAAACGATCCAAGACGCATGTGAATAAACGGCACTCCCTGGGGCGCAAGCTCGCGCTGCATACACAGCGCAAAGGATGACAGCGCAGAAGCAGTTACGCATTCAGGCGCATGGAACGGCGGGCAAAGCGACGGCAAAATCGACGGCGTCAAAAGCAAGAAGCGAGAGTTATGACGACGCACAAGAGGGATAAAACCCTGCGAAAGCAGCGCAACAGAGCCCACGATCTTCGTGTATAAGATGTCGGACCAGTCGTACGCACTAATAGACTCAACGGGACCTGCAGGATAGTACAGATCAGGGAGAATGATCACTCCCGCGAGATGCTGCTGACGGTCAATCATATCGGCAAATTTCTCGACGACCGCGTTGCGATCCATAGACTAGACATGTACATGTTAGTGTTTTACTGAGAGCTGTCATTCTGCGACATTCAATACATACGTCAGGGCTGGGCATTATCAGCGGACGGATATCAGCGCTGTCCTCTTTCAACACTAGATGCTCTTCTCCGGGCTGTACTGTCATAAACACAATAAATCCTCGTCTTTCGAGATCAGCGGCAATTAGCTTCGCAAGAGGCTCGCGCGGCGAACTCGCCAGGACTGTGTAGATGTCAGCAAAATCGTAACTCGATCAGCAACGGCAACACAAGAAAGAATACATACCCACGGCCTCGATTCTGGCGCCATTAGCAGCTTTCATAGCGCGTCTCTTGCGTCTTTTGGCCATGACACGCTTACGCGAGTACACGTAGCCAGCACCGGCGGTGCCCGCTACGCCGAGCAAGATAGCGCCAAAGAGGATCTTGTGATTGGCAATCCACCCGGTTGTTCTCGCCATCATTCCAGCTTTTGCCGGCGCAGGAGTCTGTGAGATCTGGAAAACAGGCTGCTTGGTTCCGTTGGGCATCGGGATCGAGAGATTAGGCAACGAATCGAGCTGCGTCTTGAGCTGATCTTTCAGCTGCGCCAGGTACTCTGTCATAGACTGCATGTTCTGGTTGCCAGCCAAATCATGCGCAGTCTTCTGGATGAAGTCCGTGGCGTTGATGTTCACGGTGTAGATAAAATCCATCAGGATCGACACCGGATCTGGAGGCGGTGAGGTCGACATGATGGGTGGCCGTGCGTGCTGCTAGGCCTTCGATGAACGTCACAGTTAATGCGGTCCCGACGCGGTTCTGTGTTTCTGTAGATCGTAATCTAGTATCGTATTCCGCAGCAAATAATCACTGCAGCAACAAAAAGATGCGGAAGTGTTGCAGCGGGAAGCAGAAGGCGTGGTTGTTTACAGAATCGAAAGCAGCTGGAGCCGTAGGAAGAGAAGACGACTAGGTCAGTCCGGCCGATCACATCACCCTTTCGCGCGTTGGGACTTTGCGTGTTAAACCGCATAGCCAGATAGGGTTTCTTTCAAGTATGAGCGTGGTCCAGAATAGCAGCAATCAAGAACTCTAAACAAACTGCGCTTTACCAGCTGGGAGGTTATCCC
This sequence comes from Myxozyma geophila, assembly GCA_030571195.1. NCBI lineage: Eukaryota > Fungi > Ascomycota > Lipomycetes > Lipomycetales > Lipomycetaceae > Myxozyma > Myxozyma geophila. The sequence goes on along the minus strand of JAJLXK010000020.1, from coordinate 295,631 downwards.
AAACAAAGCCACAGTCACGTGAACACGCGAGAGGGAACTCTAATCCGAGGACAGCAGAATCAGAGAACTCTTTACAAATGTTTGAACAGCTGCTGAAGAGAGACTCTGTTGCTGTATTGTTGAGAGAAGGAAAGTCCTTCTGAGCGAGTCTGGGAAATGCTCCGCAGATATGCCACTCAAGATAAGTATTCCGATTCCGGTGCTGGGACAAGCTAAGAAGACTGCTCTCCTGCAAACGGCTTCACTGGTGAAGTTCCCGGCGACCCTGCCCTCAACAAACATTGACAAAGTGAGTTCAAAATCTGGAGAAATCTGCAGACTGTGCCGTAGCTTTTACTTACTGTCTTCAGAGCACACTGCTGCAGTCCGTGAACAATGTCAATTCATCCGCACGTCTTCGCAAATATCCTTTGCGCTCCAAGTGGAAACACACGCGAAACACCGTTGTTCTGGCGCGAGACCCCGGCTCGGCAAAGCAGACATTTACAGGGCTGTATAATTCAGTTTTCGAGGTGACTTTTCATGCTCTTGAAGCTTCTGCTATCGATTTGCTGACTCTCGCAGGACGTGCTCAGTCGCTACAATGTCATGTTTGGAAAAGGCTTCATTTTCAGCTCTGGCAGGCCAGATTCAATCTTAACAAACCAATCCGCAGACACCAAATGGAATCCAATGATCCCGGAACAATTCTCAGCGAAATTGAAAACTGACCTGGACACCGGAATCCTTGTTGACTCTAATCACCCGTTCAGTCCTGATCGATCAATTGAGTCTGTTAGCCGATTATTCTCCACGCTCTACGACTCCGGAATGGTTCATTGGCGACAAAAAAAGATTTATTGGTCGCATGGGTGTCAAAAGTATTTAACGCGGAAAGAACTAATTTTATATGAATTTGACCGACCCCACGAACTGCTTGCAGACCAACACAGGTATTTATTCTCATCTATATCATAAAAGCGCAACTAACAGCCCAAGAATAACCGTTGGTCTAGAATACGAAATAACCCTTAAGCAGGTCTCCGGTCCTGATTTAGGTCCCGTAACCTTGACTTTCAGATTGCTAGAAAATCTATGGTCCGCGCAAGCTCTTCAGCTAATCGTCAATTCCACGCACGATTTGCCAAAAATAACGGATATCAAATTCGCCCATCCTTTATTGGAAAATCGCACACTTCCAGCGATTATCAAACGCAATCTTGCGATAAGCCAACCGAAGTCTCGGTTATTAGTCCCGGGCCATAGCGAAAATGCTCGACGAGTATGTAATGAGACTCTTGATGTTAGACTTGAGCCGGTGTATGACTCTGCTGGATTCTGGACTGCCGATTATCTACCAGAGGAAATAAGAGTATGCGAATGCACATCTTGTATTTGAGTTTTCACTGATCGTCTTTTAGGGATCCCATCGTTTCTCGACGGATCAGAAAGCGCTGGATATCCTGCAAAGTAAACCAGATCTTAATTTTACATCAAGACCATATTCAGGCAGTATTTATATATGTCCAATCAGCGGAGACCTTGTTGAGCCGAAATCTGTTCCTGTTTGGTGAGCTACTAATTTATTCTAGCTGTCGTATTTCGTTCTGACCGTAATGCAGTGTTGTTGATTTGCCGCAGATTGACCCTTCTTCAGTGAAGATTATCACCCAGAATGACCTTACATCTCTTCAAGAGCATTGTGAAGTGTATATGACTTCAAAGGGAAAAGAATTTGTTTTAGCTTATCCGTCGGATCGTGATGTTTTTGCGAAAGAGGTTTCTGGCGCTCCACAAGCACTTTATCTAAATAATACCGATGATAAATGGGTATTAAGCGCTTCCCCAGCAGACAATGTATGATTTCTTTTGCTAGAAGCTTTTGTGCCGTTACTTACATTTTAGCAGACCTCTCTTGTTATATCACAGCTGTTTTTGGATATCATACCTTTATTAGAGCACGGTTTTCAATCAAGTAAACCGGTAATACCGATCAACTACATTTCGGTATCATTGACTGAGTTTGTAACTCGTATCTTGCCCGCTGTCATTCTGTCTTTGAGTGTTAAGCAAACTTCACCGATAATTAGGATATGTGTGCATCCCTCGATCGTATGTTCCCGGTTCAAAAGTCAGCAGTTGATATAATACTAATACGTGTCAGGACGCTTCTTTTCCGAGCCATGGTGTGATTCCATCCGACATGATTGACCCAAGGAAAATTCTGCCGGATGTTTCAATTTCTGACTATTCTTACGATTCAGATGCCACAGACGCGTTGCGATCTACGCTGATCGCTGATGGCTCTACAAAGTCACAAATCAGTTTCAACGAGACATCAACAATACGCTACAAATTACTCTTAGACATGCATACCACCATGTTTCGATATTTCCAACATTTTATAGGTCCTGAGCCTAGAGGTCTTCGAATCTATAAAATCGATTTTTCGCAACTACGACTGCGTCCGCACGAGCAGAAGATTCTTTACGAGCTTCAAGATATTATTCGGCAAGCCAACTTTGGGTTAAAGAATTTCCAAGCATACGAAGTCCATCAGCTGTTGCTTGATTTTTTTGAAAATCGAGTGTATCGAGAATATTTCCAGATAGCGAAATTTGAGATTCTGAGCTTGATATCGAGAGCTGAAATAGAGACATCGGAAGAAGGAGAAAAGCAAAGATTTTACTTTTGGGGTTCTTCGAGAGGATACGTACTGGCTGCTGTATACTGGAAAGTTGTTTATCTGTTCAATCATCTGATGCATCCTTTCTGGCCTTTGGTTACTGAGGTATGTGTGCTGCTAACGCAATCTTTGATCGTTCTTGACTAATAATGTTGCTAGCATATACATATTAAAATGGAGAAATACAGCCGTCAATCGATCATCACCGACTTTTTTCCCCATACAAACATCGCTGCTCCCGATATCGATCTTAGCAGGGGATATCCTATTTTCACATCACTCGAGGCTGACATCCGGTATGAGAATCCTGTCGTTGGAATGCCGGTTACTTCTGATATCGGATATCTTGCGCCTCAAACTGTTGAACACTTGGCTACGGTTTACTCAATCATGAAAGGATTTCAGTATCTTCAATTCAAAAATCGTGAACCTTATGGCACAAACTCGCAACGACCAGAGATGCAAATCAGCAGCCATGAATCGTCGATTTTGGCCAGCGAGCCTGTAGGTTTGAAGGGCGAATATCCCAAATTTCAATACCAAGAGAGTGACAACCTTTACGACTCTAATAAGGGTGTGGTTGGTATAGCAGTGATCAAAAATCTAGAGGATTACGAGCAAATCAAACCACTGCTTACCCTCTATCTTCCCGAATTCGCACGCTCAGCACATTTGGATGCGCTCGAAGTTTACGATAGCAATACTGAGCTTTCGCATGCTATTGACTCGTTCTCGGTATCTGATACCATTAAACTGTATATAGTTGTTAAGGATAGAGCACTTGCGCAAGCTTGATCCAATTGTAATTATGCGCAAAAGTTGTAGATGGCTAATTAAAAGGGGTTGGCATGAACTGATTTATATTTTTTTCTCGCTTTTTTACTAAATTCCGTTTATAATACAAATTTCGTAACCCATTTTTATCCAGTAAAAAACATGAGAGTCTCTATCTCGAGTTTACTTTCCAACCATCCTTCGCTTCTGTAGATCTCTCAATGTGCGGCTGCCAGACAAGAACGCGATTGGCGCCAAAATCGCACCTTGTGCGAGAAGTTTGAAGATAGTGCCGCCGAGATAGTATTGGAAGAATGTGACTTCGATGACGATGATTGATGCAAAAAATCCGAGGGAGTAGATAGGGTTGCCAAATGACACGGGTGTGACGCCGATGTAGAGCCACTAGAATACAGAATTATCAGTAACAGAAAGCAAAAGAGCAGCAAATAGATATTACTTACAGCACCAGCCAAAACAACGGCCAAACCACAGACAGCCAGACTAGCCACCGACGCAATGTACTTTGATATGTATTTAGGATCAGGTCTGAACATGTGGATAATCTCAGGTTTAGGACCGAATCTGATTGACGATTTGGGAAGTTCGCCCTTGATTCGCGGCAGGATAGATCCAATTTCAGCAATCAAAGGCTTTTCAGTGCCAAATGATCCAAGCATGATCTTCATTGTGAGAGGCTTGTCAAGCGCAAGAAGTGCTTTGGGGACGAGCTTAAAGTCCTGGATCAGACATTAGCTACAAAATCAAGCAGATCGCACGAGTAAAAACTTACGATATCAACCCGCGCGCGACCATTATCACGAACATCAGCTGGGAATGAGGTTTCTAATCCAGTCTCAAGATCAGATAATTGAACGTATGCTTGGTGCGGTTTAGCCATCTCGGACTGGTCGCTCTTGATCGTGAAGCGGAAGCGCGCAGTAGCAGTTGCTGGGAAGACCACAGAGTCAGGAATAGGCTTCGACGAAGAGTATCTATTAGAACAGTTAGCAACCTGTCAACCCACAATACAAATTAAATGCGAGATCAAGCAAGAAACGTACGCTTCTGTCTGCAGAGTGCCAGCCTTCTCTGTAATAGTGAGCGAGCCCTCCTTGAAGCTCCAGGCAGAGACCGCCGGAGCCACGAAGCAGGCCGCAATTAGATACTTGAAGCCTCTCATTCTGTGCAATTGGCCGATATATGCTATTCTTCTCACTAAAACAGAAAGAACAGTTCTCTGAACCGGCGCTGGCACACAGATCAGTTGAGAGAGACAATCCAGACAGCGCAAACAGACGCTCGTCGAGCGAACACGTAAACCACCGCGCGCTGCTAGTCTGCAAGCTACGCCGCTTCGTCCCCAGATTTACTTAACCACAAACCCCCTCAATGATTACACAATCAGCTGTTCAACGTGGGAGAAATTGGGATATATTGTCACTTTCCGCTTCACGCGATTCACCTAGGATATCAAGAACCTCTACGCTGCTGCTAGTTGCTTGTCTGGATATATTTCAGATCTAGTTTACGAGAGTATTGCTCAGAATACACGTATACCGATTCACAGTTCTTCACGCTGCTTTTATATTTACTATTTCCCCCTTTGGCAGCCATGCCGGTAAGATGCTGTTGCTCCTGAGCCTTTTGCTATTCGCTTCAGGTGCTAACTCACAACTCTAGTTTCTTGGAAAATTGTTCCATTACTCTGTGGATTTGGTTCTAGTGTCGACAGTCTTAGCTGGTGTTAAGCGATCCACCGGGTTGATGTAAGCTAGTCAGCATCGGGCGTGAATCCTCATTCACGTACGAGCAGCATTCAGCACTTTACTAATATCCTTTTAAAGGTTGAAAACCGACAACATTGAGTCAACTGATGTCAGAAATGCTGTCACAAAGTACCTCGATGTCGGCGAGTGGGTGTTGGACACCAGTGTCGCCTTCATGAGCACCTCGCCCTACTTTATCCGCAAGCGCTAAACAAAGCAGTCATATCTCTAAACTCCTTTTGATCTTGGCTATTCTTCGATTAGGAATACTTGATACGTAAGATCTCTTTTTTCAGTCTTGGTAATTAGACTTTGGGTCATACTCCAACTCCTCCACTCATGTTCTCGAACTGGCAGTCATTTTGTACACGTCTTGATTTCGCCAATATTACATCTGCTCTTATATATTACGGTCGGGAAACAAGCCTTACACCTTTCTTTACGCTTTTTTTTATCTTCATTGTAATTTGAACTGTCTTGCCTTCTAGGATCCAGTTCAACAGCATGACACATTGTTAATGAAGATGCCGAGAGAATTGCGTTGCTTTGGCTGGCTGGCGTGTTATGGTGTTTTTTGTTTTGAATTTAATCTTTTTAGCAGATCATGCTTTTCCTTTAGGTAAACTAATTTATCAAACATCTTCTCAATATTTCATTACTACTCCGTAGATATACACCGATCCTTTTGACTCCAAATAACTGTCCTATAATCGCTACCAAATATTCAATCATTACAAAAACATTTTCTTATTATCCGCCTCTAAGACAAATCTTCAGGCTTCCAGCACTTCTTAGCCAAAGGGCTACTAATCTTGGGCGTATGTGCAGAGCTACCTCGGTTTACTAGATTTGCTGATGATTCAAGTCAGTATAAAAACCCATTAAATTTGACAAAAGCTGCTTACCATCTGTTTTTAAAATTTCAGGTGGCGTGGAAAGTCGCAACGATGATTCTTTCTTATTATCGCCTGACGCGTTGGATTCTGGATCTCTGTTATCCTCTTCCGGAATAGTTTTCGAAGGAGTAGATAGGGCTCTCGGCTCAAGCGATTTTCGACGCTGATATCATGATTAGCAATTTAACAAAAATACAAATCACAACGTTATAACATACCCTGTGATGCCTATATGTAGCACTACTGTTTTCCAACGAAACCAAATAGTTGGACTCGGGAAGTTTTTGTTGCTGCTTGTTGCATTCAATGACCCACGATATCGCTAAACAAGGAATATTCATTTCCTTTGCTAATGCTAAAGACTTTGGACTTCCTTTTTTGTAAATTATGTGTGTGACTGTCCGCGATGGCTGCTTCACAACCTTTGCTCCGAGTTTGCTAATCATTGCTTTGAATGTTGCCGATGCATCGTCTCCCTCGTCAGTTCTAATATCAAGATACACAGTGACATCTCCCAAGGGCCTTGACGCCTTTGAGGACACAGAAGAAGATAGTGATTTAGACTGCTCTGGTTTAGATTTCTCGTTCAAACTTCGTAGTTTTGATCTCGCCCGAGGAATTGAAGACCCTGCAAGCTTTTGAGACACGGGTGCTGTGTCTCTATTGAGTATATTTAACTGCGGTGCAACCTCATGAGGCGGTTTGATAGCAATTTTTGTTGTAGATGATCGTAACACCAATTCAGAGCATTCCGTAGTGTCACTAGATGACTGAGAATGAGTCGCTCGATTTTTGGAATCGGTTGTGAGCTTCAGTGATATATTTTCAGCTTCCTTGGGCGATTCGAGATTAAGACGCTGATAATCATGATCCAGCACATTTATATCTTTTAGTGCGCCGTGCTTTTCATGCAGAGCCTCCGTGCTTCTGCCGCTCTCATCAAGATCTGGTGCTCTTTTTGTGGGCGTTGATGGCTGCTGCTTCGTAACCGTTCGATGAGCTGACAATGGCGCCATCTTCGGGGGCGACAGCAATACAGCCTTCAATTGGGCTTTGCCAGTGGGAGATCTTCTCACAGAAGTTGGTCTGGCAGCAAAGTTAATTCGTCTTGCCGGGGATTTCAGACCGACTGACTCATCGTTTGATCTCGGTCGAAGCCTGGGCGAAGAAAGCAGTTCTCCCCGCCGATTAACAGATCTAACCTCACTAACATATTGACTGCTACCTCCAGCTTTTGAAGATGAAGCAGGAACCAGCCGCTTGGGTTTTCCCAATACTGATCTTGACGGCGTCATCAGATTGAAGTTCTCAGCTTCGCGTGCTTTTCTAGCGGAGTTCGCAATAGCCAGCTGATTATCTCTTTGTGGCTTTACTCGTAACGAAGACTTCAAGTCATTCGGCTCTCGTAGTTTTGAAGGAGAAACAGGCTTTAATGCAGATCTGAGCGGTGATCCAAGGCGAGTTGGCGATACAGCCGCCGCCAGCTTCCGATCAGTGAACAGGCCGGTGTTTGTGCCCATCGGCTTTCGCGAAGAAGGAGTAGCAACCACGAGTAATTTTCTTGTGGTGGCCTTCATAGGACTGCTGTGTGAATTGCGCGGAGGTGTCGTCACTGAATCTGTGTGAATCGCTAATGATACTGCTTGAGGTGCACTCATTGCGCTCTTCCAACTGTCGATCGCCATAGCTGAATATTATAATACTGCCCAATCAGCAATGCTGTGATATAACATAGAAGAACAAAGAGCAGAAAGAGGGATAGCAAAGAAACACAACAGCATCCAAGACTGGCCTTAACTACGCGTGCGGCGATGGTACACATACACCGAGCAGCGTGGTTATCAGGTGCGGTTTGTTTACTTTCCGTTGATAGGGCAACCTGATCACGTGCGTTGAAAATTAGGGTTTTGGCAGAGGTTCGCCGGGCACTGCTCGCGAAAGCGTTCAAGACTGAGAGCGACAAGCCAAGAGACGGTAATTGGACGCATTTGTGCGGTTTGTTGGCAATCAGACTGGAAATAGCAGTGTTTGGTGTTTATAGCCAGGAATTGTGTGAGTTGGCCTTTGCCGGCGTCATTGTATCGTTGCTGCCGGGCTTGTCTTTGGGCGGAACTCGCAGGTGGAATACTGAGAGAGCGCAGGTTGTTATCGATCAATAAGGATTCCAGGTCTGCCGCATGTTTCGATACTGCTTGCATCACAATATACTTGATAAAGCGACCTGCAATTTCGTATTACTGGACCTGTGCATGAATTGAGCAACAAGAGCGGGAGACAAAACAAATGAAGCTCACTACATCCGGCCTGCTGATATCGGCAGCGCTGATGCGAGTGGCTTTCTTCTACTACGGAGTATATCAAGATGCTACCGCGGAAATCAGATTCACTGATATCGATTACTTTGTGTTTACTGATGCCTCGAAATTCACTGCCCAGGGAGGCACACCATATGACAGGGCCACTTATCGGTACACTCCTATACTGGCGTGGCTACTACTCCCCACCACGCAATACTTCTGGTTCGGAAAACTACTATTTGCTCTTGGGGATATCATTGCAGGATGGCTTATGATCAGAATCTTTCAGCTAAGGGGACTTGAGCATGACCGGGCATTGAAATTTGCCTCGGTCTGGCTTCTAAATCCAATGGTTGCGACTATCAGTACTCGGGGAAGTTCCGAAGGATTACTAGGAGCAATGATCATTGCTCTTCTTTGGGCCGTCTACGAGCATAAAGTTATCCTAGCCGGTTTATTGGCGGGCTACGCAGTGCATTTCAAAATTTATCCTATTATCTACATCCCCTCAATTATATGGGCGATGGACGATAGCCCGAAACTGCTGGGCAACGGCATTTTGAAATGGGTCAACAAAGACCGTGTGCAGTTTGCAATTGCGAGCTTGCTTTCATTTACGCTTCTCACCGGAGCTATGTATTATATGTAAGTAATGGGGTTTTGTATTGTTTTGATTGGTGACGCTAATCGCTTTTAGCTACGGCGAGCCTTTTTTAATTCACACGTATCTCCATCATCTTTCGCGTTCAGACCATCGCCATAACTTCTCGCCATACAACATTCTTCTCTACATTTCTTCTTCTCCCAACGTGGAATTCAAATCTCCTTACCCATCGCTTGCATTCATCCCTCAGCTATTTATTGCTGGTGTGTTTCTCCCATTCATGCTTGCCAAAAAGGATCTCGCAAAGACTATGTTTGTGCAAACATTTGCCTTTGTGACTTTCAATAAAGTGTGCACGAGCCAGTACTTTATGTGGTATATTGTTCTACTACCATTTTACTTGCCTTCCTCCAAGATGCTTAGAAATAAGCGTTTGGGAATCATTGCACTACTGTTATGGACTCTGGCACAGGTATGTGAACAAAGAGATCTTTGACAAATGATTTTACTAACAACTTTTTGAATAAAGGCATTATGGCTGCAGCAGGGATTTGAATTAGAATACAAGAATGTTAGTACATTCTTCCCAGGAATCTTTGCTGCCACTTTAATCTTCTTTTTGGTAAATATTTGGATTCTTGGAATCGCCGTTGAAGATATCTAAGACGAGAAAAATGAGAAACAGGTAGATAGCGAGGGGCGGCGCAGATGATTTAATATTGTGTATAGAAGCAGATTAGTGTGATATATTCTGACTGCATGTTAAAAACGAATTCAAACCAAAAACCCTTTAGCAGGCGCTGCACATCATAATGCACCACGTTGAGAAAGGTGCTTTCATAGATCAAATGATAATTCAATTATCCCAATAATACAATAAATTTTATCACTACAGTACATTTCATGTAAACGATACAATCACTCAATCATAAAGATTGAATAAAGAATAAGCAGGCCAACAAGACCAAATGAGACACCAAAAACCAAGAAGCTGTTCTGTGAAGCCTTGGTTTCAACCTTTGGTGTGGGGAATACGGTCTCGATGAATTGGTCGACCTTGGCGCAGGCAACACTGATGCGGACATACATCGGGTCACGAGGGGTGTTTCTTGCCTGAATCTTGTGGCAGAAATCTTGGAAGATTTCATATGTCGAGCGAACACTTCCAGACTCTATCATGAGCTATGAACAGGGTTAGAGATGAGATAGCAAAATATCAAAAGAGTGATGACCATACCTTGCATGCCAGTCCTTTTCGGATTTTAACATGGCCGGTTAGGACTTTCGGGTTACGGTAGCATAATTCCAAAGTGGCAATTGCCATGACCTGGGGGATGGTGCAGAAGTTGAACATGGACTGCTCGCGGATTCCGGCAAGATAGTACAGACAGTCAGGAATGTGCTCGATGGCGTCAGCAACCATCTCAGACAAACAATCTAAGCCAGCTGCTTCATTTTCCGGCTTAGCAAAGTCGTCCAAGCTTTTGGCATACTTCTGCCAGATCTCCTTAGGCCAGAAGCGGCGGTTGTCTATCAAATCCTCATGATAATCTCTAATGATGTTGGTCTTCTGCAATAAAAGTCCCATTGATTCGTATCTGTACAGTGTTAGCTTGTGAATTTAGAAAGCAGAATCGCTACTAGCTTACAATTGAGGGTTCTCCAAAAGCTTTGGGTTGGCAAGTTTTGCAGCAACGCCAAGTCTAGTAAGACCGTCGCCAATGATACCAGCGACATAATGGCAGTACAGGTTATACTCCTTTACGGTATTGACTCCCTTCTTGTTAAAATCTTCATCTTCACAGTACATGGCCATTCCATAGCCCATCTCCTTGGTGATGTCCTTGATGATAACTTTGTAGTTGTCGGACAGTCCCTGGTACTCCTTGATGATCTTATCGAATTCTTCCAAGACAACTGCGTCCTTTTCCTTGCCTATATCGCGATTAGAATATAATAAGGCTAAATATTCAGTAAATGCGACCTACTCTCATTGTAAGTCCAGCCAGGCTGATCGATGGTCTCGTAGAAGGCGCGCAAGATGGGCAGCTTAACAGGATTGGGAATTGTCATGTCATCCTCAATTGTATCCAGACCACGAAGGATAAGGTAGAAAATCACAATCTAACACTCAGCAATTAATATCTTAACATTGAAGTAGATATACAGTTTCTTATCAAAACAGCATAAACTGGGGAACTCACAGCGACGCGTAGCTCGGGGGACAGCTCCTCGATGACAGCAGCAAAGCTTCGCGAGGTCAGATTGAGCAGCTCGTAACATCGCGCCAGGTTTGCAGATTCCTTTTCCTTCTCGCGAGGAAAAACAGGGTCGTGCCAGACTTTCCTATAGCACACATTAATCGGTCAGTAATGGTCCTGGTCGACAATGACGACGGATAACAATAAGTTCCCGGAGGAGCATTACCATTGCACGACGGCCCTCAGCTCTGACGGATGAGCGAGCAACTGCAAATACTTCGACATTGCAAACTATCACAGATTCTAAACCGCGAGTTCGAGTGTTTTTGTTGTCAATTGAGCAAACTTGGCTGGGGTTTGTGTGCGCTCGACTGGTCCACCGTTGAACAAATACTTGAGCCAATATTCTTTGGTGATCGTGGTGGCTCCCGCGTTCGGCGAGCTCAGTTTCCGAATACGAGAAAGACGCGAGGCCTACGCGGATCTGCTGTTTACCCGGTGCATGTGCTTCCATTTACAAGTTGTATTTACAAGATTAGTTATATATTCCCAGTTAGTCAAAGTCAGCAAAATTCCAAATAGCAAAAGAAACAATTCAGACGCCGTTGCATGCCTTGAGAGTGTATCGTTCAGCATACTCGCGCGCTGCTCCAGTAAGCAGTCGCGCTCGTTAATGCATAGTAAAACAAGAAGTACTCCCAGTCAAATTTACAAACATTACAATCCAATATCTAAACACAGTAGCCACTCTACTTCCAAATATTAATAGGTACAAGAGCATTCTAGCGTCGTTACCTCAACCACGACGGAGCAAACCGCGGGTCGTACTTCAACGCTGTATTGAATATCTCAATAAACTAGAATCAAAAGTCAGTTGGACTGCCGCAGGCCAGTTCGCTTTAATAATAACATACCTCAATATCACTGTCTTCTTTGCCAGCAGCAAATTGCCCATACTCATGAAACACGCTGGCTAAACTCCATCTAGTTGTATAATTAGTAACAAGTTCTTTACAAAACCAGACAAAACAAATCTCACTTTTGTAGAATTTTTCTCACAGCTCCAACTAGAACCCCTACACGATGCTTTCCTTTGTTCGAGTGTAACAAAATTGGGAAGTTTCGCGAGTCTAAGCAATCAGTTAATAAAGGCAGGTCAAATACGCTGCAGGAAAACATACCAAGGACTACCTCAAGTGCTGCTTCTATGGCCTTAGGATCATTCTCGACAAAAGGGAGTTTACAGGTCTCCATTTTGAAATGAAAAATTTTAATTCCATTTTTCGCTGCCCATTCCACATTCACACTGCGTAGATCTTGTTCGCCAAGATGGCTAGACAACATCTCATCAGTACTTCTTCACATAGACAGCAATAGAGAGAGACATACATTATTGTCTTCAACTTCAATGTCTCCAAAAATGGAAAATTGATTGGTAATGGATGACCGCTTCTATAGATACCTGAAGCTACCATAGCAAAATTCAAAGGCGGCACCAGTAATTTCTTCTCTGGTCGATCAAAAAAGTTTGCGGTTGAACTGATTGCGCTCATTCTGCTGCTTGAGATATACTCAGGTATACTGCGACTATTCTGAGAATAGCTATGGTATTGGTCGTAAGAAGTCTTGGACATATGAGCTGAAGCAAGATCACGAGAGTAGTACTCGCTGGAGTGCTCAGAGTAATGCTGGTAATTTGAACTGCTAGGAAAATAGCTTTCCTGATCAGATGGGGTTGTCTGAGCAACCATCTGTTCCATAACAGAGGGAGTCGACGGAGGAGACGCAGCAGCCTTTGAGAAATAGAAGCCATTACTGCTCTGATCAACTTCAATCTGGGACTCATCTTCATATCCACAGTGTTCGTCCAAGACTCCGGTGCGCAGAGGCGGCGGCGACAACGGCGATCCGCTGAGCAGCAGCTGTGACTCTATAGCCTTCCGTCTAGTCTGATCTTCAAGCTCGCTGAATGAATTGTCATTATCGTCATTATCACCGGGACGATTCAGCTGAACGGCGAAAACATATTTGGCGTCTTTCTTCAGACTCGAATCAGGCATTCGGAACACTGATTGCGTCCAGTCCGGGTTCACACGGCCCGGTATTTGAAATGATATTTACAAGCTCTATCTTGACCGCTAACTCGTGTTCTTCCACGCTGTCTTCGAGACGCAGAAGCAGGACTGTGATGATTATGACGCGTATCCTTGCACGTCAGCAGTTTCTGCCACGAACAAGGTGCGCGGCGTCTCTCAGTCCGGTGTTCGCTTAAGGTTTAATTTGTAATGGGGCTCAGAGTACAGAATGTTATATGCGAACTCCTGTATTTCGAGATCCAAACTAAACAGCTTATCATGGCGCAGCCACACAGTCAGTGTCGCCAGTCCGTGTTTCCCGACTAATTGCGCCTCCTCGTCCTCCACACACTCTTTGCTTCCCATATTCTTCGCATTCAACAAGACTGCCTTGTCAATTTCATAATCATGGCCATTACAAAACGTGCTGGTCGGAAAGCGCAGGGCGGTGGTCAAGCTGTTGTGCAGCCTGCTAAGCGTGCCGCCGTCAAGAAGGCTACATTTGATGCCAACAAACGCAAGGAAGTCGGTGTATCCGATCTGACTTTGTTGTCCAAAGTGTCCGAGGATGCTATCAATGACAATTTGAAAAAGCGGTTTGAGAATGGTCTTATTTACGTATGTTTTTTGTGATCTGAAGTTGCGGTGTTGGGTCAATGTGGGTTGAGATATCAGTGCTGACTACATCATTTAGACTTATATTGGCCATGTGGTATGTATTCAGACATTACTTGGTTGCTTTTGACGAAAGGGAGTACATTGCTGCCTTAACGGGGAATGTCGACGACTGACTATTTCTTGTAGTTGATATCTGTGAATCCGTTCCGAGATTTAGGTATCTATACCGATGCCGTCCTCGACAGCTATCGAGGAAAGAACAGATTAGAGGTAAGATCACTTTGCAATTCGAAATCATTCTTCAATTTAGTTTACTTATGTACAAATTAGGTCCCGCCTCATGTATTTGCAATTGCTGAAGCTGCATATTACCATATGAAGTCATATAGCGAAAACCAATGTGTTATTATCTCGTAAGTCTGCAACTTTCTTTGCATAAGAGCATCCCCATTAACTCAAGTTCTACAGAGGTGAATCTGGTGCAGGAAAGACGGAAGCAGCTAAGCGCATCATGCAGTACATTGCATCAGTATCCGGTAACTCATCGTCCTCCATTCAAGAGATCAAAGACATGGTTTTAGCCACAAATCCCCTTTTGGAGTCATTCGGTTGTGCAAAGACGTTGCGTAACAATAATTCGTCTCGACACGGAAAGTATCTACAAATCCAGTTCAACAGTGTTGCCGAACCTGTCGGTGCAAACATTACCAACTATTTGTTGGAGAAAAACAGAGTAGTGGGACAGATTCAAAACGAGAGAAATTTCCATATTTTTTATCAGTTCACCAAGGGCGCCACCAACAAGTATCGCGAGCAGTTTGGCATTCAGCAGCCCGAGTCTTATACATACACCTCGGCCTCTAAATGTACTTCGGTTGAGGGTATTGATGATCTTTCGGATTTCAAAGATACAATCAAGGCAATGGAAACAATTGGTCTGCATGAGCATGAACAAGATGATATTTTCAAGATCCTTTCTGTTGTTTTATGGCTTGGAAATCTTGATTTTGTTGAAAACGCCGAGGGTAACGCCGCCATCCGCGACCCCTCAGTTCCAAACTTTGTTGCGTACCTCATGTCTGTTGATGCTGCTGCAGTTGAAAAAGCGATTACTAGCAGAATCGTTGAGACCTCTCGTGGGGGACGTCGTGGCTCAGTGTACGAGGTGCCTCTCAACATTACTCAAGCTCGTGCTGTGCGGGACGCCTTGGCAAAAGGTATTTACTCCAACTTGTTTGACTGGATTGTTGATCGTGTGAATGTGTCAATGAAGGCTCGAGGCGACATTGCACGAACAATTGGTATTCTGGATATCTACGGATTTGAGATTTTTGAAAACAACTCTTTCGAGCAAATCTGTATCAACTACGTCAACGAGAAGCTTCAACAGATTTTCATTCAGCTCACGTTGAAGACTGAGCAAGAGGAATATGTCCGCGAGCAAATTAAATGGACTCCTATTAACTACTTTAACAACAAAATCGTGTGTGATCTTATTGAGGAGAAGCGTCCTCCTGGTATTTTTGCAGCTCTTAACGATGCGGTGGCTACAGCGCACGCTGATTCTGGCGCTGCTGACCAGTCGTTTGCTCAGCGTTTGTCTTTGGTAGCGTCGAACCCCCATTTTGAACAGCGCCAGGGCAAGTTTGTTATCAAGCATTATGCCGGTGATGTGATGTACCGTATTGACGGTATGACGGACAAGAACAAAGACCAGATGCTTAAAGATCTTCTTGATCTCATTGCTACTAGTGGCAACCCCTTTTTCAAGACCCTATTTCCTGAACAAGTCAACCATGATTCAAAGCGTCGGCCGCCTACTGCTAGTGACAAAATCAAGGTCTCTGCAAACGATTTGGTCCAGACCCTCATGAGCTGCCAACCATCCTATATCCGTACTATTAAGCCCAATCAAAGCAAATCCCCGACGGAGTACGACAATAAAGGGGTTCTTCATCAGATCAAATATCTTGGTCTGCAAGAAAACGTTCGAATTAGACGCGCAGGTTTTGCGTATCGTCAGACTTTTGAGAAATTTGCTGAGCGATTTTATTTGCTCTCGCCAAAGACTTCATATGCTGGTGACTATATCTGGCAGGGTGATGCTCATTCTGCTTGCTTGCAGATTATGCAAGATGCCTCGATTCCCAAGGAAGAGTTCCAGATGGGTGTGACAAAGGCTTTCATCAAGACCCCAGAGACTTTGTTTGCATTGGAGCATATGAGAGATAGATACTGGCATAATATGGCTGTCAGAATCCAACGCGCTTGGAGAAACTATCTTCGTTACAGAATTGAATGCGCTATTCGTATTCAGCGTGCCTGGCGCCGCTCATCTGGCTCAAACCAGTTTGTGCAAACTCGTGATTATGGCCATGAGGTCCTCGCGAACCGCAAGGAACGTCGTCGTATGTCTATTATCGGTTCCCGCCGTTACCTTGCCGACTACATTGGCATTGGAAATTCGGGCGGTCAAGGAGAGTTTATTCGTAACGGCGCGAACATTTCTTCAAAGGAGATGATTCATTTCTCGTGCCGTGGCGAACAGCTTGTTGCAAAGCTGGGACGTACTAGTGTACGATTACCAAGGGTTATTGTTTTGACTTCAAAGGCACTTTACCTTATTTCGGAGACTGTTGTGAATCGGCAGCTTCTGATCCAGACCGACAGGACTATCCCGGTTGGTCAAATCAAGTCTGTTGGATTATCAAATTTGCGCGATGACTGGATCGCGGTTAATGCCAACTCAAACCAGGAACCTGATGTGCTTATTTGGTGCGTCTTCAAGACTGAGCTTGTGACGAGATTGAAGATGATTCTTCCGTCGATGTCCTTGTCTATCGGCGCCACTGTTCAGTATAACAAGAAGCCAGGCAAGCCTACTACTGTCAAATTCCAAAAGGATGCTAGCGTTCCTCGAAATGATGTATACAAGAGTGGCACAGTTCGTGTTCCTCCTGGAGAGCCCGCCAACAGTCGATCTCGACCTAATCCACGCCGTAAGAACACAATTGCGGCCAAGCCTGTCACTCAAGGAAAGCTGCTCCGTCGTGGTGGCGGAAATGCGCCTGCTGGATATGAATTGTCTTCGAGCGCAGCGCAGCCTCGGCCTGCTGCTCAGGTTAACAGAGCAGCTAAGCCTGCTCCTCCTCCAGCTCCTACACAGAACGGAGCCGCTAGCGGCCATTATGGAGGTGTTCAGCAAGCACAGCCTGTTCAGCAGACGCAACCATCAGCGGCCGCTGTATCAGCCGCCGTAGCGGCTACTTCAGCTACTTCAGCTAGTCGCCAACCAGCGAGTCCTGCTCGTGCTAAGCCTAAGCCGGCACCGGCACGTCCGCAGAGAGCAGAGCCAGTGCAGGCACAACCGGTTTCTGCAGCAACTGTTAACAGAGGTCCGCCTCCACCTCCTCCTCAGCCAGTACAGCCTGCCGCACCTGCTGAGCCGACATATAAGGCTCTTTTTGATTTCCAAGCCCAGGGAGCCAATCAATTATCAATTAAGAAGGATGAAATTGTTATTGTGGTTACTAAAGAAGGAAACGGATGGTACCTTGCTAAGAAACCCGGTACAACTGTTGAAGGATGGACTCCTGCATCTTATCTTGAAGAAGTGTTGTCCGCTCCGGCTGCCTACGTTCCCCCACCTCCTCCCCCACCACCAGCTCGTACTGCAGCGAATGGATACACAGCAGCACAGCAGCCTGTAGCTCAGCAACAAGCGGCAGCACAGCCAATGTCTGTGGGAGCAGGTCTCGCTGAGGCTCTGAAGGCTAGACATAGTCGTATGAGATCGCGCGATGACGATAGCGACGATGACGACGATTGGTAGAAGAGGAGTCTATTTGGATAGCTTTGTAGGTGCATTGTTGATTTTTGAAATGCCACGTTGATATATGTGGTCTATGTTGAATGAGTGTGCTTGTATTTATTATAGGATTTTTCTGTTGTGCTAGAAGTTGAATTGTATGTTATCGATTATCTGAACGGTATCTAGATACCCATGCGCTCTTATCGTAGCTGCTTGTATGCTATCATCAAGCATATCTTGTCTCTTGATTCCCCTTATGTAAATCGCAGTTTGTCAACGTAAGCTCATATAAATTCGTTAGTTATTGCCTGGTATACCGTTTCTTTGAAATGCCTTACATAAGGCCCGAGCCGTGGATCCAAGGGCAAGGGTCGAGTGCTGCCGCGGGCTGCTGCGCATCTGGCGACAATCAAACCCGCTTCGCTGGCAGCAACTCTCGCAAGGACACAGCATAGCTTGGGATTCTTTATTGATCTTGGCTTGAGGGAACTTGAATATGGTATGAATGTTTTGAATTGCAGAATATTGTTGATGGAGCGAGAGCGCTTGATGAGCAGAATTGAGGTGTGCTAACAGCAGCATCGCCCAGGCCGACGAGACCAACGCGCTGCGTTTCTCGCTTTCAGCGCACCCAGTTGCGCTTGGATTTTTCTTGGGTTTTCGTTTAGGTATTTAAACTTGAGTGTATTGAATTGTTTTTTTTTTGATTCATCTGCTTACGGTCGTTTAGCTGCGCTATTGACCTACATTTTTGGTCTCATCTTCACAAGCAACTTGTACGTGTCAATTCTCAACTGTGTGCAGAAGTTTCGATGCTAATACTTATAAAGCGTGCTTATTTTCATCATTGTAATTTTACTGTTGGCGGCTGATTTTTGGAATGTCAAGAACGTTGCTGGACGTCTACTAGTCGGACTTCGGTAAGTGTGCTGATTCCAGTTCTCGCGCGAGCAAAGTATGCTGAATATGCTTATTAGATGGTGGAACGAGTCCTCGGCAAATGGCGACAGTGTTTGGGTTTTTGAGAGTGCGGACGTATGTGCTATCCAGTCTTATAATTATGGAGTAGTAGATTGCTTACTTGGATACCGATATAGCCGCAACGACAAGTAAATGGCACCGACGCTCGATTTTTCTGGACAGCTCTATACAGCACGCCAGTGATTTGGGTTTTGTTGGCTCTCTTGGCTATCTTGAAGTTTGAGCTGATTTGGGTATGTAATTGTTTTCATGATTGTGTAGATGGAAGATCAGCTGGCTAACATGTATAATTTAGCTCTCCCTTGTTGGTATGTCATAAGTGACAGATGGTCTTTGAAGTTAATTTTCTAACATTATATAGTCATTGCTGTCATTTTGTCTGCAACCAATGCCATGGCATTCACCAGATGTGACAGATTCGGCAAAGCAAATGGTATCGCCAACAGCGTGTTCGCTAGATCATCGCGCACCATAATGCAACGATTTGGTGGATCTCTGATCTCCCGTCTTTATGGTGGTTAAATGATATTTTAAATTGACAAAAATGGAGGCAAGACATGCATTCCATAAACACAGGATTGTTATGCGGTAACTCTCATGATATTGTTATGCGTGATGTGAAAGTGCAGATTTATATATTTCATAGAAAGCCTATGTCAAAATATAGTAACGCCATTTTATGGTACCCTTTCTAATACTTCAAGTTCTTAACAGTACAAGCTTCAGAATCCTCTTAATTTTTGGTTTTCGACGTCGTCTTTCGAGCTCACGAACGACATCTGAATGGACTTTAGCCATGTATCTGTCCCACTCATTTTTGATCAGCTCTACATTGCAGCCGGGTATTAGTTCTAAACGTAGATCTTTATGAAGCATAGCTAGATGTGAACTTTCAGCTATGTTAACTCCGGGAGTATTTGGATATGTTTGCTTTAGTTGTTCAGCAACTCCGCCGGCCAAAAGCTCTGCTCGCTTCATTGCTGATTCAGTACTTTCAGCCGAATCCCAGTGAATAATTTTGGCAAGCCGTATAGCGACTTTGCGACGCTCAACAGAAAACTCTTGAATCGTCTTCATGTCTCGACAGTAAATGCAGGTCCCTGTAGCAGAATGTTGACCACGAGTGAGAGAATACCAAGTGTTAATGTCATCAGACTGAGGCGGATTTTTGTCTGCTAAAAACTCATTGACATCTACTACTTGGTTTTCTGCAAATTCAACATGATAATCAACATCTAATCCGATGCCGGTTCTGTCTTCAGAGTTGTCGTAGTCAGTGCTGTTGGCGAAAGCGAGCACGATAGCTGCAGAGGGAGCAGAGAATGTCAGGTTTGATACACCAGCAGCATCGTCTAATCTTAGACAAGATATTTCTGCATCGTCACTGTAAGACTGATCATGTCGAGTCATATTTTTGCAAAACTAGTACTTGAAAGTATGTAGCTATGAAATTCTTGAAGTGGGATGTGAGGTATCTTTACGCGTCCGATTAAGATATTGACCACGACCCTGAGCGCAGTTACGCTGTATCCATGATAGTCAATATTGACCTCAGCAAATGCAATTTTCAATCCAGACTCACTCTGAGCTCACTTAGCCTATATTTCCAGCAGTTATATTGTCTACAGCTATGTCTTCGCCATATTCACGTTCACATCCAAATCTATATCAATCCAAGGTACACTGAGCCAAGAACTGCTAGGCTGCCCATACTTAAGCGCCGCATCATGCACGTAAGGCTCATAGGGTACGGGCCTTCCTGATCAGGCACACTACTTTGTGTGTCAAAACAGAGCTACAAAATGGCGTAGTCAAACATACTTCGCTTAACGTCACAGATTCTCTCCCGTCTGGTCTCTCCTGGTCGCTGTTTACTCTTGCTTGCAGTCCTGTTATTGATCATCGTGGACTCGAAATAGCATCCGTGATTTTTTTCTAGCTGTGTGAAGGGACCAGCCGATGGCGTCCGAGAACAGCGTGTTCGCCGACTCGCCGTTAAGTGTTTACTTGAAGTGTATGAGCCCTTGAGCTGGCGTTGTTTACTTTCTGCGATTACGCGTCTTCTTCCTCAGCACAACTACTAACTCTTTATGACAGCCGCTGGTGATGATATAGTGACTGATAGTGATAATGATTATGCGTCATCTGCAGAATCAACAACTGCAGCTCCGCAATACGCCCCGAAACTGTACAGGGAAGGTGTGCGCTCAAGACTGCCATCATCTACAGCCTCAGGTCCAGCTCCCTTGCCGCGACCAGATAGAAACAATTATGGCGCCAGACAAATACCAAACAGAGGCGGACTGCGTTCTTTATCATTGGGTGATAAGAAATCGATGCGGAAGCTACGCTTCCAATTCCTCTTTTCTGTAAGTTTACATATTCTTAGTATATGAGACCCGAGCGATATTCTAATCATTACTATTTGAAAGTCACCTTTAAGGAAACGAGTTAGCACTCGCGAAAATTCTCGGTTTTTGGAACGGTTTAGATATATCTTAGTCACCTCACAGCTTCTTGACGAAAACGTCTCAGCAGCGACCTATGGCCGGAATGAAGAGAACGCTGATCCAGCACATACAGAGGGTGACAACAATAGCGCAAACTCCAAGATCCAGCAATTTGCGAAACTTAACGGTGGTCTAAAATATTGGGCAGGAAATGGAGGCTGTGTTATTGTCGTTGCGGTGTTACTGTATTGGATTCTACGCTCCGGCGACAGGCAAGATGTCATTTCAGCGAAGTACAAAGTTGTCGTCAGTATCGTGCTCTTTTCGATTTTATTTTCTTTTACTTGTGCACATAATGTGTGTATTTCTTTTTTTTCATGATTTCGCGCCCTTGAGCTGACAAGCTGTTCTAGTGGAGGACTCGACTACGATCAACTCGTCGCTGTGCAATAAGTTGCGCATCGCAATTTGTTAAGAATAATCATACTTTTGATATAAATATGTCAAGAACGATTGGAGTAGTACAGGAAATCGAATTTATCGCCCGCGGATTCAATATTGCTGGCCAAACACACCTACCAGCACTTCACTCACGAACACTGCATCATCGCAAGTCTCGAGTAGACGAACGTAAATGCAGAAAGCTTCGGAATCAAATACTGTCAGCTTTGGAGCTGAGTATATCGCTGTATCAAAGATCTTATGAAGAGCTGTCTCAGATGTGCAAGCATTCAGATCTAGATAAATACTTTGATATCTATGACCTGAATTCCACAGCAGTGCCAGAAGATAACGAGAGCGCGTCGAGTCAAGAGTCGGGGGGACAGAGAAGATTTGGAGATTTCGATGAGAATTCTGACGAAGAAGACGATGAGTCACGGATTGAATCTCTATTTCAGCTGAGACAGAAATTTCGGAAACTACATCATACGCGTCGGAAGTTCATGTGCTGCTTATTAGCCATGGACGCGCATGGAGACTCGTCAGATACTAGAAAGTGGGAGGCTACGGCACAAGACCTTGACTCATTATCAGAGTTAATGAATAAGTTGTCTATTGATCTTGAGATTGCGCTGCAGCAGGACGATATTATGAAGATGATTGATTATTACGCCAAGGCCCAACAACAACAGGTGCCACAAGAATGTACAGAAAGAGAAGAATCAATTCCTGGAGAACGGTCAAGCAGTCGTCGCCGAAAACGCATTTCTTCTGGGGAACCACAGTTGCCCAATAACAAATGGCGGTCACATTTGCAGGCGCTGAGCGGCATGTCTGCCACGCTACGGAATCTTGAATCAAAGATGTATGTTCTTCGCGAAGATTCATCCTTATTGGAACGTCGGGAGGCCAGATTGCAAAAACAACCACTGTCTCCATCGACGGCTTTGAATGAACAGAAGCGTTCGTCGATTGATGGATTTTTGAAACAATCAAGCTCTCTTGATATAGATTCAGCGTCTGGTGTACGACGCCCCACGAGTGGTTCTGGATCTGCCAATATGGCGCAATACAGCGAAAGCGTTGTGAAACAGTATAACAGTATAGGGAGCGATATACGGAATCTACTGCGTGACTGGGAGTCAGGTAAGGCTAAGCTGTACGAAGCTGTCAGATCTAGCCCGGAGTATTCGTTGAAGCGTAGCAGCGGACGATGGCAACAACAACAGGAGGACGCAGTGCCTTCGTCGCCATCTCTTCCATTACTGTCATCCCCGACAAGTCTCACGACGCTCGACGATTCAGCCACAATCAGCTCACCATGGTCACCGCAATCAGTTGGCAGCATCGATTTCTCACCATTCACTCCTCGCATGCGCAATACCGCAAACCATACCGGCGGCGGCGACGACGACGACGACGACGACGACGACGACGATGATGAAAATGACAATAATAATGATGATGATTTGATTCTCGAAACTGAAGGGACGCCTTTGCCGCTCGCGATGAAGTCGAAGATGGTGGATGGGATTGCGACGGCGATGGTTAGGCACCAGAATCGCATTTTGCGAGCACGGAGAAACGATGATTAGTAGATACATAACAATCTAATTTAGTATTTGTAATTAATTCTAAAGTAAACAAAAGAATTGTCTATCAATATATTAAGTAGTCTAAACACAGAAACAAATTATCCCATCCCATGTATGACTGTGCTCAAAATTACAATCTAAAACAATAAAACACCATCAAGATATGTTACCCCCTAGAAAAGCTTCGTAAGATTCATTTTCTCATAGAGAGCTGACTCTAACATTCCTAGCCAAGCGGGAAGTGTTGAGACGAACGTTAAGCTCTTGTCGTGCCGCGATTGAAACGGGTCATCCTCGTGTTGCTTGCTTGTATAGGGATTGACGCTCGCCGAACTGCCATATCGTGATGAGGGAGCGCTAATCGCGGCTTGAAGGCAGCATGTTTGCTCGCGGCGCCGAGTTATACGACGAGTCGCCAATTGCATAGGGATTCTTGCGTCCTTCAGAGCGCTTTGTGTAATCAAGGCTGGAAGTGTAAGGATTGTCGTTTTGGTCCTATTGTTCAAGTGTGTTCAGTTCCCTAGTCCTGCCAGCTCCATTTCTTTGCCAAGAATTTCACAGCGTAGACAAGCCCCAGCAGGACTGGTACCTCAATCAGAGGGCCTACTGTAGCTGCAAGGGCCTGATTACTATTCGCTCCGAATGTTGCAACAGCCACGGCGATAGCCAGCTCAAAGTTGTTGCTAGCGGCGGTGAAGCTCTGTGTTGCGGCTAACTTGTAGCCAAATCCTGCTTTATATGCGACGAAGAGAGTAGTGAAAAAGATGACGGCAAAGTAAACAATGAGAGGCGCAGCAACCCGAATGACGGAGACAATTTGATGCACCACCTGGTGGCCTTGAGAGGCAAATAACACCAAGATTGTGAATAAAAGACCGATCAAAGACCACGGACTGGCCCACTTTAAAAAGACTTCATCATACCACCGTGCAGATATCCATCGAAGGGTGAAACGTGTCAAAACTGCGGCACCTAGGGGAATTCCCAGAAACACGGCAACACTTTTGGCGCCGGTCGAATAGTCAAATGTGGCAGTATCGCCGCTGATTACTTCGATGAAGAAGACGGCCATGGGTGCGAATAGCACCATTTGAAGGAGGGAGTTGATAGCAACCAGAATAGCGCAGTAATCACCGTCACCTCCTGCTAGTCCAGTCCAGATCAAGACCTATTAGAGAAGCGTAAGTATCCAAAAGACATTGGCGGAATGCGCGGGTTAAGAATCACGCAAACTGACTCACCATAGCAATACACCGTGCCACTCCAACAAGGATCAAGCCCTGCCGCAGCTCTGGCTCATCAGGCAAGAAAGCCCAAGCTAACGCCAACTAAATGTATCCGCATCAGCAAGTTGACTGGAGCACACAGACAAGAAGCAGCTTACCATGAAGAACGGAGCAATTATCCAATTGAAAACTATGCTGAAGCCGATCTGGATCCATACCTGGCGTGTCTGAAAAACGTGATGCAACGTTTCATATCGCACCTTGCAGAGAATGGGGTACATCATGACAAGAAGACCGATAGCTAATGAGTGCACTATTAGGATATAGAAGCCGGTAATATCATCGTTATAGTTCTCACCAATTGGAACTGAAACGCCGACAAATTTTCCCTTCTGTAACGCAGGTCCGGTGTTGGGAACGAAGTTGCCTAGGATAATCCCGATTGCCATGGCAAGGAAGATCCATATCACGAGGAATCGGTCCAACATCCCAAGATTCTTGAAGGCCGATTGCTTCTCCTGTGGCTCGTCCGCCGGTTCTGGAGTAGCCTGCTTTTCCACATCGCAAGCTGGTGTAGGGCCTTGATCAGCAGTATGTGAAAGCAACTCAGAACAGGCTTGAGCCATTTGTAAGACTGAGTTCGCGAACTCCTAATACCACAACGCTGACAATAAGAGAAAACAATGCTTAAGGAGATAGAATATGCATATTGTGTAAGAGCCCAAGCGGACGAATATATAGATATGCCGCCGAAAAAGACTGCTGGAACCGTCTTGTCTCAACCATTGTCGGATTTGACTTTGGCAGTGAGATGTCACTGGCGGAAGTTGATTGTACAAAATTGCCAATATGTAAGACCGTCAACTGAGAATCGAAAATTGCTAAAAGCCCAGCTCTGGCAGCGGCCAATGACGAGACCGGAGTGACACGGACTAATCGAGGTTGTTTGTTTCGCTGTTAAATAAATCCATTATACAATGTAGAGTATCGTGAGCTTTTGTGATTACATAATCATAATACTTGTTCGACGGGGTAAACCGTAGACGGATTGACCGTATAACAGAATTCTGCGTCCGTAAGCGTCTCGATCAAAATTCATCCTCTGTCAAGCATCGACAAACCGCGATATGCGCTATGTGCCGGTTGTTTAACGTGGACAAGTCTACTCTGCCTCCAAAGAGAGCGACTTGTCGCTACGCCGGGGAACCTGTTATTGTTAAAGAACGGCCCGAGTAATTTGGATGACTAAGATTCAGGACAGAAATGAACCTTATATTGAAGAGGTTGAACCGTGGTTAGTTGCTTGTGCGTGCTAATTCATATTCTTATTCCTTACATTCATCAGATTAATAATCTGATTTCGGGCCTAAACGCAAGTAGTTATATTAAGCTATGTAGCTGAGAGAATGAATCTAAACCTGACAGTGAATTTACATGCTTGTCCCCTGACTAAGTGCCACTTTGAGTTATCTTCGCATCTGTTCAGTGGCCCCGGCAACAAGCCACTGGTGCACACCCAGTCCACCACCCACGCAATATACAGCGAACGATGATGGCTGCCCACTGCACGTTCGTTTCCATACGGGCTCAATCAGAGGAATGGAGCTCAGAGATGAGTTTCTCAATGCGGCGTCGGATCTCGTTGCGGATGGGGCGAACGTCATCGAGGCCTTGCCCGGCGGGATCATCGAGTTGCCAGTCGAGGTAGCGCTTGCCAGGAAAGAAAGGGCAGGCGTCACCACAGCCCATGGTGATAACGACATCACTGGCTTGAACAGCGTTGGCGGTGAGGATCTTTGGTTTCTGGTCGGCGAGATCGATACCCTCTTCAAGCATGGCTTCTACCACGACAGGGTTGATGGAGTCGGCTGGTGCCGATCCGGCAGAGCGAACTTCAAAGGCGTCTCCGGCGAGATGAGTAAGGTAGCCTGCAGCCATTTGTGAGCGACCTGCGTTATGGACGCAGACGAACAGGACACTGTGCTTATCAGTCATTTGACAGGCTTTCTGTTTATCAGCTGGACGATTGTTGTGGGAAGATTCCGATATTGATCTTATTTTGCGACGCCTTGACAAGCAGTGCTCGCTGAATGACAATGATATCTGTTGGGGTGTGTTTATGGCAGCGTCTCCTGAAGTGAACAAAGAGAAGACGATGGTAGACAATGCATATCTAGTTGCTAAGCAAGCTGGCGAGAGTTTTATAGCTGTCTCGAAGTACCCATCGCCTCACACGACTGTCTGTCATACCCCTATTATTACTGGTTTATGGGTTTGCATTCATTTTTCAATCGCCTGAACCGAAGCGTTAAATTGATCATCACATTTTATGCTTGCCCGATATCCAATCATAGTGCGGGAGTGACATTTCACTATATGCTCTCTGCTGAGCTAAGCAGAATAGTATTGTCCTGGATGAACAGGATCTAGCACAACGCCGCTCTCGTCTGTTTGTTTGTTAAATCTGTTATACTACATAGAGCCTCGTAGGCTACGACATTGGCAATTTACAGCAAACAATACATGTTAACATAATTATAACAATGCCGCTCTCCATCCCGTGAAACCTATTGTCTGGTATTGTAGTGTTTTTCGTGCTCCTAACTTTACGAACAGCGAGGTTGTTGTTCCCCATTAGGGTCATGGTTATCAAGTTGACGCTCAATTCTTATTTATGTTAGACGACCATTATGTACATACCACATTTATGTCATCTATCATTTCTTTCCTTTCGCCTCTGTTTCTTTCTTCTTCTTTCGTTCGCTGAAGCGATCGTCGAAAAGAGTCATATGAGGTCGCATTAGGATAGTATATTTTACAAATTCCTCCATGCAATCCACCAGACGGTCGCGGTTACTACTCGGCTTGAGTCGTTGATCATCGGGTTGGCCCTCGTTCGGAAAATGTGTATATGCCTCAGGAATCGAGGACTGATTCGGAATGGTGAGCATCCGCATCCACCGGCCGAGGATACGCAAAGAGTTCACTGTATTGAACGATTGCGATCCACCACATATCTGGGCAATAGCAAGTGTCCGACCTTGTGTTGGGCGGACGCCCCCGGTACTCAGAGGAATCCAATCAATCTGATTCTTAAACACTGCAGTCTAAATTCGTTTGACGATGGGAAATCGTAAGCAATTACTGGGTGATATGTCGGCACGATCAACATAGAGCTTTACTCACCAGATTGCCGTGCTGTTCCGGCGAAACCCATATATGTCCATCGCTCCACTTGCTGAGCTCACGGAGCTCCTGCACCTTTGGATGGCCATGGTCGGTATCGTTCTTCACCGGCAACCCTTCAGGGTCAAAAACGCGCACGTCACAGCCTAGCCGGAAGAGGATTCGGCAAGCTTCAAATGCCACAAGCCGTGAATATGACCTTCTGCGTAGGCTGCCGTATAATACTAGCACTTTTAGTCTTTTGTGTGTATCTCGCAGATCATGCCCAGCCATGTTCAAAACGGTTTCCAGTTCTAAACTGCTGATCCAGTCCTCCGCTTCGCCACCACTGAGAATAAATGGACGGTACTTTCGACGAATATCAATGTCATCTTCGTTCTCTGACAAAGCTAGCGATCGATGTTCTGTGGTTTGCGACCTCCTATAACTCGCATCAGACTCTGATGTATTGATTGTTACTGGCTGATCAACAATGGCGGATGTCATTGTTGTATATCCCTGCTGTCGTAAGATTAGACATCGAGCAAATCGTGCAGGGCGATGCGAATATCTATGATATTCTCAGTGAAGAGTCACCTGAGATGTCGCAGACATTTAGGTATTGGTGTAGGTTATCCTGGTTTACTTAAATTCAAAAGTCAACGTCAAGATGTCATCTAGCATGTCACTGTTATACGATGATTGGACAAGACAGAAAATCAATGCCCTCGATTTGAATTGAAAGCGCCGTGACATCAATAGTGGTTGACTGGAACGGAGAATGAGAAAATCCGGGTTATGAGCCTTGACAGGTCGTTTCGCTGAGGCTTGGTGATTCTCGTCTAGCAGAACTACTCAATGAATGTCGAATGACTCTGCTCTTGAATGGGCCATTGGCTTCACACCGCTATTGGGATCTAATTTGCACTTGGCATCCTTCAATACGGTTCGCTCTCTGCCGTGTCACGGCAAACATCCCATATAAAGAACACGCATATCCTGAAGATAACTTCTGCAAAGTCTAGCAAGCTACACGCCATAGGCATGTCATTCGCAGGAAACGACGATGACAATGACAATAATCATGGTGATCAGTTTCTTGAAACTGAAGGGACGCCTTTGCCGCTCGTGATGAAGTCGAAGATGGTGTATGGGATCGCGACGGCGATGGTTAGGCACCAGAATCACATTTTGCGAGCACGGAGAAACGACGATTAGTAGACAAATGTATATACACGTAAGAGTCTAATTTAGTATCTGTAATTAAAATGAAATTTACAGCAAACAAACGAATTGTCCATCAATATATTTATGTAGTCTAAACACAGAAACAAATTATCCCATCCCATATACGACTGTGCCTAAAAGTACAATCTAAAACAATAAAACACCATCAAAATATGTTACCCCATAAAAAAAAACCTCGTGATATTCATTTTCTAACACACATAGAGAGTTGAACTCAATTTAAGAAATTCTAGCCAAGCGGGAAGTGTTGAGATGAACATTAATCTCAACGTCCTGTGTCTTCTTGTTAAGTTTTTCAATCCGCTTGTTTTGCATATCAAGCTCTGAATGCAGAGACTTTGCCATTGAATTGAGACGAGTCGCAGCTGCTCCAACATCATCGAGAGTGGCGTCAATATCTCTTTCAAGTTCAAAATCTTCATCGTCAGGCTCGAATTGGAATCTCGAGGCTTGCGCAAGATCAGCCTTTTGGCGCTGCATCTGCTCGCGATATCGCAGCTCGGTTTCGGTGAGTTGACGACGACGTGCGCCGGGAATGTTGCCCATGGCGGCACCAATCCGCTGCTGGGCTTGGTACTGCTGTCGTCTGTTCTCTTCACGCATTACCTGCTGGCTGTTGAATGTGTTGCGAATCTTGAGTTCCTGTTCCTGCAGTCTACGTCTAGAGTTGAAGGGATTGGACACATGAACGGCAAACATGGACCGGTTCAACGACTTGAGCTCCTTGGCCAAATCCTCTGCGACCTTTGTTTGGTTCTCTGTGACGGCAATCGAAGCTTCTGCATTTGCAAGTCTATCGCTCTGTTCTCCAAGCGAGGCTAATATGCGCAGACCTGAGGCCTCTGCTTCTTCGGCGTATTGTCGAGCATTCTGGGCCGAGTTAAGCGATCGACCTTTGACGTACTTCATCTGCGCCTTCATAGCCTGGACTTCGTTCTCTTCTTGTTGATCTTGCTCCTCTCTCATTTCATCAAAGTTAACGGCCGAGGAGCTATATGAGGATTGAGCATACAAGTTTCCGCTCTGGGCGCCACTGCTGGCAGCAGGTTTCTCGCCATATCGAGCAGCGCGCTCGGCTTCGGTCTCCATAATCGAAGGGTCGTAATCGACTGACTGTTGCTGTGTATATAGCTGGGTTTGAATCTGCTCCTGAACAGGGTCTGCTCGCGAGGAAGAACTCTTCATCTTGAAGCGATTGCGCGCTCCTTTGAAGAGTTCTTGTCGTGTCGAATCCGCAATTGAAACGGCGTCATCCTCTGGTTGCTTACTTGTATAGGTATTGACGCTCGCCGAACTGCCATATCGTGATGAGGGAGCGCTGTGGTAGCTAGGTGCTTCATCTTGGGACGCGTAGTCCGGCAGTGCAGATGTTGACACAGCTGAGGGATTGTAGCCATTATAAGGGTTATGATCGCCACGCGGGGCACCACCGCCGCTGCTCAAGCTATGAGTAGCCTGTGGCCGGCCACGCTCAGGAGCGTACGTATTAGCAGAGCGATTCACTTCGTAGGGATTGTGTACGGGTTCCGAGCTCTCGTAGGGATTCGAGGATTCGTAAGGATTCGCGGCCCCTGAAGCGTTTGTCTTATCACCGCCCGCACCACCAGTGGCGTACGGATTGAAATCGCGGCTTGAAGGCAGCATGTTTGCTCGCGGCGCCGAGTTATACGACGAGTCGCCAATTGCATAGGGATTCTTGCGTCCTTCAGAGCGCTTTGTGTAGTCAGGGCTGGAAGTGTAAGGATTGTCGTTGAACTCCTCTTCAGCCGCCATTTCGGAGGGCGTCGGGGAGCCAGAGCGCTTTGAGCGGCCCAGGAACTTTCTCATTTGGCAAAAAAAGTGCTGTTGATTTAAAAAAAAGAGTGAGATGTGCAATGAGACAAAAAAGGAGTAATTCCAGAAGAATAAATAGACAAGAGCAGAAAACGAGTGAAGGCAGGCGTTGTTCCTCGCGAATCCTGGCTGAGCAAGGGCGCAGCTGCTCGCAAAACTGCACTTTGTGAGTGTTACCCGGATCAGAGCCGCACGCTGAAGCTAAATATATCTGTGCACGTGATAAAACAAGGATTGGGAGTTCAAGTCAGTCAGTGTAAGAAGGCATCAGGGATGACTACAGAAATCTACAGCCATTGATTCTTTGTAATTTGGGGTAATATACATTCTGTCAGTCTAATATCACAGTCTAGCCGTAACGCGACAGCTTCGTAGTATTGAGATACACATCCATCTCCGTGTCCTCTGTCTTCGCAGACAGCTTCTTGATCCGCTCGTTCTGGGACTCTACGGCAGTGCCAATCGCTTTAGACATCGCGTTCAGTCTCGACGAGGCATTGCTGATCTGCTCCATTCGCTCCTCTATGTTGCGCTCGTCTTCAAAGTCCTCGTTATCTGGCTCAAACATATACTTGGACTTTTCTGCTAACTTCGCCTTTTGCTCCTGCATCTGCAGTCTATACTTGAGCTCGGTATCAGTCATCTGCCGCCTTCGTTCTCCTGGAGCGTTGCCCATCGCTCCAGCAATATGCTGCTGCGCGTCGTACTGACGCGAGTGCAGCTCCGCTCTCTGTTTTTGCTGCTGCTCAAAGTCTTGTCGTATCTTAAGCTCCTGCTCAGCAACCTTATTCCGTGAACTGAATGGGTTGGGAATATGCACAGGCAGGGTCTGATTATATCGCTTAAGATCACCAATCAGAGCTTCTGCCTGCTTAGTTTTGTTCGCAGCCCTGTTAACTGATAATTCTGCATTAGCAAGCTGATCACTCTGCGTTCCTAACTTTTGAAGAATCCCTAATGCTGAGGCTTCGGCTTCTTGTGCGTACTGTACAGCACCATCTGCTGATTGCACTGTCTTCTTGTTGACAAATTTAATCTGTCTTTTAATGGCATCAGCTTCGGCATCCAGATTGTCTTGATATTGCTGATCGTATATTTGCTCGGTAGAACTTTCTTGGACCTCTGGAATTGAGTACGTTGCTTTCGGCTTGTCGAGAGCATGTCTCTGCTCCCGTTCTTGCTCAGTCTCCATTATTGATGGATCATAGTCGCGGCTTGCGGGTCGTAGTTGCGCTGGCAGTTCTGTATGTTGCGGTTGTATCTCATGTGCACCACGGAATAGCTCTTGTCGCTGCCATTCGACCGACTCAGCGGCTGCTGGGTCTTCATATGGCGTGCTGCCTCGTTGGTCTGAAAGCGCGGGGTTGTAAACTAACGGATCCGAAAAACGCTTCTGCTGCTCTTCGTAAGGATTCGAAAGTTGAGAAGAGTGTCTATTTCGAGAACGACGTGGAGGCAGAGGGGGTGCATTCATAGGCGGAGTCCCATTAAGACCAGGCACACGGGTCGGGGAAGGAGGAATGAGAGATGACGAAGACGGTGGCGGAGAGATCGAGGCAAAACGATTGTACGATTCCGCCGCGTACGGCGACTGCTGCTCTAATTTAAGAGAACTTTGCGGTGATGAATCTGAATACCCGAGCCTGGTATCTCTATTGTATGCAGAAGGCACGGAGTTGTAAGGATTGCTGCCTATGGCGTAGGGATTGTAGGATGGACCACAGGATCCATAGTCGATCTTATCCGAAGACGAGTCATCGATCGAGTCGCTGTCGCAATCGTAGTTTCCGTCTGACTTGGACCGGCTGTGGCCATGCTTGCCAAAAAGCTTCTTCACCAACGGCATTGATGGCTATTCGAGGAGTAATAGCAGGGTAGCAGGGTGTTATATGGTGTTCTTTGAAAATGACTGGGTTCGTTGCTCAGTGGCGTTTCGCCGCCTTTGCCGTGGTTTCCTGGTCACGATGTTGAGCCGCATTGGTGCATTGGTTTAGGGTCACATTAGTGTCAGAAACGGTGGTGTTGGATATGTGTGGATTGTTGATTGGGTCAATTCAAATTATTTAGCGTGTAGATTCAAGTACTTTGCAAGTAAATATTTTTAAACAATCCCCTACTTGATCGACTCGCAGTCAAAGCAGTGCGACTGCCTACTGGGTGACCGTATGATCTCCCCCAGAACTGTGTATGTCACGTGCTTGCTCGATCTAAGCTCTCGATTTGCATCAAAGCACACCTGGACAGACAAGGCTCAGGGCAATACGCTGCGAAGAGACAGCTATTGGTTCGTGTTTTGCTCCTTGTTTTTTTATCTTGTGTGTTTTGGTGAGAATAGCGGGTAGTGTTATCAGCCTACTCTTTACAAGTTCCTACGTCGCTGTGGTTGATACGGGGTCACGCCTGCACAATGGCCTCTGTCTTAGGCTCTGGCAACAATGTACCGCGCAGCAGCCAGCATCAGACACAGCACCAGGGTCATTCTCGCAGCAATTCTGGATTTGGTGTGAAGTCAGGCGACCAGAATCTCTCACGATCTTCGACAGTGCGTCGTAGGCGAGCGGCGATGCCGGACGATGACACAACAACAGAAGACGACGGCGATGACCTCGCTGCAGACAGCAACAACACTGATGACGACAGTCACAATGAAAGCGGCGGTAGTCGACGAAGACTTACTCCAAATGAATATAGACTACTACGAGAGCAGGAACAGCGGTTTAGAATGTTGATTGAGCAGCAGCAGAATCAACTACTTTCTGAAAACTCTGCAAATTTCCTGGCCGACCTTGTCTCGCAGTACGTGCAAATGCATTTGCTTATTGTTCTTTGCTAACCTTGACTTTTTGATACGTTTAGAATGGCGAGCAACATGAGATCTATGGCGCCAATCCCGAATTATTCACAATCATACGAGAACTCAAACATTCCAATTCACAACACGAACAACTACACAACATCCGCAGATCTTCCTATCTCTCTCAGCAATATAAACGGAGCAGTATCTATTGCAGCATCTGTTCCTGCCAGCAATGCCCCTTCTAGGCGGTCGAGTCCAAAACCGATAGTTAGCGAAAAGAACTTGAAAGGGCTGATTAGTCCAGCTCAGAATTTTGCCCGTATTATCTGCAAGGTTCGCACTTCTATTTCTCAACGATAAGAATCTGACCCATTTTGCAGCTTCTGTCTTTACCTGCCAGTTTATATGGTGTTTGGGTGTGTCTTCACGAGGCATGGAAGCTTCGATCTTCTTCAGGGTTTTCATCGATGGGACTCGAACTCGTTCTTGCCGCGTTATGGGTATGTGAACTAGATTTACAATTTCGATTTGGCGTTTGCTTACAAGTATCAGGGTGGTGTATCCGCATATCTTTCTTTTGCTTTTATCGATGGACTCATGCTACGGTGGTGAGAAGGATAATTGATTTAGCGTTTAACTACATTCACTAACGATACGCCAGGCTGGTCATGTACTCTTCCCCGGGCACAATTGTCCGTCTGCTATCTATTAACGCACTGATGGCTGCTATTACAAAGATTCTACTCGACACATTTGCTCGCAACCCCGCAAATCTGCTGGCTACATGGATCCTGATCGCCTTTGTTCTCACCGTAGCCTATGCGATCCAAAACTTTGTCACGAGCAACATTGCAATAGAGCCCCGTGAACGCCGCGTAGATTTATATCATATAGCGGTCTTTGCGGTCGTTCCGCTTGGGTTTACGAGTTTCATTACTATGATTGGGTTAATTAGGAGTCTTGCTATTGTACGGCAAGACTGAGACCCTCGCAATGGTCGGCTGATGCTGTTCACTCTACAGCTCTACACATACTCGAAACAGCACTGCTACTTTTGCCTTACACATTTCGACAGTAATATCGTACAGATACCCGGATACATTTGCATCGAAGGAGTCTTCTTCCACCACATTTTACGCAGAATCACTAATATATTGCATCCTTAACCACTAAAACCGCCTCCGTTAGTAATCTTAAACTCACGGGACCCTGGTCGCGAATACGAGATAATTGCATAACTGCGTAGAACGTTCCAGTACTGTGGCTCGTAATCCCGTGCCACACATGGCTGTGCACGTGATGAGGTCATCCGCTAGACACGCGTTGGCGTGGTCATTTTAAACGGAGTTTGCCTCCTATCTAGAATACTTGCTATCTGCTATTTTGTAGTACAATTGTCTCTGCAAACAAGTTATATTACGAGCAAGTTGTTGATATAGCATTGCTTAATTGCCTATTATATTACATCCGATAGGCATCTGTTCTTCATTCAGCCGATTGAACAACTGATCACGAATATCAATCATGGATAATAACTCGAACAACAACAACAACAACGACAACAACAACAATGGAAATGGCATGCGGCAAGAATCACAGTCGCCTAACGGGCAGCAGTTTGGTTTGCCGCCTAATGTCTTCTTTGTGAACTACCATTTCACGTTCTCACCGCCGAACGGTGCAGCTCAGGCAGCGGCACCGAGCGAAGCAGGCGGCGAGCAAGATGGCCAGCAGCAGCCTGGTGGACAGCGGCAAAATGACCCGTTTCAAGGATTCTTTTTCTACACGACGCCTGGAGGAATGCCCGCCGCTGGACAGGAGGCGAATCCTAATGGACCTATGCAATTTCAATTCTTCGAAGAACAGCCCAAGCCACACGCTTCGAAGAACGCAGTCGCGGCACTCAAGGATGTTGATTTAGATACAATTCCTGAGGCGGATAGGACTTGCTCGATCTGTTTTGATCCATATTTTGATGCGAAGAGCGTCAAATCTGAGGTCGAGAAAGAAGCCAATCATTCTGAGGGCTCTTCTGTTGCGGCTGCCGAGGTCGAACCAACCGATAATGCGGACAACGCTGAAATTCCTTCGGAAGACAAGGAAAAGGTTTTGAATGATGAATCTGAGCACGTCCCTTTGCAGATGCCTTGTGGCCATATCTTCGGTCGCAGCTGTCTCAAGGAATGGCTCACATCTTCTACTACGTGCCCGTTATGTCGGACTGCGATAGAAGCTGAGGCACAGGAACCTAGACAATTTCGAAATCCACTGTTTTTCCAAAATGGACTGCCATTGCTGATCGGCCCGCTGTTCAATATTATTGCTGGCGCTCGCGCACGGCCTCCTGCTCCTCCTACTCCTCCTACTCCCGCTCCGGAATCTAATAGTGCAAACGCTACGCCGGTTCCTGCACCCGAGGCGTCGACTGCTTCCACACCTGCAGCTCAGTCTCAAGGTCCGCCCATTGCGCGTTCGTTGAGTTTCACACTCTCCGCTCGCAGCAGGAATCATCCTTATCATCGTCGATCTGCACCCAGCAGCTCTACTAATCTGCCAGAAGGGTTGTCATCGTCATCTGGTTCCTCCGCGTCGTCCTCGACAACCGCTCTCACTGAAGAACCTCCAACCCTCGCATCGGTCCTTGCCCGACCCGATCTTGAATGTGGGTCTGCTCCCGTTGGACTCTGCGAGGAGTCAGGTCCATTCATCAGACTCACCTGTGGCCACGGATACCACGAGGACTGTCTACGCAGTTCGATGCGGTCTCACGGCGATGCTGAGATTCCGGCGTTGCGAAATGAGGAGGAGGTTTCGAGTTTGGGGATTAACACGCCGAGAGTGGAGAGGGAGGTGTGGTGTATGCGATGCCGTCGCTACGTCAATGTCGACATATGATTGCGGCTTATGGAGTCGTTAGTGGTTAATGGGTGTTTGATTTCTGGTTTTGCATTCTAGTGCGTTTGTTTGTTTGGTATGCGCATTTGGGTAAAGAAGGGTTTACAGTCTGTTGGTACGGACTTTAGTTTTCGGTTTGTTTTTCATTCGTTATTTGTGAAGGAGCCTTGATTTTGGATCCTTTGTGATAAGAAATATGTATTATTAGTTTTTTAATATAGTGACATGGCATAGAAATCTGTTTAAAATTTGTCAATTTGTCAGTAATTTAGTTCTATTTTCAGGAAGCGTTGTGAGCCTCACGACTGATTGGGAGTTTGTAATAATTATCAAGCCCGCGCGTAGACTGCCTCGGTGTCATTCTCCATCAGAAATCAGAGAAGTGAAGGGGATATGTGAAGATCGTAAGAGGGGGTCAGAAATAAGGGATGTCGTTTAATATATCTGATTTTGTGACAATTGCACCACAAGCGATCTCGTCGCCGACGACAACTACGACGACAGCGTCTACTTCGTCTACGTCAGTAGAGACATCTACGACAGCAACGACGACGACGACCACGGCGACGACCACGGCGACGACCACGGCGAAGAGCTCTACTACTGCAGCTGGAACCGATGGAGAGCTGGGGATATTGCAATTTGGCGAGCAAGCTGGAGCGACGGGTCTTGTAATGCAGTTACCAGTTATAGAAGAGCAGCAGCAACGGTCGCAATTCGCAGAGCACAGTGGACGTGATCGCACGAAAAGTCAAAGTAGCAGTCAAAGCAGTACTGGCGGCGGCGAGGAGAATGAGGAGTATGAGATGAGCATAGCTGGAGAAAAAGAAGAGAGACGGAGTAGTGGTGTGATGTGTAGTAGGTGTCGGCATGTGAAGCCTGCGATCGAGTTTATGAGTGCAGGGATACTGCTGAAGCGCTGCGGACGCTGTCGCGAGCTTAGTTCGCAGCAGAAAAAGGAGAAAGTGAGTACTTGTATGGCCGGTGAAATGTAGAAGCTAATGAGGTTTATAGAGACAGCATGATCTACTCAGAGCCGCTGAATCTCAAGTGTACGATCCAGATATGCCAGTTTACGACAACTACTACGTCTTCACCCGCGATCTTCGACGCGATCTGATCCGTTACTCTAACGCGCCTTCCTCGTCCGCGCAGTCGTCCATTGAAGATACGCATAATCAGACTTTGCTTCCTTCTACGCCTGTGTTTGCGCACGATACAAACATGAAATTCCAGCTAACCCCAAACGTGGTTTTGCCATCAATAGGCGTACTCGGTCCGCATATCGAGAGATGCATTGTGGCAGTCGAAGAGCCCAAGGAAGTTTTTGCTGCTCTGATTGATTCTGTGTTTGACAACACGGGATATTTGTTTACAAGACGGAATATGAAGCGCAATGTCGCGAAAAGGACTGTAAAAGTCTGTTACATATGCTCACGATCCAGGGAGAAATCGAATCTGCCACGTCTTGAGGTGCCTACCAAACGAACCCGTATGTATCGCTCTAGATATTTGGCTGTAGAGATGATTGCTAATGGATTGCTAGATCGTCGGGAACTGTTTGATTGTAATGGGAGCCTCTATATCAAGGCTAATTTCGCGACACGCAGGCTTCATATGCACATCAAACACGGGTGTATTCACATTTCAGCTGAACGACGACCTTTCAAAAACAAAATATCATCACCTTTAAGCTCGTTACCTGTTATGCCTACACCAGATGAGAGATTAGGCTTAGCTAGAGCTGTTGAGAAGAACGGCACTGAGTACTACGGGCAAGTGCCGCATCCAAAGTGGCCGTATATGAAGGATGTTTTTGAATATTTATGTGCGAGCGGCAATGATTTTAATCGGCCATTACAGGACTATGTGATGGATCATCTAGGCGGGCAGAGATATTTGGATGAGTTTTTGGCTATGGTTGGGGGTTCTGGCGCGATAAATATTCAGGCACGGGAAAAGTTAGATACTCTGCACGGAGATAACTGAAGATAAGATTTATTTATTATCACAAAAAAAAAATTAAGAAGAAGCACACTCGTGCTCGAGGATGTAGTCAAAGCCGTAGTTAAGAGCCTGGAAATGGCCGCCCTCAGGTCCCTCAGGCACGACAAGAGTAGCATCAGCACCGGCGGTGTTGAGCATCTCGACGAGATGACGCGATCCAGAGAGGGGAACGAGCTTGTCTGATTCTCTGTGGATGATTGTGACTTTGATACCTTCGATTCCCTTGATAGCAGCGATGTCGCCGAGGACGGGCCATGGCTTCTTGGAGAGATGAGCGCCGAAGATTTCGACGCAGGAGAGAGCGTAGCCCCAGATACCCTGGCGGAAGGCTTCGTAGTTGACGTTTTGCCAGCCAAGGGCCTCGACGGGATGGGTAGCGAGAAACTCTTTGTCACCGGGAGGAGAGATTGTCTTCATGTTTTCGATAACGTTTGAGCAGTCTGTGAACTTGTCTGCGCTGGAGACGATCTGGTAGAAATAGTACTTGGGGTGTTTGAGGGCGGTGAGGTTAGCTGCCTTTGCGCCAGCGGTGAGTTCGTCCCAGGCGGCCTCGTTGTCAAAGTAGGAGGCAGGGCCAAGGCAGTAGACGGAGCGAATCTTTTCGGGGAAGGTCTTCATGATTGCAAGAACGTGGGGACCACCAGCGGAGAAGCCGCAGAGCATGATTTTCTTGTCGGCGAGCTCGAGGTACTCGAGCAATTCACCCACGTCGGAGACGGCGGTCTCGATGACGGTTTTGTTGAGGACGGGGAGGGAGGTGAAGCCAAGACCCGGGCGGTCCATGGCGATGACGCGAATGTCTTTGCCCTTGAGGGAGGCGCCGATGGGGAGGACACGCGATCCCGGGTTGCCGTGTTCGTAGACGACGACGTTGGAGGAGTCTGAGGAGCCGTACTCTGCGTAGGAAATGGTGCGGCCGGTGGAAGGCGAGACGAAGGTGTGCTCTGAGTTTGCGTAGTCGGGGTAGGAGGAGGTAGGCGGGTTGGAGCGCGGGGGGTTGCGCTTGAACTTGAGGTACTTGATGGGACCCGGGAGCGGGAGGCAGTCGAAGGAGACGGTGCCGGTGACGGCGAGGACTGCGCCGACGATGGCGGCACCGGTGGCCGCAGCAGCGACTCCGAGGAGGACTTTTTCCTTGGGATAGCTCATTGTGGGAGCTGGGGCAGTGCTTGAGGTGGGTTGAGGGATCACGATCAGGAAGGATGAGAAAGGCCGGAGGAGTGAGTGAGAGAGAGTGGGAGTGCTCGCGGCGGGCTGGGAGAGGTGGCTGGTGCGGAAGGTGGCTGGTGCGACGGCAAAGGGCTCCCTGCGATTGGCCGAAGGACGAGCGCGGCCGTGGCAGACGAGGGCTGAAAAGCACGCGAATAGGAGAGCGTAGAGTCGCGGGGCGAGTAGAGCAGGAGAGAAGAGAGCAGGACTGGGAAGCAGAGGAGAGCAGGCGGAGGAGGATGAGAGGAGCAGTTGCCTAAACAGGCAATTTCCAGAAGACAGAGCAAGAATACCAGAACACCACAGCAGCGCGACACAGCAATGCAAATGACTCGCGGCAGAGCAGAGTAACAGCTTGCCTGACTCACCTTTTTGCAGGCCACCTATCGCTATCGCTGCCCGCTATCGTGCTCGGGTGCTGTTCAGGAAGGTTTTGTGCGCTGCCCTTCCGGCCGCGTGCTCGTCCTTCCGACGCCCTGTCGCGCGAGGCGCTGCCTGTGCGCCATCGTGGGGACTAGCTTGTCCGTGGTTGTGTCCCCAGAACAGCCAAAACCTTGTGTCGAGCTTTCCAATCTGCCTGCTTCGCGCGCACGCGGAGCATCGTTGTTCCACGCTGCGCTGCTTCCCGGTCCACGACCCAGTTCCTGGCTGTTTCCCACAAAGCACCGGCTCAGTGCTTGCGAACACGCACAATGGCGTCCGTGAAGAAGTCGAAGCCGCTCGACGGACAGCCGAAGGCAAAGCAGTCAAAGAGCCGTAACGGTGAGTGCTTTCCTCTTCAGATGACTGCTCTGCTTCTTTCATCCTGTATCATTATACTGACATACCCGCTCTGCTTAGGCTGCGCGACCTGCAAATCAAAGCGACTCAAATGCGACGAAACAAAACCAACCTGTCTCCAGTGTATGTTTCCCCATCTTCATCCTCCTATCTTCCACTAATCGCCGATCCTTACTGTCACAGGTCGCAAGAGAAACGTCGAATGCGGTGGCTACAAGCGCGACTTCAAGTGGCGCCTCTTCGAAGAGTCCTCCATCTACAAGCGCAAGAAAGGCGACGAGCCTGGCGACGCAGCTACCTCCTCAACCTCCTCCATATCACCCACTCCCGCTGAATCGTTCGCAGACCCATCCTCATCGTCCTTCTTCGTCATGACCCCAAACATCTCTCTATCCCCCGACCAGCCCGGTAATCTGCAGACCGTCTCCTTAGCACCCATGCAACTTGTCTCCTTAAGCGCCACCGAGTCAACCCCTTCCAGCTCATCCGCTATCGTATCCTCTGCGGACCAACAGCAGCTCAGTCCGCTGCACTTCTCCCCGATCTTGCCTCGCAGTCTTGCCCCGGGATCCGCTCCCATGCTCAGCTTCACCATGCAGCCCCAGGATATGCTCTTCGCAAGCGGTCCTGCCTCGCCAAACACCATCCTCTCAGTTATCCCTACCCCAGATCCAGTAGACTACTTGCATTCAACCTACACGCCGGCCCTCAACCAGAAACTCGACCATCTCTCGGCTTCAATGGCCTCCCTAGGCAGTCATCCTCTCTCGCTTTTATCTCCGAACCTTATCATGTCGTCTTCAAACGAAACCGGCGAAACCGACCGCTCCAGCGCTCTGGCATACCGTATCGACCCAACCGGCCCCGTCAGCGCTTCAGATGTCATGCTCATTCCCTCCATGCCGTCCCTGGACCCTACCACCCGCACAGCACTCTTTTTCCACACCGCAACCGCCAGCGTAATGTCAATGAAAGACACGCCTGCCGATAATCCCTGGCGCACTCTCTTCTGGCCCCTCGCGCACTCACACATGGCTCTCTACCACGGATTAGCAGCAATGTCTTCTTTCCATGCCGCAGCCACACATCCAGCCTACCGTATCGACGGCGTCGACCACATGCGTCTTGCCATCTCTGAACTCGTCAATGGTCTCAATAACAACATGCCGACCGACGTCGCGCTTGCGACAACCATCACCCTAGCGTTTGCAGAAGCCTGGGACAGACATATTTCAACCGGAATCGCGCATCTGCGTGGTGCAAAGATCCTTATCAAGCAGTTTGTGAGCAGTAGACGTGGGCTGCCACCTGGCGTCATCCACTCTCAATTGGAGATCGATCGACTCAAACGAATCACGAGTCTGTACAACGCATGGATGTACATCGCCATCATTGCAAAGCTTACGTCGGACGATGACGACGAGACCGGCGGTCCAGTATCGCATGAAGAGAACGAGGTCTTTGCTTCCGGCGAGCAAGTTAATACCGTCGACCCCCTCATGGGCGCCGCGCGCACTCTGTTCCCCATCATGGGCAAAGTAGCTTCTTTGGTGCGATACGTACGTCTGTCTGGTCGTGACGATATTTATCTTGCAGGCGCGATGGTGCTCAAAGATGAGCTGGAAGAATGGCAGCCATCGATCAAGGAGTCCTTTGCGGCCTGTGAAGATCCGGCGTACGATAGCTCCTCGTGTATCGCTACCGCGCAGGCCTATAAATACGCTACTATTCTATACCTCTATCAATGTGTGCCATCACTAGCAAGTTACTACCCGCCGCGCAGACCGAGCACAGACGAGGAGTCCGCTGCCTCGTCTGTTATCAAGCAGGAACTAGGTGTGCAATCCGACACCCCCACCAAAGTCATCACCGCCAAACTCCTTGAAATGCTCGCGTCCGTGCCTACCACTTC
The DNA here is from genome assembly GCA_030571195.1 of Myxozyma geophila. NCBI lineage: Eukaryota > Fungi > Ascomycota > Lipomycetes > Lipomycetales > Lipomycetaceae > Myxozyma > Myxozyma geophila. The sequence goes on along the minus strand of JAJLXK010000020.1, from coordinate 253,382 downwards.
TCGCACTTGCGTCGTGCATATTTTCCCGCTGCTCTCTGTTGCTTGCGAAGTTGATTCTCCGCAAATGCGAGCGATTGCGCGTGAACGCTGGGCTGATCTCTCTCGCCTTTTACAAATGGGTAACGTCGACCGAGCGTTTGATGTGATTGAAGAAGTATGGCGCCGTAAGGATCGACTTAAAGATCAATGGAAGATCAAAGCCGGACTCACGCATTGGAGTACTGTTATGCGCGAATGGGGATGGGAGGTATTGTTGGGCTGAAATACGTGATTGCCATTTTTTCTGCATTTTCACATGGATTTTACTTACATTTATACACCGTATACATATTTTTGTTTTACTATTTCTGGAATTTCTTTGTTTGTCTATATATAAATTGTTGTGTTTATTGTATATTACGGCGCTTGGTTTTGATTTTGAAAGAATGGAAAGGAAAAGAGAAGAGTATGTAATAGAACTCTAGACAAATTGAATCTACCTCACTTTGAAAATCTTCTTTTTCCCGCGTATCACTCCTTTACATGCTTTTAGATGCGAATCAGACAAAGATGTCAACACTCCGGCTTTCTCGAATAAATCTGCCTCCACCGCGACTCTTGACTCTTGACGCGTATGGCACAATCTACAACCCACGCCCGTCTGTAGCCGAGCAATACGCGGCTCTATACACACTGCACCATCCTGCGGTTCACACCCCGCCAACAGCAGCCCAAATACACCAGAGTTTCCGCAAAGCGTATAAGCAGCGAGTTACCACACATCCGAATTACGCTGGCGGAGAAGCTGAATGGTGGGAGGCCGTGATCCGGGGCACTTTTGCGGGCGCTGGCTCGAGCGATAAGCAAGATAGCGGCGCAGCGTCGACTGCCACTACTACTACTACTATTACGACGGACGCGTTCGTGAGAGCCGTGTATGAGCATTTCAATTCTGGAGATGCGTACGCTTTGTTTTCTGATATCCCGCCATTTCTCGACTCCGTGCAGGACTTGAACGGGACTGTGATTGGCGTTATCTCGAACTCAGACACGAGATCGCGAACAGTCCTACGTGCGCTGGGCGTTCTTCTCGCCAACTCTGACGACCCCGTATCTCCTGAAGCGGGAGATCAGTTTGGCAGAGTAGGCCGCGGATGGATCAAACATTCCAGCGACGTGGTTTTATCTTGTGAAGTAGGCGCTGATAAACCGGATCCTCGCATCTTCGAGGCAGCCACTTCTCAACTCTTACCGCCCACGACTCCTTGCATGACCCAAGATGAGAATAATGAAAATGAGCACCGTGAGATCAAGATAGCAAAGCAGATACAATTCTGGCACATCGGCGATGACTTCACCAAAGACATCATTCCAATAACAACTCATCCTATCTTACACTCCTGGGGCGCCATATATCTCAATCGATCCGATCCAGATCAGGACACTCCACGTTCCAAGATCAAACTAACTAATGGAGGACGTGTTATTGAGGTTGCTGATTTACGAGATTTAATCGGAATATGGACTTCCGGCGTCGATATTCTCATCGAGCAATCTGAATCCGAACAACTCTGAGGATAATTGTTGTACAATTTATACAAAAACACCAAAGCCAGAAATGGAAATGAAAACTACACATGAAACCAAAGCACATATACTGAGAAAGAAAATGAAAGAAGTCGGGACTTGCTAGTCATGCTAGAAAAGCATAGTGTACATATATATCCTCTCACCTATGTATAACTATAGAAATATCAAAGAAATGCCAAATAAAATAACCCCTTTCAAAAGTCCTTTGCCAATATCTTCACCTGTGAAATTCAGCCGCACTCCATCACTATTTTTTATCTTTATCCTTCTTCCAAAACTTTTGCTTCTGCGACATAGAAGTACTCCTAAACCGCGACAATCCACCACCAGAAGATCCCTCTTTCTTGCCTTTCAGCTGTCCAAACTCACCGCCACTGCTAGCCACCGACGGCGCCGGCGTCGTCGTCGTCGTCACATTGCTGTTCTTGTTGGAGAAATTATATGTTCCCAAGGGAGTACTGTTCTTTCGCGGGGGAGGCGGCGGTGGCGGTGTAGCTTTCGGTTTCGCAATGCCATTGCCGTTCATCAGCACAGATGAAGTAGATATGGGCGCAGAGACAGAAAGAGGCGTCGGCGTCGACGGAATCAACTTGCGCTGCGAGTCACTCAGCGGCAATCCTCCCACTGCGGAATTTGTCGAACTAGCAGAAGATGCCGGCGTCGACAACGAAATCATTGAAGGAGGCGTCGCAGTTGACGACACCGCGCTACCGTTCACGGTAGCTTTCTCTGCAACCGCTTCCTCTTCGGCAAAGAATGGGTTTGTAATCACTCTAGCAAGATCGCTTTCAGCGCTCGCTTCTGTCGCAGGCGCAGCTCCGTAACGTCGTGCCCGCTCATAATCAGCTTCGGAAATCTCTTGGTAAAACAAAATGTAAGCACATGCCAAACCGGGCTTATCGCCAAAGAAATTCGTCACGTAGTCGTCATCTACTCGCTCAACCATCTCGTCGTCGTACAACACCCATCCAGCATGCTCAGTCTTCACTATTGACACGTAATGACCATGATATGGTCCGCCTCCGATATGCACAACGACAGAGTAGAGTTCGTAAAGTCGATCCGGATCTTGAACGTCATCGGTCGTGTTAAACAGTCGCAGATGGTACGGAAATTCGACTTTATGGAAAAGCTTGACGTTACGTTGCATGTCTTCTGTGAATTTGAACCGCTTAAGATGTAATCCGAGAATCCGCGGCAGACGTCTGATTTTCATTCGCTTCTCTGCTTCCTGGAGCCCACCGCAGCCATCACAATGAAATTTGTTGGACTCACAAAGCATTTCAGAGGCTGAAAACTGTCGAAGACAAGATGTTACGGACGAATGCTGGTCAAGATCTATAGACAAGTCAAGAAAGACTTCATCGCGTCGCGACACGTTCTCGCACGTGAGACATTTCGTCTCAGACGTAAGAGAACCTTCAAAGAGTTCGTGCACCCATCGCGTGTTGGGCACGTACGAGCCATTGCTCTTTGACTGTAGGTCACTTTCGTGCTGCTCAATATTGTCAACAATCTCGTTGAGAAGGAAGTTAAAGAACTCGTGGGCGTCCTGGTGCATCGATGATCGGAACATCTCGTTCTGGCGCTTGAGCACTTCAACAAGTTTTGCCGGCGAGACAACGCCAGTGCGCGAACGATTTTCGACCATTGACTCAAAGACATCTTTCAAGGTTGTAAAAAGAGACTCTTGCATGTTGTAGGTTTTGTTCATGCTGTGGTCCATGTTGATAATGGGTCCGTTTGTCAGCGCGGCCTTCTTCTTTTGTTCTGGTGTGGTCGCGTCATCGCCTCGCAGGGGCAGCGAGTTGGAGTTGAGCGGCTGCGGCATGGTCGATCCTGTGGACGAGCCGCTGTTGTCTCTAGCGTTTGAGGGCGAGGTCGATGCTGTAGGTGAAGTCGCGGGGGCGCTGTTGGAGGATGTCGATGAGAGGGCGGACATGACGGAGTTGTTTCGCTTCGATTTGGAGCCCTTCTTTGACTTTTCATCCAGCTTGCTTTGCTCGCGCTCGAGGGCCTCTTTCTCAGCCTGGGCCTTGAGAGCGAGGAGGAATGGATGTGTCGACTCTCCCTTGACAGAGGTGCGACGCTTGCGTGGGGGTCTTGCTGGGGGATAGTTGATGATTGCCTCACGAAAGGGGCGGCAGTAGAAGAGGCACTGCAAGACTGAGTTGCAGTAGCATGTGTATCCGAACTGGAGACAGGGCATTGGCTGTTAGACAGGACACATACACACACACACGCAGGTAGGTAGAGTACTCACGTTTTCCATGCCAAAGAATTTGTCGCTGCCGTCGTTCTGATCGGGCAACTCTGCGATGGAGGCGAAGGGGTCGTTGAGGTCAATCGGAATCGACGATGAGAGATTCGCGTAGCTCTGCTTAAGTGGCGAGGCAACCGCGCTGTTTGCGCTGGTCTGGAAGAGAACGAGGAGAGGTTAGCACTGAGTGGTTGACCACGCACGCAGCAGAACACGAGTACGCGAACACTTACCGAGGCACCGCTGGTGCTGCCGCTGCGCCATTTAAAAAAAGACATCGCAGCCAAAAGCACTGAAGAAGAAGTACACCGGCGTTGCTGGCGACAGTGCTGGTTTCCTGGCGAAGAAGGGCGCTGTGGTTTGTGTGGGGAAGCTGCGGTTCGGCGGCGGACGAGGTCGAGTCCGTATCAGCTGGCGCAGCTCTGACTGGCACAGCCACCACAGCCACCACCTGTCAGTGCACGTGACGAGTGCGGCGGGCCAGAGTGCTGCTTGTTTGCAGCTGTTTTTGCGAAAGATATGTCGAATAATAAACAGAGTATTGATGTGTGATTGCTGAAGTGTGTTTGTTCGTGCTTGCTTTTGCGCCCACGCAGTGCGCGCGCAGTGCACCGCGCAACTGCCGTGCGTTCCTGGAATTTCCTCTTCCGGAAGTATCATGATGCGTACTCTTTGCGATCTCAATTGCCCGATCTGGCATTTACTGATCATTCATTCTCGGTTGCTTGTATTTTGTTTCTTTCTTTTGTTTACATCTTTGCTTACATTGCCATTCAATCCGAATCAATCCCATCCTGCTTCCAGCTCGCTCTGTATGCTTCATTCTTATTTCACGTGACTTGTCACGTCTCATTGATGACGCGTTATGCTCAAAGCGCGTTTAATATTTCTCCGGCATCTGAACCTGGTCCTCCGCCATTTCCTCCTCCAGCAGATATCACCAATTGCACACTCCAGCAGATGAAGTAACATGTCGCTGCTGCTGAGACCGTCGCTGCGGTCAGTCTTGTCTAGACCGTCTCTTTCTGTCTCTGTCTCGAGACTGCGCGTACATCCACTGGCTTCTTCACCGCTTTCTGTTTCAATTTCACGGCCATCAACCGTTCTCCTACGGTCGTCTCCTCTCGCCTCTGCTTTCTCATCCTCAGCTCCTCAGTGCGCGGAGTTACCATCTGAGATACCAAATTCATTTTCTCCGTCAATCACAGACCTACCCAGCAGCCCCTTCTTCTCTGCCGACACAGTCATTGGGGCCGCTGAAAAGGCTTCACAGCTCCTCTCATGGATCTACCAACACACAGAATTCATTGGTAAAATATCCTTCCAAATCTTCAACTTTATTCATGACCTCACCGGCCTTACTTGGGGTTTCGTCATCCCCATCACCTGTATCATACTTCGCCTCACAATGACCCTTCCCGTCGCCCTCTGGAGTAGACGAAGCGCTCAGCGAATCGGTCGTCTCGCTTCCTTCACCCGGGCTGTTATGAACGTCATTTCCGGCGGTCTTCGAAATAACTCGATCAAGATTTTACCTAAAGAGCTTAATCTTGCTGAAAATGTGAAAAGCAAAGATGCAACTCGAGAACAAGTAGACCAATTCGTCACCGCGCCGACTCCTGTGGAAATCGCAGCCCCTGCCATGAATGCCTTTATGAAAGAAAACACAAAGGCCAACCGGAGGCTTTTTAAAGTCAGCGTTGCAAAGTCCGTCAGTGTTGGTTTCGTACAGGCGTTCACCCTCTTCTTTGGAAGTCGCGGTGTCGCATACTACCGCAGTCTGCGCGCTGATGACACCTCTGCGCTCACCGAAGGCTCAAATTATGCCGACCAGGGTATGCTTTGGTTTCCCAATCTTGACATTGCCGATCCTCTTTTCATTCTTCCGGTTGTTTTTGCTGCCACCTCTTTCTTCAACATCGAAGGATTCAACCGAGAATCTGACCGTTCAATCACGTACAACGGCGGTAAACGGAGCTTCTTATCGGTGGTTTTCTCTTTTATTGGCCGTTCTAGTGTTCTTTTCATGACCTGTCTGGCATTCTACTATCCTGCTGTAAGCTGTTGCCTATTCTATATTAGAGGCCAAATCGTAACTAATGTTCTCGCTGTTTAGTCGTTCGTGGTATATTGGTTGACATCTGCTTCATATTCACTTGTTCAGAATATCTATTTGCGCCATTACTACCCGGCCGTTCCAGAGCGGACGCTTGCCGCCCCTCTCAACAAATTTAAAAATTCATATCAGATTTTGCAGCAACTAGACACTGCTGAATTAGCAAAGGTTGCTAAGAAATCACTGATGTTAGGGCCCGGAGAGCTACCAAGAGTGGACTCCAAGAGTGATTTACAGACATAATCAATATTTAATTAACTGTACATATTGGAATAGAATATACATAGAACTATGAGATAAAACCCCGTGAAAGCCTGTCCATATGTCGATACTGCTCCAACATCAACAATATACGCAGTCTTTCCAGCCACTTTGTCTCGAAATTTTCAACTGAAAACCTATCAGCCGCTTTCTGGGCTCTTTGACGATACCCAACTGCCTCTTCAGGTGATAGAGATAGCGCTCTATCAAGTGCTTCAGCCATTTTCTCTCCAGACTCTGTATCCGCATCAGTCACAAAATGAAATCCAGTAGGCAAATCATCTACCTCGATCGCTATATCGAGCTTCGGTCCGCCGCTGTTATGACACACCGGTATCAATCCTGCGGCAACGTATTCCACCACGCCGATTCCGAAGTGCTCGTTCCACATCGCATTCACACCCACACTAGAAGTTGCGAGGTATCGCTTGATTTCATCCCATGTAGCCTCAAGAACAAACTCCACTCGATCAGTAATTCCAAGCTCACGGGCCAAGATCCGCAGCTCGTACACATTCTTCTTATCACGATCGTCTCGAACAGATCCAATCAACACCATAGTGGCTGATCCATCATCGTTTGCGGTCTTTGTGTACTCCGCGAACTGCTCTAATATAACCTCGTGCCGCTTCTCGGGTCGGAATTGCGCAATTGAGAGAATAATAGGCTGTCGTGGTTTTTCCACATCAAGCTGCTGCAGCTCCTTCGTCGCACAGGGAGGATACAAAATCATAAAATCCAGAGTTTTGGAACGATCAAAGGCAAGATTGACGAGCCTATTAAGCCACCAGACACGTTTGATGTGGTTAAACGTCCAAGTTCCATTCGCCATCACAATATCAGCAAACATCCCCGCATATGCATACATTAATGCAAAAATTCTCCAGTAAATGTACTTAGGTAGCTGGGTTACGAGAGAAAGCTGGCTGAACATGTCGGCTGAGATCATTGGGTAGTGAACATATGCTGCGACTGGAATATTGAGCAGCATAGATACGACGGGGTAGGTGAAAGCATATCCCATGGTATCTACAACATATCAGACAAATTCCATCCAAAACAAAAAAGACAACTTACCGATAAATACATCTGGCACAACTTGCGAAATAGCCTCGTATACAAGTGGCACTGATCCCATAGCCTGCCCAAGCAACGTGAACCTCGGCCACTGTGTCGCATCAACCAAATACCGCTTGCGCAAATATACAACAACAAGCCGTTCTTCATTTAGTTCGATTTCAAATCTCTGTTTCACCTTCTGCATGATTTCCTCTTTCGAGACCTCCGTATCTCCAGTGTAGATCACAGAGATCGTATTTGGGTGCTCACGTTGGGTGGCATCTACCGCAGCCCAGAGGACTCTTTCACCACCACCTCCAGCATTGCTATATACTGTCAGTTAACAGATCATGCTACTATGCCAAATATTCACCATACCAATACGGATGAAAGAACCCAATCAGAATCGGTCTCTCACTAGCCTTCTTAGCCTTTGCTGCTCCGTCCTCTATCGACTCAAAATACTTCTGGATGATCTCTTTCCGCCGCTTATGTGTTTTCTTTCTCAAATTACTACCCATAATGGCACTGAATGTTTTCCAAAACACGTATGCACCAACTATAACCGTCGTCGCAAAGATCAGAAATAGACACGTATACACCATGATCGTTCGACTCCATTTCGTGTTCGGAGGAGGCATGAACGTTCGGCGCATCATCTCCATAAATGGAATTCGCTGCCGTAGTGGCTTCGGAAACGACGTAATTCTGCTGTAGCTTGAGGTTCCTGTCAGCGAGGCTGCCGCTTTGGTGGTCACCGGCGTCTGTGACGGCTGATCCATTGTGCTTTAATTCAGCGACGTACACACGCGTATATGACTGATCTTCTGTTTATGAACAATACCGTCTCCGATCTCTTCTCTCCTTTGTCCAAAAAGCTACTGTCAAAAGTCCTGCCATCAACCGCAGCAGAAATAAATTCCATCCAGGATCAAACACAAAAGTTCCACAATGCGGCTCGTTGGCGGGCATCGAACCGGCGCTGCTCAGCTTCCACCACCACTGCGAAACAACCAACACCCACAATCACGCTTCCGTAGCACCATCGCACACAGCCAGTCACAATGTTCGGGCTTGGAAGATTATTCTATGGTATCTATTCATTGCTATGAGCTGTTTTTGTTGATTGGGATATATCTGACTGATTTGCCGTCTTACAGTGATCTTGCTACTCATCAACTCGATAGCTGTCCTCAGCGAAGACCGTTTCCTCGCCAGAAGTGCGCCATTCCACCTCTATCTACTATTCCTCTCCATATTTGCCTATATCTAACCATATTCGTCTTTCATTAGTCGGCTGGTCTTCCGCGCAGATTGATAACGGCGGCTTCGGTGCTCCGGATTCCGTCAGCGTCAAAAGCAGACTCATCAACCTGATGTCGGCTGTTCGTACACTCATGCGAAGTACGTCTTTGTCAATTGTCCGCTATCTGAATCTACATATCGAATTCTCAGATATCTTATGAAAACGAAGGTGTACAATAGCTAACGAATAAATTGCAATCTAGTCCCGCTCATCGGTATCAACACGGTTATCATCATTTACGAATTAGTCCTAGGATAAATTTCGTCACAAAGCGATTTCAAAATGGCGGCTATCATACAGAAATAATTGGGAAAATTCGAGGAATATCAGTTGAGAAAATGGCTAAGCATCATTCAATAGCGTACACATCTCGAGAGATAACAGAGCTATCAGCATAGAATTGGAGACATCAAACATCAGCAGCAGCAAATACAAGCACAATCGCACCCCCTTCCTATGCGACAGCACTATCGCTTTCTGATTATGCCTTATTGAATCGACGTGACCTTCTTTTGCAACTCATCTTTCCTCTTTGTACTATATCATACATCTTTTAATTCGTTGATTTTGTTCAACTGCAACCTCTACCAACCTCGCACTCTACTATAATGAAATATATAAGGATAAAATGTCATTGCTATTAAAACATATAAATAAAGAAAAAAGTACACGCGAACGCATACGTTACATATATCATCAAACGAGAGTAATGTAATCCTGCACCCGCTAAAAGAAAATATACACATCGAAATAACAGAAAGCAAAATAAAACCCAAAAACGAATTTTACCCGAAATCCCGCATTGAAAAAAAGAACTGAAAAATATGACTGGCAACTAGTGAAACAGTAATAAGCAAAACCGGATAGCAAAACATAAAGCAATTAACAAAAACAGCTCTCAAGCACAGCGCCCAATCTTGATTAAAACAGTCCAATAATTGCAAACAAAATCAAATTTTCTGCATTCTTTTTGTATATATACTCCAGACCAGTGCAAGATTTATTTGGAAAAAAAAAAGAACTTTTTTTAGTACTCCTCTTCGCCGTCGGCAGTTTTCCAACACATTTTTTAAGAAAGCAAAATAAGAACAAAAACGCAAAGCAAGACATACATGTTTAGGAAATCATATAAATCCCTTGACTGACGAAATTGTTGAAATCATCGCTAACATGTACGGAATCCACATGATATAACCATAATTGTTGATAAACGATTAAGTGTTGAAACATCGTAAATTCATTAGTATTCATTTAAGCATACTTGGCACGGAACTCCTTGGCGGCGTCAACCATGTTCTGGAGAGCAGCGCGAGTCTCGGTCCAACCACGAGTCTTAAGACCGCAGTCAGGGTTGATCCACAGGTTCTCCTTGGGGTAGACCTTGAGAATCTCGTTGATACGGTCGACGAACTCCTCCTTGGGGGGAACACGGGGAGAGTGGATGTCGAAGAGACCGAGACCAATATGGTTGGGGTACTCAGAGAACTCCTGGATGTACTTGGGATCATCCTTCTTCGAGAACTCGATCGAGACGACATCAGCATCAAGAGCCTTGATGTGGTTGGGGTCAAGGTCAGAGTAGCAGAAGTGCGAGTGGATCTGGGTCTTGTCCTCGACACCGGAGGTGGCGAGACGGAAAGACTCAACAGCCCACTTGACGTAGTCGTCACGCTCGGCACCAGCACGAAGGGGAAGACCCTCACGGATAGCGGGCTCATCGACCTGGATGACGTAAACGCCAGCGGCCTCGAGGTCCTGGACCTCATCGAGGAGAGCAAGAGCAAGCTGCTGGGCCTGAATCTTGGCGGAGATGTCGTCACGGGGGAACGACCATCTGAGGCAGGTAACGGGACCAGTAAGCATACCCTTCATGGGCTTCTTGGTGATCGACTGGGCGTACTTGGACTCCTTGACGGTAATGGGACCAGGGCGCGAAACGTCACCGACAATGATGGGGGGACGAACGTAACGCGAACCGTAAGACTGAACCCAACCGTTCGAGGTGAAAACGTATCCGTTGAACTTCTCTCCGAAGTACTGGACCATATCGTTTCTCTCGGGCTCACCGTGGACGAGAACATCAAGGCCAACCTCCTCCTGGAACTTGACGACTGAGGCAATCTCCTTCTCAATGAACTTCTCGTACTCCTCGGGGGAGATCTCACCCTTGGTGAACTTGTTACGGACGATACGGATGTCCTTGGTCTGGGGGAATGATCCAATGGTGGTGGTGGGGAAGGCAGGGATGTCAAGATGAGCCTTCTGCGCAGCAAGACGAACAGCGAAGGGCGACTTGCGGCGGATCATGTCGTCGGTGATCTTAGCGACACGCTCACGGACAGCAACGTCGTTGGTGATCGAAGAGGACTCACGAGCAGAGATGCTGGCAGCGTTGGCAGCAAGGACATCAGCAACAGACTCAGGACCCTCGGTGATAGCCTTAGCAATGACAACAACCTCGGAAAGCTTCTCGGTGGCGAAAGCGAACCAGTCCTTGATCTCGGCAGAGATTTTCTTCTCGTTGGCGAGAGTGACAGGAGTGTGCAAGAGCGAAGACGAGGTAGCAACGATGACACGCTCGGCACCAACCTTCTCGATGGCGGTCTTGACAAACTCGATGGCCTTGGCCAAGTTGCACTTCCAGATGTTACGGCCGTTAACGATACCGACGGAGAGGATCTGGGACTCAGAGAGAGCGCCAACAACGGCGTCGAGCTGCTCGGGAACACGGACAAAGTCGGCGTGGAAACCAGCGATGGGGAGACCCTTGATGGCATCAATGTTGGGTCTGACGTCACCGAAGTACGAGGTCATGAAGAGCTTGGGAGCGGTCTCCGAGACGAGGAACTCGTAGGCCTTCTTGTAAGCGGCCTGGACCTCAGCGGGAAGGTCGAGAACAAGGACGGGCTCGTCAATCTGGACAGAGTCAGCACCGGCCTCCTTCAACTTAGCAAGAAGCTCGGCGTAGACGGGGAGGAGCTGGTCAAGGAGAGTGATAGGCTCGAGGTCGAGGTTGTCCTTGTCAGGCTTTCCGAGGAAAAGGTAAGAGACGGGACCAACGAGGACGGGGCGGGTGTGGATTCCGAGAGCCTTGGCCTCAAGGAACTCGTCGATAGGCTTGGAGCCGTTGAGCTTGAACTCGACGTTCTTGGAGAAAGTAGGACGAACGTAATGGTAGTTCGAGTCGAACCACTTAACCATCTCCTATATTGTCAAGATGTGTGAGAAAAATTGTTGTATAGAGAAAAGATTCAGCAGATAGGAGTCAAGACTTACGGTAGCAGGGACATCGACAGCCGAGGCAGTCTCGGTAGCAGCACGCTGGAGACCACGGCCCATGGCGAAGAAGGTGTCAATGGGGGCAAGCTCATACTTGGAGTAACGCTCGGGGATGACGTTGAAGAGAAGGGAGTGGTCAAGGACATGATCGTAGAAAGAGAAGTCGTTGGAAGGAATGATGTCAACACCGGCCTCCTGCTGGAGCTTCCAGTTCTTCTCTCTGAGCTCCTTGCCGACCTTGAAAAGCTCCTCGACGGTAGCCTTTCCAGACCAGTAGGCCTCAGTGGTCTTCTTCAACTCACGGAAGGGACCTGGAAAAGCAATTGAGTTAGTCACAGACCAAACATTGCCGATATGAAAGAAGTTTCTGCTGCTGCGACCCAATTGCTTTGCAGGCAGAAAACAAATGAATTGAGTAACGTACCGATACGGGGGAAACCAAGAACAGATGACTGAACCATTGTGAAATAGGTAGTAGTAATGGGGGGGTAAGTCAATAATATGGCCTATGAGGGAAGGAAGTAGAAGAGAGCGGCCTGCCAGAAGTTTATAGGACGCGCACTGCGAAGAAAAATTTTTGTTAGGAGCCCTCGAGGGCAGACACCCTATACCACAAAAAACTCTAAATGATAACGTAGCCGAATACGTCTCTTAGCTCGGATGAAAACACGCTATTCTGCTTTGGGGAAATAATAAATAGTTCACGAAAAGCACGTCAAGTCACGCTGGAGTAGCCGCACTGAGCACTGTCCACTGTCCACTCGCAGCAGCACATGTGTGTGTGCCTGAGTGATGAGTTATGACTACGGTCAATAATACAATTAACTAATCCAAATAATAACTAATCCAAATAATAACTATACCAATCTATTATTATACAAAATCTCACAACGCCATCCCATCCATACCTCCTGAGCAAAATTACACCACTTCAAAATTATCATTATCATCATCATCTCTCATATTCATGTCCTGATTTCTTCGTTCCAGCTGATGCCCTCTTTGATCGTCGCATCTCCAACGACTCCCATAAATAGACCAGCAGAAGATGCTGCCCTCGGCTCCACGTAGCAACTGCGACGATATAGCGCATGCTGGTCCTTCTGATACATCTTGTGAGCACGCTCAATCTCAATATCAAGCCACTCTTGAATCTCTGGTACGCCTTGAAATCTGTATGGCACTTGGAATCGTTGAAGATCAGCAATAATCCTCGTCGTCCGCATGTGCTTATCAAAATTGATGACTGGCGACGCATCTTCAGTGCCCGCATGGAAAACCCTGAAGTCTGGATTGCCCTCATCAGCAAACGTCAGATCAGTAAGATAAACACCCAAATACGGGAGACACGGCACATTCTGGTTCCTCAGTAGAGTACGATAAGATGCGTAGTTCTTTTCGTAAACAATAATTCCTTTCAATTCTGCAAATAGCGCGTTGTATCTCGGAGGCAACAGCGCCCACGTCTTCTTCAATCTCAAAATAACCGAGCTCTGCAAAGCGCAAGCAATGGCCATCAAGCAGTTGTAGTTCTTCAGCTCGAGACACTTCTCTGCAACGCGAATCCAGTGTTTAATTACATTCATCCTGACCTTCAAACTAACTTCGCTTTCCAAGATTGTTTCGCCAATGAAATTTGCTAGATCTGTCGAGAGAGTCGACATTGCCTTCACATTCACAGCCAAACTTACGCCGCTCTTCTTTGAGAATTCCTGGCCCAGAAGCTCTTCGGGTGTAATCTGGCAAAATAGTTTTGATTCTCTGATTGTTATTTGACGTGCAAGCTCTAGAGGATCAAAGTCCAAAATCGATGGAGAAGGTGCCTCGTCCTGTAAAAACCTCGCCAACGCAGCTAAATGTATTTTATTCACAATCGGGGTTGGAACACTTGACGAGTCAGGTAAAAGAATCCCCAAAGATGTATTAATACCCAGCTTTGACATTGATCGTGGCACAAGAGGATCAACCATTCCAACTACCAGTTGCGATAGCTCTAATAGACGCCTATAAGCAAACGGTAAATGTGTTCTCAACGGCCCATTCACAAAGTCAACAATAATTGGCAAAGCTTCATTATCAGTTTCTCGCCACCAGTGACTCTCCATCCATCCCTTGAACGTGTTGCAAACTCGAAGCTGGGCTGCTAAAAGGTTCGGCTCGTCAGGTGACAGAGATGCGAAGCGGTGCGAAAGTGCTTGAGCAAGAGCGACAGGAGTTGTAAACAGTCGAAATGTGAGAAAAAACGAAGTAGCGAATAATGCATCCGGTGGCGCGTCGTTGGCCGTAAGATGCTTAACTAGAGCCTCAATCGATCCTCCTTGAACCTGACCGTCAGCATTGTAAATCACCCGATCTTGAGGCGCTGTACGCTTGAACTATTGCAGCAGTTAGTTCATCATTCTACGATTGAATACATAAAATTTCATGTCATGAGACTTACATGAGGTTCTTCTTCAGATGCTGCGAATTTCTGGCTTTCAGCTTCAGCAATAGCAGCTGCCGCTATAAGGTTCGAGTCTTCCACACATACAGAAGCAAAACCCACAGATTTTTCAGATTGGGGATAGCCTTTTCCAGGGCTAAAACGAAGTTGATACTCCGAGTAATGCCGATCAACTTCCAGATCAAAATCACCTACAGAGTCAACAACATGCTTCGCACCAGCAAGGCATTGTCCTGCAGCGCGAACACATTCTGTAACTGCAACGCACAGCATCTGGGTTTCGGTCAATACTGCGTGCTGGACATTATCAGCCCCTACAACATCCCGAGCAGATCCTACTAGCATAGTAACGCAGCGAAACATTGCCTCCTTTGAACTCTCAAGGCTGTACATAGCAGGTGACGCGTGTAAACCAACCGTCTCAACCACAGCCAAAAATTCTCGAGCACCATGCACAGTGTGCCTAACTGTAGAGAGTAATTTTGCCGGAGATCGAGTGTCAATTAGAGATTTATTGAGGAAAGATCCCAGGCGCACTAGCAACGCATCATAGAGAAAATTTAGTCTAGCAAGAGCTGAAACTGGCTGGTATTCAAAATCGTTATCCCCAAGAGAAGATGACTTGGAGAATCTGTCTGAATTTGCATCATCTCCATCACTAAACGAAAAAGATAAAGAGGGGGTTGATTCGAGATTGAGCTCGCTTTCCTGTTCGCAGATATCCAAAAACTGCATCGCGCTCATGATAACTCTATGAGTGAAGCTTTGAAATTCTCTGTTGAGAGTGGCCGAGACAGTTTCTGCTTTCCGAATGCATGATACAATGCTCGACACATCAGTCAATAAAGCACGACGAGCTCTTCTGAGATTGTCAGAGGATCCAAGTGTCGGTGCATCTCGCGTAAGACATCTCGTAGCATCCTAGTAAGTGCGATATTAATCACCTGGCGCATAAAAAGAAACAGATCAAAATTACTCACAAGTAGCGATCGCACTCCTGATACTATGGCAGTTGTAGCTACCTGATAATTCCGGGTAGATTCCAAGGGAGAGCCGGTAAGAATGGTCAAGGAAGCTGCCAGCAGTGACCTGATCGGCGCGGGATCGTATGGCTGACAGTAATTTGAAGGTAGCCAACCGCGGCTTCCAGACACGAGGGAGGTGGCGTCACCCCAGCCAGAAGAGTGAAAAGAATGAATTAAAAATAGTTCATCCTTTTCAAAGGAGATACATCCTTCTAAAGGTGGTAAGGGTGAGCGCAGGGGATCGTATGCGTGCGAAGAACGGAGGAATGGATGAAAAGCGTAGACAGGAGTCGTCGAGCAATTTGATGAATCCGAAGAAACCGACATGATGGAAGATTTATCACAGTTCGTCAATAAAACTGAACAAAAAGGGCTTTTTCAGTCGGTAGAAATGCGTCCTTATCTCGAACCGTAAGCTATTTTCGACCTGGGGCCAAAAATTTCAGGTTTCGCTCCGCAAAAGCAGGATAGAAGTTGCTAATAAATTCTGAATTAAGCACGAACTTCACCGCCACCAAGAGCGAGAAAGAACGAGGTGAAAATGGCAATGGTCCAGAATTTTAGGAGTCTGCAGATATAAGGAAGATGAAAGATCTGGAAGACCGACCGGAAATGCAGCGGCAACGGTCGAGTATGAGGAGATGGTCGTGAGCCCAGGAACGATCAGAGCAGGGTAGAGTCGGCACCAAAATTGCTGGGCCTGTGCAGCCTCCTCGACCCTTTGGTTTGAGCGCGTCACACCTCCTTCGCTCGCTTATCTTGAAGTGCGACAGGCATGCTGCAGGCGAAGGCAACGGTTTGATGAGAGATTAGAACTGTTCTAGCTGTTCATTATACGATTTCATAAATTAGACGTGGAGTGGTTTATGACGCGTTCCTGGCTACGGAATCAAGAGGATGTGGTGCTGTCTCCCGTCGTGAGCTGTCTGCAGTCCTCGCTCTCCGGGAGCGATTTGCAGAAGGCCATGATGCAGGCAGCTCTTGGAACAAGAAGCTAGTAGTTCACAAACTAGGACGTCTACACGCAATCCTGCCACCCATCACCAAAGTCCTGCAGTTTTACCAGAAAGATTTACCTGGATCCGGTCTCTGGTCTGTGCGTGAGACCCACCTCCCAACCGTCTCAACGTCTACAGTGGTCACATTAACCTGCCACCTCTTCTGCTGTTGCTGGTGTATCGCTATAACGATACAGCGTAGACGCCATCACAGGACATCCCATCATAATTAGCGCTGCTGCGCATTTGTCTGCATTCAGTGCTAGTCCAAGAATCAGTCTCATCTTGACCGCTCTGAGCACTGCAAGATCGCTGCTTGGCTCCACTTAAACCAGCCCTTACCCGAAGTATAACCCTACCTCTTCAGTAGCTCTCGGCTATTCTTTAGCACCGACGCAGCAGGAGACACTGGAACTCACCCGGCTCTACATTTAGTCAAGCTAGCTGCTAAATCGAGTTACATATATACATTAGTCTCTTTTGTCAAACATTTGGTCTATGCAAAAAGTGAACGCCGGGCGTATATCCACACTCGATCTTGCACTAGCACGACCTGTTTCCACCATCCCTCCTCCTCCCAAAATCTACTTCCCAAAACTGTCCATGGCAATTGTATTGACGAGAATGCTTTCACATTGCCCTTAAACGTCCACTCTTTTGCGTCGCCAAAAGCTGGATCAGAGGCTGGGAAATCTTTGTCGAATGTCACCACGACGGCCACGGATGGAGCAACCTCCTCTAATTCGTACTGGTCTTCGGTACGATCGTACTCGATGTCTTCTCTCGTGAATGTAAACAAAGTAGCACCAGACATACATGTCGGAATATCCAGATGCACTGTCAGATTGCCATGCCCCGAAGCTTCTAACCCACTATGCATCGCCATAACTGCTTGTCCACCAGGATAGTTCGCCGACGAAATTGCTAGCATAGAAATAGCTAACATCAGAGTCGCCGCAGCTGAGATAGCAATAATCAATCCTGTGCACAAATATATAATGCCTTTGCGCATGCGGTTGCTTATCCAACTTGCGCCCAGGGCTGCTGTCAGTGTAAACATAGGAATAGCGTACACAACGAATCGCCATTCTTTATGAGGTTGCGAAGAATATAAAGCCACAAATGCTACGTATGGCATCACCATCATGCCAATCCTGCGCATTTCAAAAAAGGCACCAAGAATAAAAAGCGGAATCGCTCCAGGATTGAGAAGAAGCTTAGGAATATGATTGGTGAAATAGGCATGCCATGGCTGAGTGCCCCATGCTACTGCCTTACCCAAGACTGCATTGAAGTAAAATCCGTATGCCTCTGGCATAATTGGAAACTTCCAAAATGTGGAGTCCACAGCAATTGACAGTGCCATTCCTAATAATCCACCCTCAAGTCCACAAAGAATTAGCTGTATTATTGAAATTCTTCGTTGCAACAGCGCAGATATAGCGAGCGGCCCAATCAGTAAAATCAGCTCTGATCGAAACACTACAGCCGTAAAGGCAAGAATTGCAAGTGTCCTCCGCGGTCTATACGTAATCCAATATCCTGCTGCTAGCATAGTCAATGGGAACGCAAACATATTGGGGAGTGTACGCGTCGCGTAATATGTTATATGAAACTGGGTGTACTGGAACGCTGCAAACCAGAATGCTGTGGTTTTGCCATAGACCTGTCGCACACATCCGCGAAAATATACAAGCGATATCCAATTAATCAACCCCAGTATCCCTCGCGCAATCAACTGGAGATCAAATTTTGAATGAATGGGGTAGAATAATTGAAAAGGCTTCGTAAGAGCAGAAATCACTAAGGCTCCAACGAATGTGCGCGGAACGACGCCCGGAAATTCTAAATGATCATACTAAATACATTAGGCTTATTCAATAATACTTGAAAGTCTTTTTATATACCGAATTCAGATCTGATCCATGAAAAAGCATGTCGTGAATTGCGTGCAAATTAAATGATTCCTCGACTTTGGTGAACGGCGAAACATACAGATTAGCCATGATTAGCGTAAGAAAAAACCAATCTAGCCGATCCATTTTTCTTGATTGTTGAAATAATATTTGATTGCTATATTTCTTGCATGGGGATTTGGTTGTATAAGAATACAGTTGATCGTTCGCAGTGCACAAGTTCTACACGACGGCGACGTAAACATCCGAATTTACGCGTTTGATTTTTGAGTGATACAAAGTAACGCGCATCGAATTCATTCCGCTCGCAGCTGTGCATCTCCGGATAGGGAATTTCACTTTATCCAAACTTTCCATAGATTATATTTTTTTATATCTTTGTATTGCATCTATTAGCGGTCATATGCTGCCAATTTTTGGCTAATGAATAAATTTAGCGACTAAATAAACCTATTCGGCAACAGTAAGCCAAATCAACTCCCACATCGTACGCATGAGTACGCAAGAGCGGCAATAGATAAGGAAAGCCAAGTGCCGACCCCCCCTCAGCCAAGTCATCAACCACAAATTCAACAGCCCAATTCTTACTTTACCTCTCAGCTGCCAATATAATGACATATTCGTTTACTTTTGACAACATTCCTGACCTCACAGGCAAGGTTGCCATCGTTACCGGGTATCCACCTCCTTAAGCACGTTACTCGACTGATCTCACATTTGCTAACTACCGCTGCTTCGACCCAGTGGATCTTCAGGTCTCGGAGAGGTGATCACTCGAGAGCTTGTCCGAAAGAATGCAAAGGTCTATATTGCATCTCACTCGCAGACCCGCGCTGAACAAGCGATGGCTCGGATCAAAGCCGCCTGTGCCGAAGTCGCTGATCTGGACAAGAATCTAATGTATCTCGAAACTGATCTCGAGACTATGAAAGGAGCAGCAGCAGCGGCAAGCTTTTTTACTAAATTAGAGAGCCGGCTTGATATTCTGGTGGCAAATGCTGGACTTGGAGCTATTGTACGATCCAAGTTTGAGACGATAGACTGTGGTCGATGGCTTGCTAACTTTATTAGAAATCAGCTCTTACACCAGACGGATATGAGCGCAATTTTGGAGTAAGTAAAGTAAAGGATCAACAGAGGTTGCTCAGAGTAACAGTGAATGTAGGTTAATCACCTTGGACACTTTGCGTTCGTGACCACACTTTTGCCGCTGCTCAAGAAGACTGCAGAAGAGAACCCCGAGTCCGACGTACGAATTGTGATTCAATCCTCAGGATCTCTTTATCACGCAACGAAAATTGACTATGCTGATCTCACAAAAACATACCACTCTGCATGGAGTTTTCTGATCCTTAGAGAGATGCTTGGTAGATATGCGCGGTCAAAGCTCTCAAATGCCTATTTCATGCGTGAATTATCCGATCGCACTAAGGACATCAAGAACCTTTACGTGAATGCTTGCCATCCTGGTCTCGTCTACACAAATATCTTCGACTTGTCAACGTCACCTCTGCCTCGCTATATGCAGATAATTGGCGAGTACCAGGCATGGTCATGCGGAATTTCTGTGGACGATGGTGTCAAAACTGCTCTCTTCTTAGCCACTGATAAGAGAGTCGTTAGTGATAATGTAAAGCGTGTATTTATGTATCCAGGACCGAAGGGGCCATTTGGAGGATTTGTGTATTTCAATGGAGTGTATCCTCGACAATTGAGTAAGATAGGCGAGGATGATAGTGAAGCTAAGAAGTTATGGGAGTTTTCGGAAGAGGCATTTGCCAAAGCTATGGGTTCTTAGAGGTTCTGTTTAATATAGTTGCGGACAAAAATTATCTTACTATCAGTCGTGTAATTGATGCTTTATCTCTAGAAATGCTAATGAGTTTTGTCAACTCCTGTGGATTACCAGCGCCCTACTAAAACTGTCGCTTAAAAATCTGTATGCCGTCAGAAGTACCAAAAAGGAAAACATACTATAACAGTTGCCCTTTAGGGAAACTTGAGTTTAGAGAAAGGAAGGCGTTCCTTTAGGTCAGCAAGTTAATACAAAATGCCAGCATACATGCCAAGAGAGAGCAATCATATAATAACTATACTTGAGTACAATTAAATTTATATTTGCGTTTTCAGTTTACGTATTCTATAATGCTAATACATTAGCTATGATTAGGTTGCACAGTTATATATTAACATTCGATATGATAACGAGACCGCATGTTACAATAAGTATGTAGTTCAAAGTATTGTCTAATTATACTAGCAACCTGCTGCATTGATTTGCTCAATTGTGCCTATAGCTTCCTCTCCAACACACTAATATGTGCTAAATCACGTCTGAATATTGTTTACTGTGTCTTTGAGGCTTTAGTTGGCTTGCTGTGTGCATTTGGCGCCTCCAATCGATCCGAGACCGACAATTTTCTGCTTCGGGAGCCAGATTGTACCATGACATTTGACAAATAAGAATTGTACGATGCAATCTTACTCTTCAGATAGCTGTTGTGCTCTGTAGTTTTTGCTAGTACTGCCTCCAGATCTGTCCCATCATCACTGCCGGCTCCATTTTCGGTCAATGTAAGGCAAGCCAAGTCTTCCTCTATCTCTCTCGCAAGAGCTGTGTATACATTATCAGGTAACTTCTGAGACTGATACTGTTCTCTTGATCTCTTCGTTAAAGCAATATTGATGCCAGTTGAAGTCCTTCGCATTGTCAAGCTCCGGCTTCTCGATACTGCAGCCGATTGTTTAACGCCATTGACTTTAGCCAGGCTTTCAAGTAATGCTGATAACCGTGCTCCTTTCACGGCCAAGGCTGTGTCATTCAAGGATGCAGCAGCATATTGTGCTATTGAATTCACGTCTAGCGGCCGTCTTGTGATATAATGGTTCCCTGGAACAGAAGTCAAAATCTGAACTGCGATAGCTTTGATTTCAATGGATAAACCATCTGCATTCTTAAGATTTAAATGCTCAATATCAACCTTAAAGCATCTGATGAGAGGAAGATGGAAAGTATGATTGACTGCTGAAGGTAAGGCTGGGGGTGCAGGACCAAGCTCTCGTAATATAATGATCATCTTCGAGTCTTTCTCGGGATTGAGCTCATTGATATACTTCTCAAAGTATCGATGTATACTGTATATATCATTCATTGTAATAGATATTGTGAAATCTCCTTCTGAAGATACAAGCTCATCAGGCTCATTTGCAGGGGAAGAGACGGCGGCAGATTCATGACATAAACCAGTGAGAAACTTGTTCATTCGTGATAAGTTTTCCTCGCAAAACTTCGCAACTGCACCCTCACAATGCTCTCTTGAACGCACAACTTTGTTAGCTAATGTCTGAAGTGTCTTAGCAATGAGCGTGAGCGTTCGGCGGGTATTGGCGTCCGGTTGCCGATCTATCAACTTATATGCCCAAGGACTGGCAATAGCTGGGTTGATAACACGAAGTAGAAAGAATGCGCCAACAATTGCAGAAATTAACGACTCTTCAGTTTCCGGCAGATCTTGTGTCGCATAATGCCATATTCGCTTAGATATAAGTTTTAGCCCATAGGGAAGTATGTCAAGACAGTCGAGGAGTCGGCCAAGAAACGAGCTTGCAAGATCATATACCACGGCTGTGCGGGAATTGATGAGCTCCCTGACCTCTGGAATTACAAGCGCTTCCTCTTTAGATACTGTGCGTGGAATTTTGACAGCAGATATATCTCCATTCGCAGCCTCTAGCGCCTTGAAGTAAATGTCGTCATAGACCCTGATTGGATCAATTTCCAAATTAACGTTTGAGAGCTCGTACACTTTCTCAAGTTCATTTGAAAGCATTTCTTTGAGATAATTCTGACATTGTGCGCGGTGACAATAAGCAATAGCTAACCGAGATGCTGTGGTGTTGCTACGCAGAAAATCAGACACTTCAGCTCTGCCTTTAAACTGTGAGGCAAAGGCTGAAATAATCAGAGTCAGTAATGCGTGCTCCTCACGCTGATCGTACTGATTGCCAAAGACCGAATTGATTATGATCCGCAAAAAAGACTCAATTTCCGCCACTGGAAGTTGGTGGCACAGTAAAGTGATGTATCGGGGCTCATTTTGCAAGATGAAGAATAATCTGCTATACCAACTTAGTCTGAAGTGGTCTACAAGCGTACAATCTTGCATATTGCTGGACATAAACTGCTTAGAGGAATTCTCTGGGTGCTATAATATTTCATAAATTAGCTTGTTGAAATTCATAAACTTCGTTTCGTATTTGTAAGTACCTCTTCGGCTCCAATTCTACCACGAATCAAACCCGCAATATGCGAGTCTAAAGTCCGCACGTCGCATTCAAGTAAGAAATTTTCCAGCGACCGAGACGATATTGTTGCTTTGAGCTTCTGCTCTCTCACCCGACTCTCAGAATCGGTAGCAAATAGAGACATGGGCAGTGAAAAGGTGGCAGTCGGACCCTTGGTGGATGAAAGGGATCTTCTGTTTGCGGTTAGGCCTAAGCCGTCTGCTTGAGCTGGAGAATAGTCAAGCAGAGCTGGCATAGTCTCGACCTGACAAGAGATCGATCAAGTTGGAACTGAAAACCAATTTAATATAAAACCAAGGACGAAGAGATCGATTCGAGAAATGCACTTGGAGAACAAGAATTTGGGTCGGGGAGTGGGTCGAGACGAAATAGGGGCCGATCTACGTTGGCCACACAACGGAACATTAATAATCCGAGAAACTTTGTTTCTGTAAGCGGGATCGCTTACGCCACCATACGCTAGTGGAGAACAATACACCGAACCTTGCGCTTGCATTGTTTGTTTTCGAGCCAAATAACGGAGAGAGTTTGCGGCTATCGCAGTGCTTCAGAAAAAGTGCATTGAAATGACAATCTTTATTTCTATCTGTCATTAGATGGTGCTGTAAGGCACCGGAACACCGACTACTATGCCTATTGGCGACTCTAGCTTCAGCTCCTATAGATTGTCTTCATGTGCCCATTGCAGCAGCCTTTTTACAGTCGAGTGAGTGGACAAACCCACGTAACACTCTTATAGGTGCATTAAATTTGTTTTTCGAGGAATTTTTGGAAATATTTACTCTTATAGATTCGTTAAATTTGTTTCTCGAGGAATGTTTGAAAATATTCAGTGCTGAAGGATTATCACGCTATTTTCAGATTCGCCATCGCCACATGTCGCGATTTGAAGGTCTGCGCGACACGTGCGTTTCCACGCGCAGACATCTCACTCGCCTTCATTTATCGATGGCCTCGGCAGAGAGAGTAGTTATATAATAATTTGGCACTGTAGCTCGTGACAATTGGTAGGTATCTGCATTGATTTTATAGATGTTGGGTATGCTGACTGGAAGATTAGCAATCAAGGTAGCCTGCGTATAATCTGGCGGTATGAGGGCTGGTCACTGATTGGAATAGTCTAATTCAGACTGTGCAACTCATATAATTCAAAATCAAAAACTTGAACACTTTCTCTTTGAAGGTATTCCGCATTGAATCAAACAACGAAGAAGGTGCATCGGTAATCGGATCCTAGTCGTTATCGGCCACTCGCAGGTCGTCTACGGCTGAGCGGGCGCACCAACTCACTCCATGCTTGGCTGCTACTGATGCTCAAGCCACTAGCAAGTCATCGCATTAGCAGGCTGCTAGAGGTAATGAGCGCAGGGCGCAGAGCGCCGCTATATGCAGCTATAAAGCGTACACAATTTAGGTCATCAGTACCGACGTGGCTTGTAGGGCGATGATTACCTGTGACTCCTGGTGAGCGCAGCCAAGTCAGTCTCGTTCACTCGTCTGGCTGACTAGACAGCGCAGCACCGTGACTTATGCGCCAGCAATCCTCAGATATCCTCACCATCACAGCTCTCATCCACCTAACGCCGTACTATAGAACCCTACCATCAGCACCTAAATTACTCTCTATTTTCTTCCTTTTGATCCCCGATCAGTCTAATTTGTCCTTCCGCTGGCGTCCAAGTGTGTCCAACCGTACATGAGCCTAAGCAAACCATACGATCGAACCCCAACCCTGGGTTGGAGTTGGTTACCCTTTCATTTTGATCCACCTCAACGCGCACCTCCTCCGCACTTCAGCGACCATCCGTGCTGGTCTGTCGCTCTTTGCTTTGAAAGCTGCAGGTTATTCGGGTGTTGGTGACTGTTGCGTAACTTGCTGTTTGACTTCCGGCGGGTACAATTTGGCCTTGTAGCGTGCTTTCTGCTGTCCAGCACCCCGCACTGCAGATTCGCAAGGTGACGAACCTTTGCAATTGGATTTTTTCGGTACGTACTCATCAACACCCGCATACTTGAAGCCCATTGATCACAGACCGAGCAGTCTATCAGTCTCTCTGGTTCACATTTGCGCTAGCGTCTGTCGATTTGAGCATACGTTCTACTGATATTGTTAAGTAACACACTGTGACATACAGACTTTTTCGCAAAGCTTAGGCCCACCAGAGTACCGTCGCGGTTCCTGATTGCAATGACTTCAAAAAATGACAAAGATCTCCTGGACAATCGTGACCAGATGATTCGTGAAAGTGAGTGCCATATCTTGCTACTAAATCCCATCCAGGTCAATGTCTAGAGTCCTACTCATGGCTCCATTATCGGGGATAGCTATCTTACGCCGCATGTGGCCTATCGTCGTGATCTATTCAACTTCAAGATCTTCAAGTTTGTGCTAACGTTCTCTTTATCTTCTTACAGTGGCAAATTCCATTCCAATTAGTAACTCTGGGAATGACTATTTATCAGCAAAAGAGTCCATTCAGACTTCGCATATTGTCAAGCTGAATGAGTGGAATGTAAGTGATACTCACCAGATTTAGAGTGTGAATCAGTTTTCTGACATAGTATATCGATCATAGTCTTGGTGCAAAGATGTCCGCGATTTTTCAGATGGAACCACAATCAGCGAAGATAAAATCTGTCTGTTTTTACGGGAATATGTGCTTGCTCGAGTTCAGGAACAGCTTAACGCAGCCCAGCAGAATCAACAAGTCCAGCAGCAGACGGCAAACGGTGCTTCCTCAAAGTCAAACGATGACGGGAAAAGCGATTTGAATCCTGCTGTAGAAGTTTATTCCTCATTGAAGGCTTATGTCGCTGTTCTCGTCGACCAGTACAAATATCAGCGGGATCGAGGATTCAACTCTAATTCGCAACCTATCGGTCTTGTTCTCAAGACTTTCTTACAAAAATATCAGTCTGCTTCTCTTGCTGCACAACGTCTGAGTCCCGGTCAAGTTAATGGAAACGGCAGCACAGGTTCATTCCGTCAGCATGCGCAGTCATCAACAGGGCAACAAGCCTCTATGCCAAACGCACACCAATGGACAAATCTTCGTCCTAGTAGCCACCACCATCGCCGACATCGTCGAAGTTCGCGGATTCCAGAGGTCGAATATGGATACGGCGTTCCAGGTCTTAGTCCAGATGTGTCGGACTCAGAATTCGATTCATACTCTGAAGACGGAGTTGAAGCAGGCACTCGTGGTAGTCGAACGTTGACTTCGACAACAGGATCTCCTCTTGAAGCGATAGTGCAATCTAACTGCACCATTTTACGTGACAATCTCCAGTTTGTTATAAATCTTCAGAGCGAGAAGTTGACATCATTAGTTGAGCGTGAGACTAACGATATTCGCGCTATTATTGATCGTCAAAACCGTGATATCACGCATCTGTGTAACATGGTTGAAAAAATTGCTGCCTGGGCTGGTACCCATGCCACAGCAGAGCTGGCATCAGATATTGTCCCGTACCGTGACATCTCAAATCTGACAGCTAGCGCTCAACAGCATGTGGCAGCGGTCAATGCAGTTCAACATGCTACTGCGCAAGCCCAACGTCAGCAGGAGCAGGATCGCGCATTGTCTTCGTCAGCTAGTACGACTGTATCGGCCTCTTCTCAGCACCACGCACAGCAGCTACTGGTTTCTCGGAATTCGGTGCAGCAGAATGGCTACACACTTGGCGGAAATTCGTCCTCTAAAGTAGTTGTGGATGGCTATCGAACCTCAGAAGATACAGTGCTAGATGATCCTGCCGAGATGTATGCCACATCTCATGCTCAAACCACCGATGTAAACCTATTCAAAGTTGCAGCGGTTACAGCTGCTGCTGCGCGCCAACAGCATCAACAGCAACAACAACAACAACAACAGCATCAGCATCAACATCAGCATCAACAGCATCAGCATCAGCATCAGCATCAACAACAAACCCCACAACAACCGCAAAAGCAATCGCAACAATCGCAACAGCAACAGCAACAAGCGCAGCATACATCGGCGGCCCAGGCATCCAGGACAACACAGCATGTTCCTCTTCCTCAAAACTCTCCCGTCAATGGTCCCACGTCACCTGATGTAAGGCGGCAAAATAAGGCACCCACTCACGGTCAGCAGCGACATTTGCATCTTCAACATGAGAACAATCCTTATATGCTGAACGTAGCGCAGGGTGCTGCCACGCCTGTTAGCCCTACTGGAAATTCAGCGACCATAGATCAGCTTGCTGTACCTCGCTATAAGATGTCTAGGGAAGTAACCACTGTGCCAGACTTATGGAAGGAATGGATGCATGGTCTGAATGGCGGACCAAAAGTTAGGGAGCTGGAAGAGAAGTATGGCACTCGATGGCGCAGTAACAGCGCCGAGCGCAAGTTTTTCTGCTTAAGAAAAGTTATTCTTGACTATATTCATCGGATTGGCGAGATGCAAGGCATATCTCGGGAGGAGGCGGTTTTGCAAGTGGAGGCTATTAGGAAACAGCATGAGTTTACATCATTACAGCGGTTATCTGAGTTTTTGAAAAAGCAGAGAAAATAAGAGCAAAGTTGGTAGCATTTGGCGTATTGTGATTTCTGTTTTTAGCATGCGTTATTGCTCATGATTTTCTTTAGACGATAACATGAATTGAATTGTACCCATCCAAGTGGTGAGTTATCCCAAGCAATTATTGAACCTATAAATCGGAGTGCTATCTGATGTCCCATCAAAGGTTAGCGCCATTATCACCGAGACCAAAGTGATTACTGAAAGCATCGGGTAAGGGTTTTAAGTAATACATTAGCTCGAGTAAAGTGAAAGTTAAATGTGAGAGCGCTAAATTACAGTGTATCTGTTGATCAAACACGACGAAGGCATATAATAGAAACTCTGATTACTGTTAAAAAAAAAAAGAAACATCCAATGAATTTTATTCAGTAAGTGTACCCTTTCAGCGCTCTTTTGTCACCTTGTAAAAATTGGGTGCCGCTTCTAGTAACCAGTCGCGGTCGATCTTCGTTATACCATTGATATACGTCTTGCCTCCCATCTCAGTAACATGAGAATAGATAACCCAGTCGGCTGTTCGGGTGAACATAACCGACGACGGGTGAGCCCAGACAACATCTTTGCCCGGAATATCTCTTCCGTTGACTAGCTTGAAAGATCCATCAGACTGCATCTTGGCTGCGTTGGGGAAGTATCCGCTCACTATGCATTTGATGATTGTATTTGCGTCCACATTAAGTAAATCTGAAGCAGAAACCGGAGGAAAGCTAACACCAAGCTTCTTCAAATATCGTGCAAGCTGTCCGCGAATGCTTACTGCTTGGCTAAGTGCTTTGTAGTTCAAAAATCGTTCATGAGCCCACTTGGATGATTGCTTACCACGCAGAGTAAATGCCTGATAGACGTTATACAGAGAAAGATGATCGCCTTCGCTAACAATGAATTTTTCGTGCTGTTCGTCAGCGGCCCGACGGTTATGATCTGGAAAGTAAAACACGTTCTCAGCCGACATCATCGCGACGATGGTGAGCATCTGATTTACACAACCAAATTTAACCGATTCAAGAAGCTTCATTTCTTCGTGTTAGCTATGATATTATTAATGAGCAACAAAAAGTAATTGGGCACTTACAATCTTGCCCTGCATCGGATCAAGAGGGAGTTCTGCTAGTCTTTCTCCAAGCGGCTTTGTTAATTTGGCGTAGTCATCAAGAGCAGAGAGATTAAAAAGTAGCTCTAGTGCATTAACAACCATCTCAGCAGGGGGCGACGAGACCATGTCTAATCTTGCTATATTTTCAATCCCTAATGCTTTGATTTGCAATAATGGACCGGCAAGGTTTGTGCGCTGGATCTCTGGCACACTATTTTCAGAAAGCTGATTACCAGCGGTCTCTGTATAAAGACAGAAGCATTTACCGCTGCGCGTCCGCCCCGCACGACCAGCTCTTTGAACGGCAGATGCTTTTGATATTGGAGTAACAACAAGGGAATCAATCCGCAGCTGCGGATCATAGGTTCTAAGCTTGGTGAAGCCACAGTCAATAACGTACACAACACCGTCAATCGTAACACTAGCTTCCGCTATATTAGTCGCAATTATAACTTTTCGGGTGCCTTCCGGAGTAGGATCGAATATTTTCTGTTGGTGCTCCTGCGAGAGACCGGCATAGAGTGGTAAAACAAGTATATCTTGATCAGACTGGATCGTGTCAATTCGGTCATGTATTGCCTGTACGACTCTAGTGATTTCATCACGACCAGTCAAAAAGGCAAGAATATCTCCAGGAGGCTCGGATGTGTGAATATTGAAGATCGTCTCTATAGTTTTCGTAACGTAGTTTTCTGCTGGCTCTTCCAAGTAAAGAAGATCTACCGGATACATCTTGCCTTCTATGCTTATAATCTTTGTTCCATTTCCAAAAAAACTTGCAAATTCGTCTGCCTGTAATGTTGCGCTAGCAATAATCAAGCGTAGATCCCGGCGCCGTTTGATTATTTTCTTCAGCACGCACAGCAATATATCGGTATATATGCTTCTCTCATGCACTTCGTCTATCATAATAACACTGTAGCTAGATAGAAGTGGGTCTATCAAAATTTCGCGTAAAAGCATGCCATCTGTCAGGTATTTGATTCGGGTATTTTTCGAGGTCACGTCTTCGAATCGTATACTGTAACCAACCGTGTCTCCTAATTCACATCCAATTTCTGTTGCAACTCGAGCAGCAACCGAACTAGCTGCCAGTCTTCGAGGCTAAAACAGTTATAACTTAGCGATTTCTCATGATAGGCGCACATGACTGGAGATGTACCTGAGTGCAAGCTACTGCATTTCCGGTGGCCGTCCAACCAGCCTCGTACAAATATTGCATCAATTCTGCAAAATTAGCAAACATTTCAAGTTGAAGATCTAAGTCACTTCACTTACGTGTACTTTTTCCAGAACCTGTATGACCAATAACAATCACTACTTGGGAAGTTTCGATCAGGTAAAGAATTGCATTGCCTTATAAGATTGCCAGTCAGCACCAGTCGCTTTCAAGTCAATGCCTCAAACTAGAATAAAGCAGCACACTCACGATGTCGAAATATTGGAAGCATTTCTCTTTGCATTTTGATTGAGGCCCGCTTGAACTCCGCCGATACACTTGCAGACCGTAGACTGTAGTAGGATTCTACATCTTGCTCGTCCTCCACTATATTTCCTGGTGTAGGTGCAGATTCTGCCGGAGTAAAGCTGACATCCTGAAACCTACTCATCAATAGAAATAACTAACAGTAATAGAAAACTACCAATCTCTCTTGAATCACAGGAAATATACACGATGATCCTCTTCAGACAGGCGACATCCAACTGACGTAGTGCCTTGGTTGACGGAGAAGAGCGAGCTTTCGAGCCCTAAACCACAGTCTTCACAAAATCATCTGTCTACCCCTGGAAAACTGGAACTCTACCTCAGAAGCAGGTTGAAATTGGATATTAGTAGCAATTGCGGCATGAAAAGCTATTCTGTGCGGTGTGCATGAATAATGATCGCTTGCACACCAAAACAATATGAAAAATGACAATTTTATACCAGGTTCAGAGACACCGATACCAGTCGCTGCACTAGAAAGCGCCAACGTGCAGTTGCTGAGGTCGTTTGAATCAGCCCTGCAAAAGTTATCTTGCATAGATGAGAAGCTAGAAAGAGTGTTTATCAGTCTTGATGAGCTCTCTGCATTACGGAATGGTACGACATTTGATCATGATAAGCCTCTGTGGACACGAGGATCAGGATTTTTAAGGTCGTTTCGAAATCAAGTTAGAAAAGAAAATCAGGCATTACAAGAGGTACGAATAAAAACGCATGCCTGTACCATTTTCTCAAATTAACGTGTCTACAGTTATGGAAAACGGTTACAAACGCGTTATATGGAAATGGCCTCGAGGAATCAACGCTTCATCGACTTCGTTCCACCAATGTTCCTCATATAGAAGCAATTTGGACCGTACTGGTGCGTGGCGGCTACACCGGAGCTATAGCGGTTGGAACTGGAAATGTGTCTGGAACTAGCAATGGATTCTGCGGAGACCTTACTATCTCGTACGGAGAACAGTCGGTAAAGATTTTGCGCATAACCCTGCCGCAGCTGAGAGCTGAGATAGACATGCTTACGGCTGAGCTGGGCGACGAGGATGAAAGCATGTCAATTGAGGAACTAGCGCCACTCAGCTCCATTTATAACGTAGCAGAAAAGCTAGTTAATGATATTAGGACAAGCGGTCCACGGAGGGATATCTTGCTAGAAGGGAACTCGCTAATGCCCAAACTACTACGACCTCACCAATTGCATCAGAAAAGGCCAGTTCTTCTGCTATATAATATCTCCGAGAAAGATCTTATTGAAGAAGGTGGGAGCATTCCAAGTCAAATTATATCTGCTGTTTCAGAGATCCATGAAGTCGATATCCGATGCTTCGGAGCAAAAGGCATTGCTGAAGCGCCCGAGAAGTCCGCAGAAGAGATCGTCGATACCATTATAATGGAGGATCGTCAATTTTTCTTGAGTCAGGTGCCTCCAGTACTAAATTTTGATGTTACTGGATGCTTGTTTCTGGTTTCGGATATCACGAATCTACTTCCAGCCGAGGCAAAGAGCAAGCTTAATTGGCAAGCGGATAATCCACCCCCTTCAACTTCTGTGGCTGGTGCTGTATACAAGAAATCAGGTAATGCATTTCAATTTTTATATAGACAGATTGAAGCAGAGTTGCTCCATAGAGTTATATTTCATACATTGAGGCCAATATTAGAGAGCGCGGAACGAGAGATGATATGCTCTGCAAGGATCAAACAGAAGCTGATTGATATGGTACAAAAGATGGGAAGTGCAGAAGAAAAGAGGAGAGCAGAAATGATATTCTTGCCTCTCGCGGAGAGAACAGGATATAAGAGTAGCACAGGGGAGTTTTTGGACGAGGTACCTCCGCTACGCGTCATTGGAACAGAGAGCGATGAGTCTACCGTGTCGCCAGATGACGAGTGGATTGAAAAGGAGGTGCTATCAACAGCGCTGGGGTACACGAATGATACAGAAAGAGAGGCGGTCAATATTACGTGCAACTACAAAGTCGCTAAGAAACTTGCGGGGAAGTACACGAGCACGAGATGGCTGATTGTCAACTCGAGAAGTTTAGCAGGTGGATATTGATAGATCAGGGCATTGCTGAGTGAAGCTGAAAGGAGCTTGTATCTCTTCTTTGCTGTAAGAGGGTTTACATTGAATGCACTGCCTAATCTTTTGACTAGGGAAGGCTGTTACCAATACGCGTGAACATACCAAGATTCAACGCAGAGATATAGCTGTGCTAGTTGAATCAGGCTGCTCATGTAGCAATCTCTGATAGACTGTCTTGAGCTATTTCCTAAAATAATAAGCCCAATTGCCAATTAGCTCCTACAATTACACTACAGATAGACAATCTACGTATTAGCTGAATCAACAACCGGAGCTCATGCAGGTAACAGCGAGCCGCTGCAGTGCTGTCTAGGCTGCCCACTGTGCGCGCTGCGCTGCTCTCGCTTCGCCAGCTGCATTTCCAGCTCAGCAAACAGCCCACCCTGCTTGTGCTGTACAGACCAGCTACCTGCTCTCACTGTCCCGTAGACACTCTGGCGGAGACCATTTGAACAGCGACAGCGAGCGATAAGCGCGCATGGCAGCGAGCCAAGCGTGGGTCACAAGTTGACGTGTCCACTTGGGCTAACCCGTGATTCACTCACCAAAACCGGGTAACTCACTTTATGGACTCGGAACGCGAGCGCTGCCACTTCGCCGGTGCTCGAGGCTCTCAACGTCGTCATCCCCCCCAACACCGGCGTAGCTTCGAGTCGCGATATCTCCCTCGCTCTTACAAGCCATCAATCGGTTCACCACGTGCTTCCTGTCCGTTTTGCTCTCTGTATGTTTTTTTCTTTTATATCGCGAAAATTTTCCCAGGTGAATTGCGCTTGAACTGCTTCGCCCGACGCTTTTTGACCTTCTTCATCATTCTTCGACCGCACACTAACTGCTTCACGAGATGTCTTCTTGACTCAATTGCAGAATCTTCAGTTAGAACCGTGTTTTACTGCCTAGATCGTCCTTGTTTCCTCATTTGCACGCTATCTGCTCAGACAGCTCTTCCTTGTACTACTCCTTGTTGCATTCGCCTCGAACAAGAGCCAAATCTCCCTCCCCAGCTTGGTTTTTACGCGTTTTCAATCCGCCCCGACTCATTTGCTTGAACTTTTCGTTCAATTACCTGACGACTTATTTTATTTACATCTTAGAATATGTCTGACTTCTCGGCATCCGATCTTTCGCCAGCCGATCTGCTGCGCGGCCAGCGCGAAGCCGCTGTTGCGGCTGCCGCGAACTTGATTCCCGCCTCTGCGCAGCACAATGCACCCTCAATCAGCCAATCCATGTCCCAATTGTCTGTAGGTGACGATGATACCATTGGTGATCTTACTTCTTCAGTCACTACCGCCGATACCACCGCGTCATCGCCTCCAGCGTCTGCGCCCGTGTCAGCCGCGCCGTCCGTTGCCGGCTCCAGTGCTTCACCTGCCCAGACTAAAAAGACTGCTTCGAAAGAGAAACTGGATTTCTCCTCACTTGAAGCTTTCCCTACTCTCGGAGGCTCCACTGCTAAGACAAGCGCAACTTCAGTCTGGGGTGCCGCGGCTTCAAAGACTGCGTCGGCCTCGAAGAAGGATTCTGTCCGAGCACCGCTTGCCGCACGACCATCCGATGTTGTGGAAATCTTTTCCGTCCATATCCCAGCCGAATTCCGCAATCGTACTGTGTTCAGCGAGACTGTAGCTAAAGCCAAGGCTCTTAAGGGCGTTTCGTCGATCGAAAGCTCGACTAGTGGTCTCAATGGATCGACTACTTTCATCATCAAGGGAAAGCCAGAAGTAATCGTACAGGCGCGACGAGAACTGGTTCGTGGACTCACACCTAAAGTACGTGTTTTGTCTTTTTATTTTGAGCGATTTTTCTAACAATAGAACTACTACAGGTCACCGAAACGGTTCCTGTTCCTAACAGCGTTCGACCTTATATCATTGGTACCGGAGGTAGAACACTCAAGGGTATCCAGCAGAACACTTCGACAAAGATACAGGTTCAGAAGAGAGATGAAGGCGACTACGTCAAGCCCGAATTTGACGATGAGGAAGAAACAACTGATGTTACCGTTGAAGGTGACATTGACGGTGTGGCCCTCGCAAAGGCCGAGATCCTGGCTATCGTTGCCGAGAGAACCAAGAATCTCACAACTAGACTGAAGGACATTAGTGCAGACTTCTTTCCGTTCTTATCAGGAAAGGTGTCTGAACTTGAACAAGGAAAGGACGTCAAGGTCAAGGTTCCTGATGTGTTCGCTAATGCTGACTCTCCGACATATATTATTCTCTCAGGAGAACGCAGTGCGGTTGAGGAGACTAAAGCACAGGTTGAATCGATCATTGCTGAGCTTAAACAGAACTACACCACTGCGACGGCCGTAATTCATGCTAACAGAAAGCAATTTGTTAGTGGCAAAGATTTTTTGCAGCAGATCCTCGAGCAAACTGGATGCTTTGTGAAAATGGGTAGCGGCGACAGCATCGAAATTGTTGGACCTCGGGAATCTATCAAGGGCGCTATCGCATTGGTTTCCGAGAAGGCAAACTCTTTGATCATTGATAGCCTTGTTATTTCTAAGGCCTATGGAAAGAACCTTGCTCATGCTATAGCTTTGTCAAAATACTTTGCTATTAGCAAGCGGATGGCCAGCATTGAGTCGGATTGCAACGTTCAGATTAAGGTGGTGCCTGATATGTCCGAAGAAGTTAAATACGAAATCTTTGCTCGATCGGACGCCGACTGCAAGAAAGCCAGAAAGTCTATCATTGATCTTGTCAATTCTATCCCACCTCTCCGTATCAAGTATTGGAGTAGCTCTGACCCTCTTCTCCACCGATATCTGGTGCGTTCTGCGGCCAAGCACGCGCAGAATGTGAAGGAACGTATGGGTGTAGTTGCTGATATTCCTGAGTCTACCGGCGTTATTCTTCTTGTGTATGAGGGTAAGGAAGACGATGAATTTGGTCCCGAAGAGGGCGAGATTAAGGAGAGCCTTGAAAAGGCGGTCGCATACTTTGACGATCTGCGGTCAGCCTTCAGCGGCATGACTGCTAAGATTATTGAGGTGCCTGCTAAACAACACAAGTTTATCATTGGACCGAAGCGATCCACGATTAATGCTCTCTGCGGTCCTGACTCCAAGATTGAAATCCTATTGGGAGTCAGCAAGGATTATTCGGAGTCTACTGATGACAGCGTCATTATTCTCGGCCCTACTGGTGAGGTTGACTCGGTTGCCACGAAGATTTACGATCTTGTGAAGGAGGCCAGCACCCAGGAAATCCTTAACAGCTTCACTGTTACCTTCCCTTTCCCCCAGAAATTCTCAAGCCAGCTTATCGGACGCGGCGGCTCGAATATTTCAAAGTACCGAGACGAATTAGGTGTTAAGATCGATTTGGATGACTCTGGCAATGTTACGGTGAAGGGAATCAAGAATAACGTTCTTGAAGCGCAGCAGAGAATATTAGCTCTCGCAGGAAGATTGGTAAGCTTCATTTTGAGTTTAGAGAAAGAAATTATATTAATCCATATATATCTAGGAGGACGAAGTTATTTTGAGAATCACTGTGCCTAATGAGCATCACAGCGCTTTGATTGGCCAAAAAGGTAAATTCGTTCGTCGCTTAGAGGACAGATACGAAGTTCGCGTCAATTTCCCTCGCGCCGTCGATGGCGAGTCTTCTGAAGCAGGTGGCAAGGAGCCTTCTGAGTTTATGCCAAAGAGTAAGGACGAAATTGTTATTCGAGGCCCTTCAAAGGGCGCAGCTAAAGCCAGAGATGAGCTTTTGGAGCTTTACAAGTACGAAGCAGAGAATGGATTTAGCGAGACTATTTCTGTTCCTCGATCTGCTTTATCGCGCATTATTGGCCGTGGAGGAGAGCTCATCAACGAGATTATGGATGAGACTAAGGCCAAGATCGACATTAACCAAGAAGGAGGAAGTGTTGGCAGCATTGTGATCACTGGTACCAAAGAAGCAGTGAAGAAGGCTAAGTCTAAGATCGAGGAAATTGTCACTGAATTTGAGTCTTTCTCTAGCCAGGTCATCGAGGTGGCGAAGAAATATCACAGAGCACTTATCGGACCTAAGGGCGCCACATTGAAGGAGATTGTTTCAAAGGCGGGAGGTTCTGCTGATGAATCTGGAAACTCGCGTCGGGTTATTAAGATCCCTCCCGCGAGTTCCTCCGATACCAAGATTGTTATCCAGGGCCATAAAGATGTTGTTGCCAAAGTGATTGATGAGATCAAGGAACGAGTGGCCAGCTTGGAGAGCATGATCGAAGAGAATATCGAAGTTGAGCTCGAGAAGCACAGATTTTTGATTGGTCCTGGCGGCTCAATTAAGAAGGATATCGAGAACGAATACGGAGTGCAGCTCACGGTTCCGCCTCAAGGGACTACAAAGGAGGTTAAGGTCGTTGGACATGCTGATGCGATCGAGAAAGTCAAGGCGAGAATTGTGGAATTGACTACTTCCAAGAGAGCTAATGGCAGAAAGTCGAAGTCGGCTACACCGCAGCCAGAGCAAGAAACCACAGAGGCAACCTCAATCGAAGAGTAGATTTTTGGTTCGGAAAATAGAGCTTTTTGTTTATGATTGTATTTTGTTTTAGTTAGCCTGCGCTGATTCTATGCCTATGCTGTCGTTCTTGTATCTATATCGATTCTTTGGTCACAAAATTTGGGAAGACGATAACAAAACAGAAAAAATTAAGTTAATAAATTCATATTGTACATTTCTTGATTTATTAGTTTGCTACATGCGCCTATCTTTTGCATCAATATATAATGAAATTTTTATATCCAAAATGTACAACCTGCAAGGCCAATTTTAATCATAACTCCTCTCTGAATGCCACATGTGGCGTCAACAGCTTCATTATAGCAACTAGGTCGACTGTATCAGGTAAGACCATACCAGTAGAATTTCCTCTGCTCATAATCTCCTGGATGATGTAATACACAGGAGCAGAGCCTATTCTCAAAACCAATTTATGGATAGGAATCGCTTCTTCGGGGAGAGATGGAGGGATAACTAGTGTCTGCAGAATTTGCAGGGGAACATTAATGTCGCGTAAAGTCCAAAGGTGCCTCGATAGCCAATGCAAGGCGCCTACAACAGACGCAAGCAGAAAAGGCTGGAAAAAATATTCAAGGCCACCTTTGAGCGCATCAATATCTAAAAAGCTGCGATTACTTGCCGTCACAGCTTGATGGAAAATAGTCGGAACGAGCAATGAGTAGCTCATCGGAGTACATGTTCTAAGGATGTTAGCAACACTGCTCAGTTCTCCAATAAAATAAAAAATACCCGACGTACTTCATAAGCTCATCTGAAATTCCATTAGTGTCGAACAGGGCCATGATCCAACCGCCCAGTAGATCCAGGTTCTCTTCACCCAGCATCTCAGCTGGATGGGCTGTTCCAGAGGAAGTGAGATATTTCCTGGTAAATGAATTCTCTCCCAAATCCCCGAGTTTCTTGATGTCAAGTTTAAAATGATAGAAAAATGCACAGATTAAAAGAAGGATCAACCCAAAATCAGTGTAATTGTCTTGGAAATCTAAAACTGATTAGCTGCGCTGCTGCACTACCATAGTTAATGGGTCACATACTAGATTCATCTTCGTAGGTCCAGGAGTCCAAGCAAGTAATCAGAGGAGCCAGTATCTCATAAGGATCACGGTACACTAACATTATGTTCATAACTGAGGTATTTAACGCGACTTCTTGCGCGAGCACTCGCAGTTTGTATGTTTCGTGCTGTTCGGTCCACATGACAAAGAGCTGAAGAATGCATTAGCGTTGACTTCTATCAGATGATAGACATATACATACGCTGATAATAGAGTCAATCGCTAATTTTTGATTGATGCAATCCGCGTCCTCCACCTGTCCGATAATCATCCGAACGGTTCCTTCCAGATCGTAAGAGTTATTTATCATTTCAATGATCCCTTCCATCCCTCCAGAAAGCTTTTCACTGCTCAAAGTGTTGTCTTCCAGCATAGCATCGCCATTGTCACCGCCGAAAGCAACACCTCCTAGGACACGATCAACAGCCTGAGAATCTATCAGGTTGCACTTAACCATACTCTTTAAAAACTCTCGACGTATATCGCAGGGTGTTGCATTAGAGAACATCATATCTATTTCATTTCCTGTTTGTCGATTCATGAGCTGCAAAGTACTTTCGTCAACTAAAAGAAGTGGCTTGCGTAGTGCGTATTCAAAAGTAGCAGGCGGCAGCTCAGAGAGATATTGTTGAAATAAGAGAGGAAGTCGATTAGTGATGAATATCTTCCATAGTTTGACGCGTGCACTCTCTTTGTACGAGCTTCCATTTGAATCCTGTGTCATAACGCATCGAGATAAAGCATCACACGCTGCCGATAATAGCAAAGCAATTGCGGCGTCACCGCTTTCGTTCTTAAAGAAATTAGACATGAGAGTAGAGACTTCGGCGGATCCAAACTCTGGACGTGAACCAGAGAGTAGAGGCTCAAGCCAACTAAGCATTTCAGAATCTTTATTCACCTGTGTTATTGGCTCTTCTTGAGGGAGGGGTAGAAGCTGTTCAGACGATATTTCAGATGGCGTAAATTTTAGCTCAGTTGTGATTGCGGATGTCAGCTTCTTCGCTAATGGTTGGTTAGTGACGTAAAGATGCTTTGTAAACGAGTCCAAGGCTCTTTGAAATGCTTCTTTTTGAGCTAATGAGTTTGTTTTAGCCGTGTTCAGTGGCAAAAATTGCTAAGATACGAACCTTGGTTAGTAGCACCTTCAAACATTTTGGCGATACCCTGATTTTCACACACCGCAATTGTGAACATAGCAACAACGTCTCTACTTAGCTCATGGATAGAGGCTCCATCACTACCTTCGCCCATAAACACTGAACCCTTGTTCGTGAATTGCGTCAAGAGCCTGCCTAGTACGTCGATAAGCTCTCCAACGATGCCGATTCGAGACGGTGTCCAAGCATTCGAGGAGATAGACGGAGTCAGAGCCTCAAGAATATCAATCAAAGTTTCTATACTAGCACTGGATTCAAGAGAGAAAAGAAGGGAAGGTAGGGAAACGAGCGGTGGGCTGGCAGTAGTAGCACGTATAATGTAGCTGATGAGAAGGGGATCTGTGAATGTTGCGAAGGGCGCGTGGAGCAGGTCGTCTTCATATGTCTGTCAGTCGTCTGCGCCGAAATAAACAAGTCCTCAGGCGCTCTTACGGCATATTTCCCGATCGTCTGCAGGAGAACGCGAAATCAATTCTCTCAGTAACTTCACGAACTGAAGAGGAGGTATCAGAATCAGTTCAACATAGAGATCAGCTCACAACAAAAGCATACATTATCCGCGGGGATCCTCCGTCGAAGACATAGATCAATGAACTGTGATCTAGATATTGTATCTATGTTCATTGTATCATTTGCGTATATTTTATTAGAATGTACAAGGGACAGGCACACATGCGCTTTGTGTGTAATTGGCAACCGGAAAATTGAACTCATCTGGGGTTCGTGAGGCTCATCAGATACTGCGCAGGTATCACGCTGCTCTCAAGAACCTCCTGCTGCACCGCGGCCAAATGTACAATGCCACTCCCTACAAAGAGCGATCCGCCGGTGAAACGGAATCCTGGCCTTTATGATGCAATTGATGCGTCTGTTGTGGCCAGCAAGGAGCCAGTCACGTATGGACGAGATCCGATAGCCGCCGAACAGGAGGAGAAGCAGAAGATGCTTTCAGCTGGTAACACCCGTCGCTCAGCAGTAATCTTCTATGTACTAATATATTAAATATCAGCTCTAAAATTTCAGCCAGTTCATGCGCTATCTGGAAAGTCAAATGCAATGAATACACAGGCAGTGACAACAGCGGCCGTGATATCAAAACCGCCGTCATTTACAACACCTATCAATATCCAACGGCCGCGCTCCACAGTCACTCTTGAGCGTTTTGCCGATGGGGAAACAGAAGCTGAAACAGAGCAGTCTCGGCAAAAACGTACTGGCTACTATAATCGGCGAAAAAAGAGGCGGCTAGAGGACGCGGAGAAAGGGAAGCTTGATTGGGATGAATCATATGATCCTCTACGACCGAATCGTTATGAAGAATATAAGCAGAGCGAAGAAAAATTTGCAGAGGATGAGGATTGGAGGAGTTATCTACTTGATCTGAGAGAGAGGAGGAAGGGCACAGTGGAGTCAGACGATGAGGAAGAGACATCAGCAGCTAAAGAGGCAGAGGAGGGTGAAACAAGAAGCCGGTTTGCTCCACCGATGATATTTCACAAAGAAGAATCGCCCATCGACAATGCGACAATCTCCAAAGAACCGGTGATCTATTCGACATTGCCTCCAGAGCCCTCTACAAAGGACCAGCCGCGAGTAAAGTCAGCAAAGGAAACATTCGCTCAAAGGCTTCTGACCAAGTACGGTTGGACAGCAGGATCGGGTCTGGGTGCATCGTCTACTGGGATCACAAAAGCTCTGCGTTTCTCTGCAGACAAGAAGAAAGCCGGCCATGGAAAAATCCTGGATCAAAATGAACGTCGCGATGATGTAGGCAAATTTGGAAAAATGTCCAAGGTCGTACGACTCCGTGAGCTGGTTGATCTAGAAGAGGTCGATGAGTCTCTGGCCGGCGACATCGGCACAGAGTGCGAAGAAAAAGTAAGCCCGCAATTGTTATTTATTATATCACGTGCTAATTGGTTTAGTACGGAAACGTTGAGAGAGTGTATATAAATGAGACTGATGCGCGGCAAGTGGACGCGTATGTGAAGTTTACGAGCGAGCTTTCAGCTCTCCGTGTAAGTACACCTGAGTACTATTGCTTCAGGAGAATACTAATAGAGAAATATAGGCGGTGAATGGTCTGGATGGGCGGTTGTTTGGCGGGCACAAAATAATAGTTTCATTTTACGATGAAAATGATTTTGAAGCCAGTAATTTTCCCGAAGAATAAACAAAATTGTACATGGACCCAAAAATTGATTTGATTATATCGTGTTGTACATCTAAAAATCCGGGAAGAGGTGCTGGTATTCGTCATGACCCTGAATACCGTAGCTCAATTCCTCCTCAGGATAGTATTCGAATAACGAAGCGTCACCTGCATGTCTGATTGGCGGTTCATACGGAGTGTCGATCTCACGGCGTAAGATACGATCCCACTCAACTTCTCTGAACCACGGGTGGTTCATGACGTCGGCTGATCCGTTTGCCAGGTTGCCGAGTCTTCGAGTGAGATCCCTTGTTATAAGGCCGCTGAGTAAGTCGCGCGCTTCCGGAAGCATATAGTTTGGGTAGCGCACTTCGCACTGCAAGACCTTCTCGTAAGTCCTCATGGGGGTTTGATCGTAGAAGGGGGTGTAGCCTGTGAGCATCTCGAATATGAGGATTCCCAGAGACCACCAATCAACGGATTTGTTGTAAGCTTTACGGGAAATCACCTCGGGTGCGATGTAGTCGGGGGTTCCGCACATTGTGTAGGTCACGTCAGGAACCTCCTTTGCGAAGCCGAAGTCGGTGATGCGAATGTTGCCGCGGCGATCGAGCAGGATGTTCTCTGGTTTAAGATCACGATAGATGACATCATGAGAGTGAAGGTACTCGAGAGCGAGTGTGACTTGAGCGGCGTAGAATTTGGCGACGGGATTTGGGAAGCGCTGGCTCTTTCTGAGCAGCGAGAAGAGCTCGCCACCCTCGATGTAGTCCATCACCATGAAGAGATGCAATGAGTCCTGAAAAGTACCCCAGATTCTGATCAGAAACGGGTGGTCGACAAGCTTGAGCATTCGTCGTTCGTCGTTTGTATGCTCGACCTGCTTCATGTGCACGACCTGGGCTTTTTTGAGCACTTTGATCGCGTAGTACAGTCGGTTGTAGCGAGATCTGACGAGGTGCACACGACCAAAGGATCCGGTTCCAAGCGTGCGTTTGATCTCAAAGTCGCGGATCGAGTACTTGCCGCGAGTGACTGTGGACCGCGTCGCCGCGGTGGCAGCAGAGGGAGTCGTCTCAGCGGTGGAGGCAGCAGTGGCAGCAGTGGCAGCCGTGGCAGCAACCTCACTCTTCGCCGGATAAACCGCCGCGCCAGCAGCCGGCTGGACCTCGGCAGCAAGCACGGGCAATTCGGCTGGCATTGATATAATCAATTGCTCGATGCCAGATGTTGACGATGCACGATCTGTGGTCGATGGAGAGCGCACCTGTGTTCACAGCCAGTGATGATGGTGATAGTGCTGTGAGGCGCCCAGAAGTGCGCAGTGGCGTATAAAGAGGGGTTTGTGTTGTTAGTAAGCTGTGTGCATGACGATGACTAATATGTTACTATGGGAGTTGGTCCATTTGCTGCAGCTGAACTTCCCGCTAGCTATCGCCTCTACTTCTCTCTGCTGTGTTTGGCCTGTTTCCACCCCTTCCATCATTAATTCCCTTCCAAATGCACTGATTCTCTCCTTCTCTCCGACTCCAGCGTCTCCACCAAATCGAGGAAAAACCCTACGGTTTGCGCCGCACGCTAACACGGCGTTCTCCGACCCTAGTCATTTATATTTCAGTCCTGATATCTCCTTATCCTCTTATCTCTTCTTCTGCTCAGCCCTCGCAATGCCTTCAATATTCGTCTCTAACAGAGTGCTTCTTGACAAAGCCCTGATCCCGGCTACCATCTTCGTCGGAGACTCGGGAAAAATCGAGAATCTCGTGCCTGGAGTGATCTTTCCACCGCCCGCAAACTCCAGCCTGGGCGCCAGCTACTTTGATTTCTCCTCCAAAGTCATTCTTCCCGGTCTCGTAGACGCTCATGTGCATCTGAACGAGCCAGGAAGAACAGAGTGGGAGGGATTTGCTACCGGAACTCGTGCAGCTGCGTCTGGCGGTGTCACCACCGTCGTCGACATGCCTCTGAACGCGATCCCTCCTACAACCACTGTCGCCAACTTGGAAACCAAACTCGCTGCTGCTAAAGAGCAGACCTTTGTTGATGTTGCGTTTTGGGGTGGTGTAATTCCTGGAAATGACGGTGATCTTCTTCCACTTGTCGACGCCGGTGTGCGTGGCTTCAAGTGCTTTATGATCGAGTCCGGTGTCGATGAGTTTCCGGCCGTTGATGAATCTGATATTGAGACCGCAATGACAAAACTTGCCGGATCTGGTGCTTTGTATATGTTCCACGCTGAAATGGTTCCTGCAGAAGGCGAGCCAGTACTCCCTAGCGATATGGCCAAAACCGAGTACTCCACTTTCCTTGCTTCCAGACCTGATTCATTCGAGTTGACTGCTATTTCGAAGATTGTGGAAATCGCAGAGAAGGTCACCGCTGCTACGTCAAAGTCCGACGTCAAGCTTCACGTTGTTCACGTTTCCTCTGCTGATGTTTTGCCTCTGCTGAAGCAGGCTCAATCATCTGGTTTACAGATCTCTGCCGAGACCTGCTTCCACTATCTTACCTTTGCGTCAGAAGCCGTCCCGTCAAAAGCGACACACTACAAGTGCTGCCCACCTATCAGAACTAAGGAGAATCAGGACAAGCTCTGGGATGCTTTGAAATCAGGAGTTCTGAAAACTGTTGTCTCGGATCATTCGCCATGCACTCCCCAGCTCAAGGACCCAGAGCATGGAGATTTCTTTAACGCCTGGGGCGGTGTTTCTGGACTCGGACTGGGTTTATCTGTACTTTGGACCGAAGCAAAGAAGCGCGGAGTTTCATTGGAACAAGTCTCTGCTTGGACATCGAAGAACACCGCAGCGCAGGTTGGTCTTCTCGGTCGAAAAGGTGAGATCGATGTCGGTCGCGACGCTGATTTTGTTGTGTTCGACCCTGATGCAGAGTTTACTGTTGAGGAAAGCAACCTCGTGTTTAAGAACAAAGTGTCCCCATACAAGGGCTTGCAATTGAATGGATTAGTTGAAAAGACCTTCTTGCGGGGAGAATGTATTTATGATGTTAAGAGCGGCGTTGTGGACAAGCCAGTAGGAAAGCTGATCCTTGAGAAAATCAAAGCTTAATTGAGTTTATGATGGTTGTTGGTTGATATCATTGTGTATATATTTCTAAAAATACAGTTGTAAATTTAAGGCTTGCATCTACCAGTAAACCGCGGGTAAAGAGAGCAATCTCTAACAGTAAAGCGGTCGCAAAGCCATGCCAATATCCGCTCAGTTCCAAGACCATATCCACCGTGAGGGCAAGTGCCGTAAACACGCTGGTCGTTGAACCAGTAGTAAGGCTCGGGGTTAATACCTTCACGTTCGTAGCCCTTCATCAACTCATCCAAATCGTAAATACGCATACTACCGCCAGTGATCTCACCAACGTTGGGCATAAGCACATCGACGGACTCGGTAACTCTCGGGTCGTCAGCGCATTTTTGCATGTAGAATGACTTGATCTCGACGGGGAAACGTGTGAGCAAAATCGGTTCGCCAATTTCATCAGTCATCTTACGCTCAGCAGCTTCGGCAATGTCATCACCAAACTTAAACGCTTCACCCTCTTCGTTGGGAATACCGTGCTCGTTGAGCCAGCCAAGTGCCGATTCATAGGTCATACGACGGAAAGGAAGCTGAGGAGCCTTGAATCCAGGGTTGAGCTTGTCCAATATAGCGGCGATTTCGGGATCCTCAAAGACATAAGCAATGGTGCGAGTAATAAGAGTCTCAATATGCACAAGCAGCTCGTCGAAAGACAGGAAAGCCAACTCAGCCTCAACGTGAGTGTATTCACTCAAGTGACGGCGAGTGTGCGAGCGCTCAGCTCGGAAAGACTCTTGCACACAAAAGACATCACCGAGGGCAGGCAGGCAGGTCTCAAGGTACAGCTGAGAAGACTGGGTGAGATAGGCATCCTCGCCGTAGTACTTCAGGGAGAAGAGGGTTGAGCCTCCTTCTACCTGAGTCTGCACCATGCAGGGAGGGGTAACCTCGATAATACCCATATCTTCGTATACACGTCTAAATGATCGAAGCAGCGCAGCACGCACCTTGAAGATTCCGGTCATGGTCTCTCCACGAAGGACAAGGTGGCGCATATCCAACAGAAGAGAAGGATCAGCGGACTCTTGGACCTTGTTAGTAATAGCGTCATCGCCGCCGGGAGCAAGACCGACGACAGAGTAATAATCAACGATCAATTCGTGTCCTCCAGG
This sequence comes from Myxozyma geophila, assembly GCA_030571195.1. Taxonomy (NCBI): domain Eukaryota; kingdom Fungi; phylum Ascomycota; class Lipomycetes; order Lipomycetales; family Lipomycetaceae; genus Myxozyma; species Myxozyma geophila. The sequence continues at coordinate 208,530 of JAJLXK010000020.1, read as the reverse complement.
AGCTGACTTTCCTTCAGGAACGGGATGTATGACACCATAGAGAGTTACAGTCGACTCGAGGGTCAAGGAAAGGGTAGAATAGGCGTTGGCCTAGAGTACGTTAGTCTTTGATCAATTAGGAGGAAGATCAATGAGCTTACAAGATCACCCGCGAGGACGCATTGAAGGAATCCTGTGCCGTCTCTGAGCACAAGAAAAGCCAAACCCTTTTGCATACGCAGACGGTGGACCCATCCTTGGATCATAACTCTGGTTTCTCTGTTCTTCTCACCGTCGCGGATCTTGATGCGCTTAGGATTAGGAAGAGATGGGTCGTTGACAAGAACGATCTTCTTCGACTCCTCAAGCTTGCGGGCTTCGTCGGCAGCCTTTTTTGCGGCAGCCTCCTCAGCGTTCTTGAGTTTCTTCGCCAGACTCTCTGCTCCCTTCTTCGCCTTCTTCATCATTGACGCGGAAATAGGTTCATAAGGGTCTTCAGCCGACTTGCGAACGTAGACCGGGGCCTCTGGTGAAATGTACAAGGCAAAGGCCGCGTTGAGGAAGGGCTGTTCTTGCGAGCCACAGGTGGTCTCGTCTTTGCCTGTCGCAGTGTCCACAAACAGGGTTCCCTCGGGCGGAGGCGGGATGTCCTTTATTGACAGGGATTCCAGTTGCTCAGCCATGATAACTATGCGCAGTCAATTGAGCAACAATTGTAAGTTAGATATACGCAAAACACTCACGATAGTCAGTGGAAAAGAAGCGAGTTGGCTGTGTCAAAGCAGTCGCGGTGAGTAATTTGTGTGTGAATAAACTTCCAAGCCGCATTCCCGTCTGAGTGACACAATCTACGCCGGCTCGCTGTAGTTATGAGCACCGCGAACAAAGAAAGCCACGGTCGCGTCACGTGAGTGATAACAGTCACGTGGAGGTAAGCGGATAGGCGCGATTGGCTGATTATGTGGCTGTGCCTTAGTAATAACTGTTCGCAGCGATTGCGTCCGATAAGTGCATTGAGAAGCAATAAAAATTAGACAGAGTATTGCTCGAGACGTTAACTATCTGTCAAGTTCCTTAAACACGCACAAACTCGCCAATTGCGCCCAAAATACAGATCCCGGACCAAACAAGGGTGTAGGAGCAGCCACCTCCCGCCGCCGCCATCGCCGCCCTTTCTCGAGCAAGTACATAGTCGAGACCCAGGTATTACTTGAGACGATTGAACGAGCGCCAAAGCAGCAGAGCAGCAGAGCCGCCGTGTCGCAGAAGCAGTAGCTAGTAGCTGAGTTGGTACATTTCCCCGCCTCCTTCTTCTTCTCTTTTTAATCGTGCGACCAATTGTTATCGTGTCGGGCGGAGAAATTTGTGCTGATAAGAGCCTGAATCTACAGATGACCTCGGTCCCGCGCGCGAAACATCTCCTTGCGCCCGTCCAACCCGCCATGAAGCGTACAAAACCGAGTCCACCCCAGGCTCCTCTGGCATTCGCATTCCCGGCCTCGCCTACGCTTTCGCAGGCCTTTCTGGCGGACCAGTACGCTCTTCCGTACAGCTCCTACATGGACCTTGCACATCTCGTCCACGAGCCACCGCTCGTCCAGACCTCGAGAACAGTCTACTTGGGCAATGTTCCGTCAGAAACTACCGCTGAAGAGCTCCTCTCGCATGTGCATTCGGGGCCTGTGGAGTCTGTCAGAATGCTGCCTGAAAAGAACTGTGCGTTTATCTCCTTCCTCGACGTTGCCTCCGCTTCGCATTTCCACTCCGACGCTATCCTCCGCAAGCTCTCTATCCGCTCGCAAGATATAAAGGTTGGCTGGGGAAAGCCTTCTGCGGTTCCTATGAACGTCGTGCTGGCCGTTCAGCAGTCCGGCGCCAGCAGGAACGTCTATCTGGGAAACTTGTCCGAAGACATCACCGAAGACGATATCCGCGAAGACCTGGGCCGCTTCGGCGCAATTGATACAATTAAGCTTGTTCGCGAAAAACCAATTGGTTTCGTTCACTTTTTATCAATCGCATCTGCTATTAAGGCTGTTCAGCAGCTTCCGCAAGAGCCAAAGTGGGCTAACCGTAAGGTCTTTTACGGCAAAGACAGATGGTGAGTCCGGGCTTCTTTTTTTACTTGTTTTTCTGCATATGCTAATAATTGCTAGTGCCTATGTTTCCAAAACCCAACAGCAAAACGCTGCTCAATTCCTTGGTATCACTCCAGGATACGAGCACCTTGTCGCCTCTGCCGACCGCGATGTTATATCTAACGCATTGGCACAGCAATCCGCTGCCGCTGCCGCAGTTGCTACTACCGCCGGTGGAATGGCAAACCTTGGTAACCGTACTGTTTACCTTGGCTCAATTCACCCAGAAACAACTATTGAAGAGATTTGCAACGTCGTTCGCGGAGGTCTTCTTCACCAGATCCGATACATTCCTGATAAACACATCTGTTTCGTCACATTTGTTGACCCGACTGCTGCCGCTCAGTTCTTTGCCATGTCAAACGTTCAGGGTCTAATGATTCACTCGCGTCGCCTTAAAATTGGCTGGGGAAAACACTCCGGCCCACTGCCGACCGCGATTGCTTTGGCTGTAACAGCAGGTGCTTCGCGTAACGTCTACGTCGGAAACATTGATGAGACATGGACGGAAGACCGTCTACGAAAAGATTTCTCTGAATATGGAGAAATTGAGCTAGTCAACACTTTACGAGAGAAATCTTGCGCATTCGTCAACTTTACCAACATTGCAAACGCTATCAAGGCTATCGAAGGTATTAAGCAGAAGGAAGAGTACCGCAACTTCAAGATCAACTTTGGCAAGGACAGATGTGGAAACGCCCCACGACCTATGAACATTGGCGGTGGACACTCAAATCAGCACTCAAATCACTTTGGAAATGGCTCGCTTGAAGAACCATCGGCTGTTACACCAGTTGAGGAGCCTACAGTAGTCGCACCCGCAATGGTCAACATGCAAGCAACCAGCTGATACTCTATCTCCTCCTCTAATTGAATTTGAGTGCGATATTCTCGAAATCTGCTTTTGTTTCTGTTATCTGTCATTAAAATGACGAACGCGCATCGCCTTTCTTTCATGTATCTTAAACCTTTCCGCCTACTCGTCTGCCTAATCCTCTATAGAATATCAGCTATGAGCTGTGTCAAATGCAAACTTAATCAAGCCTTCCATTTGTAGAATTTTTTGTTTCTATCGCTTGTATTAGTTTTTAATGTTATTTTCAGCTTGGTTTTTGTCTAATATTATGTATCTAACGTACTGTTTCGATGATGGAATAAAAGTTACTACTTTGAATAGTTATAGTTTACATAGAAAGTGACTTCACCACAAAATCTGCTCAATTGATACTGATAATTTCAAAATGAAGTACATTTAATCACATAATATAAATCAGTGATTACGCCCTCGATAATAATTATTCCCTCCGTAACTATTTCCTCCATGGCCACCATTCCCAATGTTATTGTTATAGTTGTGATTTCCCCCATTGTTGTTGTAAAAATTGTTGCCCCCGCTGTTGTTATATCCTCCTCTGCCGCCCGGTCCTTGCCGGTTATTTTTTGAGAAGAATTCTCCCTCGTCGACAACCTTCGCCTCTGCGACAAACCCAGGGAGTAACATACTTTTAGAAGCTACTCCAAGCTTAGCCGGCATGGTGTATTGCACGGCGACTGCACGATTTCTCTCGATATCGACGTACTTCTTGATTTCTCCACCAAGCCATTTCGATACAAAATTTTCTGGACTTTTATCAACTGGGCACCGTACGAATCCATAAGGAACATACTTCGGTTCTGGTTTAACCTTTCCAACTAGTCCTTTTGTTTGTTTGGGATGAAGTATAAGCTCTTTGCTCTTCTGTTCTTCCGTTTCAATCTGCTTTCCATCCGGATAGAGCTTGCTTACAAAAACTTGGCCGACCCACGAAGCATCTGATACGTATAGAGCTTGAGCGCCATAGTCGTTGCGTTTGTGCTCCTCTGCGGATAGAAGAGGATATCGAGCATTAATAGCCTTCAATAACCTGACTTCATCAATGAACGGCAGGAGGGCAATGGACTTCCATTCTACGCTCTGGCCATTCATGTCCTGAGCAAAATTCTCAGGGTAGAAATCAATGATTTCTGAACTTTCGTGTGTCATCAACTCCTGAAGAATAGGAGGAAGGGTATGCGCCGAAGCCGAAGGCATGACACCCATCAGCTGCTCATAAGGTCTAAAAGGCTTGCCGGCGTCAAAACTGATTTCGAGCTCTCCAATGCCGCCAAAGTCAGACGCAAATGGCGCATAGTGGTATGGATAATACCAGGTCCACGACGGACAACCCTGGTAATAGTACAGCAAGACCCAACTAACACCTTCCACATAAGACCGAACCATCTCCTTTGCAACGCGTTCCTGCTCTTGCTTGGTTTTCGCCTGCAGCTTCAAAGCGTAATATCTGTAGTGGTATCCTGGCTCCCAAAGTCTGACATCGTCACCATCACCAGTATGATCAATACCATCGCCGTCTTCCAAAACTTCTGTATCATCAGCGGGAGTATCATCACCAGTATCATCATCAACCTCGGTCCTTGGCTTCTTAATGATCTCCTCATCTTCCTCGGCTTTCCGCTTTAGAGAAGGGCTATCTCCAATAGAAGAAGGTGCAGTGTCGGTGGTTTCAACGGCATCAGTTGTGCTGCTTAATGTCTCATCACGATCAGCAGATGCAGCCTCCTTTTTGGCCATCAACTGAGCCTTGAGAAACGAGGCAGCAGATTTGTTTGCCGCGTTGGCATTGAAAGTGGCCAGTCCAGGCGCAGCCATGGGTGTAATCGATTTCGTTGTTCCGGGCGCCCCTTGCGTCGGCTTAGGCGCAGAAGAGCCCATTCCGATAGCGACTCCTTGAGGAGTGAACAATGGGATATCGGTCGGAAGGGATTTCGGACCGATATCTACCTGGTTGCGCTTGACTATAGGAATACTTCCATTTTGTGCCGAATTTGCTGGTGTTGATGTGCCCGAGTCTTGAGTCGAACTGCCTCCATTGCGAGGAGGATATCTCTGGCCATTTCTACCGGCTTGACGTCGTACCTCACCATCATGTCGTTTCGTAAAAATGGATGCCTCCTCTTGCGCGTGCACCTTGAGTAGCAATTCAGTGCTCTTAAGATTGACAGATCCATCAGTTGTCAGATAGCCACCCATTGTGGCAAGATGCATTTTCCACACTCTGATCAGTTTGTCGATTCCGTTCTCACGAATTTCAAGCGAAGGAATATGGGGCAAGAAATCGTTACCAACGAAAAAAATCATGAAAACCCAGTCATCAATGGCACGCTCCAAATCCCATTTGAACGGCAATGGCCGTACAACCAAGTCCATCGCAAGATATTCACGTAATATACTAACACTCAGCCAAATGAACGGCTTCTTGCCTTCGGGAACATTAGGATCGACCTCAATGGCAGTATTCTTACATTGAGCCGCGAAATGTCCAACCTGTCCACATCGTGAACACTGATTTGGCTGTGAATTGTTGAACACATCCTCACGTAAGACCCTGAAATGTGGTTCATGAGTCGCCAGACCAAGCATGATAAGATCAGCATCAAGACCGTAAATGACATGGCTGGTATTGGGGTCATGATGGGGCGATTGACGTTGACTACGAATGAACTCCATGATCTTGTGTTCACCCTCTCCTGGGACCGATGCGTCTGATATTATAACTTTGAGCTATACGTGGGTGTTAGCAGCTGATAAGCTAATGTGAAGAATAAAAACATACGTCTTTCCATCCAGGTTCGTTGTTCAGTTTAAACGCAACCCAATATCTAATAGCTTCGGCAAGCTTATCCATAAACGGGGTTCCAGGTGTAATGACGTTGGTATCCCAAGTTTTCTTCTTTATGCTCTCGTCAATAACTTGGCCCATAGCTTCCATTTGCTCATGTGCAAGCGCTCTTTGCTTGTCTTTCAATTGAGCTTCTCTTGCGGACTTGAATCGTCTAGATCGCTGCTGGTTCATTTTGGCACGCGGTGCAACACCATCGACAGCAATCATCAGAACTTTTCGTGGACGTGCCATGTTTACAACACGATCTGTATACTTGAAGATTTCAAGAAACATTTCATCTTCTGTCGCAGGCGGTGGCCTATTCTCAGGATGAGAGCAAGGATGCACGATACCGTTCATATCAAGATACAGATTATCTGTTTCTCCATTTGGATTCGGTCGGGAGTAGTCTGCTGGGTAGGTCATACCATCGATGACCTGGTCGGGCTCTTCAACTACCTTGTCGACAATCTTCGGATACTTTCGCGAAAGCCATCTGAACAATGCGGGGACACTATTTAAATGTTACTAATATTCAACGAGAGATATAGTTATGTAGATCAAGAGTTGTGAGAAGTTGTTCTAGAATTATACTCCTTCATTTCTTTTTATGCTTGTTTTTACAGAGAATAGAGTTGAACAAAAAGAATGATAGCAAATCCGACATATATCGCAAACAAGATAATACGGAATTTTGGCGATAGGTATCTTTTGATTAAAGGAAATTGAGAAAAAAGGAAAGCTAAAGACAAGACAGCGAAATAAATGCTATTCAAGCAGAGAACAGAAGCACAATACCCAAAACTCCTCCTCACAATTCAGATCTAACAACACAGAAATATAAAATTCAAAGGAATGCTAACCCCATATTCGAATACTGTCAGTTTGTTGATGATATAAAAGGATGATATATCTATTACAAGACCAAAGTTAGCAAGGTACTCTTGAGGTAACCAGAAGGACTTGTTTCGTTGCAGTAAATCAGACAAAACAAAAAGGTAGCGTGTTTTTTTCCACATCGAGCCTGCAGCAAATAACTAAATCCACTGCCAGCATCTCGAGCCAAATGCACTCTAGTCATCATATAACCGAACGAGCCCTTCTACTGCGTTTTAGCAGACGAAGATAGATAAGAACTTACAAGTTGCCACTGGAAGAGTCGTGCAGAAGCGACGATGTCTGTACTGAGTAAAATTTGTCCTTTCCAATTAACCAAACTCCGGAGTCCTATGACAAATTATAAAAACAACAGAATAAAAAACAAAACAGGATCTACAACGACCCAGACTGGTGAAGAGAAAGAGCGAAGTAGTATGTCGAGGACATTCTGATGAACATCCTTTGCAGACTGTGCTTCTTAAAAGCTTTTCGCTCTCCAGCCATTCCAGAGGCAAGTAGGGCAAGTGCCCAAATAAGACTTTCTTGCCACTAAATGTGTTAAATAGGCATATACCCTAACTCTATTTGTTGCATTGGTTACAGCAACAATACTGCTGCTGTTTACAAATCAGCCTGAAATAAATCCAAAAAGATATTTGTCTTCTGCAACGAGACAGATTTCAAACACAGCACAAAAAAAAATATGGTGACAACTCTGGGATTCGAACCCAGGCCTCCGAAGAGATGAGAACCTTAATCTCACGCCTTAGACCAACTCGGCCAAATTGCCTCGCGTTGGAACAAAAGAATATTCGCGCATCCCAGTACATCAAAATGTTACGTAATCTTGCATTTATTTATGTAATCTGTTTCAATTCTGCTTTATTTGGCTTTTTTGCGGTTATGACGTTTTTATTAAAATTGACGCCGTTTTTAATTATTTTTTTTAAATTTTTTGGTTCACAAGAATTGGATTTGGCGGGGCTTTGCGATCAAAAACATCAGAGTATATCAAGGTTATGTGATAGCAACGTAGAAGGCGCTCCTTTTTTTTTCAAATTTTTTATCAAAGAAAAAAAAGAAAGCTCGGGATGAGATTATAACTTAATGAAAGCAAAGAATAAGAAAATGAATAACGAAAAGACATGATAACACATGGCGGATAAGAAAAGCGATAGAAAAAGATTGACTACTGCCGACAGCCTTAGGCCGTGGTCGAAAATATGGCTTAATCCAGCAGTAGCTAATTGCCGTTATGAAGTAAAATGGGTGTCCAATTCCACAAATAGAGTATAATATCTACACCAAGAGGATAAACAAAAAAGCTCTCTAGCATTGAATAATTGCACTGGCTATTCAAAATGTATAGGCTATGATTGCTGGTGGAGATATAAACTGCTGATTTAAGCCATATTTTCGACCGCGGCCGAAGGCTGTTGGCAGAGGTGCCCTCTATGTTTTAGGACCTGGATATACTGTTGCTTAGAAAATGGTGTCTGCATATATAAATGTCAATTTGTTATATTTTATAGATCTTTTGAAAAATGGTGTCGATGTATTGTCTGATGCTCTCTAAATCGGAAAAATAACTCTGTAGATCTCTCCTGTTCTTTCATAGTTAAATGGTGTGGAATTTGCAAGCGTAATATTATGATAGCTATTATACAAACCCAAATAGATTTTCTAATCTATTGAACTTCAATCCACCTTTTCTCATTGGGTATCCAGCTCTCAAAATAGGGCATGAAACTCACGATCTGTACTTTTGAATTTTCCATCTCTTGCGATCCGTCAGCCATAATCCAAATAATGTCACGTCTGGTAAAGTAATAGGTGTAGACGCCCTCCTCGCTAGTCTCCACTCTTCGCTCCATATGCAGCTCTACAACTTCGTCCACACTGGGACATATTTCAAAGTCAATCGCCGTTTTCTCAAGAGATGGCGTGTCAAGTTGCCATGGCTTTTGCTGTTCCGTGGAGTAATTGCTGAACGTTGGCTCTGGGGCCACTGGTAAGAAATACGCATTCTCGCGTTCCGTTGCATCATCCTCTATATCGCCATACTCCGGTGACTCATCGTCTTCGCAGCTGAAGTCAGATATATCCAGTGTGTCTGTGGTAGATGATACTGGCGATTGAAATGGTGAAGGTCGAAAATGAGATTCTGATGACGCTGAGCTCGCTTCCGAGTGCGCTGTATGATAAAACTCATAAGTTGGTTCATAGACGACCTGAGGCACAGGCGGAATATCATTTGTATACTTTTTGGACTGCGATAAGTTAGCTAACACTCCGACTGCAAACCAACCAACTTGCTCACGCTTTTTAATTTTTTCCAAACCGACGACAGTTTTTGCATGCTTTTGGTTTTCCTCAACTTTTTCCCTGACTCTGCCATCTTGGTATTTACCAATAATCAGCTTCAGCTTCCACTGTCAAGCTGCCGAGATAAATCTCCGGCTAATAGCTGGTTTCATGCGATTTCGTTAAATATAAACTATTTCTTTGGAAGTAGAAGGTGTGTTTGAATGAAATTGATGCCCAGACTTTCACATAAGATCGGCACTTCATTCAGCAGACATCGAGCTATTTTCGAGACAAGAGGCATCAGGAGCAATTTATTCTAATGGCCCAAAGAAAAGCGCATAACTAAAGATGAGCGGGATCATAAAAACTACCCAATAGAGGTTATTAATAGCGAGCGCGGCTAACCAGAGTCATCGTTCTGGCAAGTCTTAGACCGATGATCGAATTAAGCGACCTGATGCAATAGAGCATCATGATGCCATAGCGCAATTACTGTACGGCTGAGACAGTATTTTTTGCATAAGTGAATGCAAGCATTATCATAGACTAGATTCTACTAGATGCGATGCATTGGCGACAGAGAGAGGGCAGACATGATACGGAGGAGTATCAGCCGTGCAGAAAGGATATCAAATACAGAACATTGGGGTATAGCAGCCGTGACTGGGGATATCAAACACATAACACTGGGGTATGGCAGGCGATGCCTAGTCCCTGTTTTCTCTTCATGTGATAAATGCATTCATAACAGTTCACGGTTGGAAAGCCGTATGCTGATTCATGTGTGTATGCGCGGCTGGCTAGCATAGGCGATGAGCCTCGTTTTGGCACATATGCCATTGCCTGTCTGGGCTAGAGAGAGTTCCAATTTGTTTATATTGCAACTTAGATTGCATGTTTCATACGCATAGCAGGCCCGTTCAGGCGCAATCGCTCTCCATTTTTTGCAGCTGTTATAGAATATTTCATGAACATGTGCATTTGTTCAACGGTGAAATGCACACAGTGCGTGCTCGAACGGGAAGGCTGTTCAGGTTGGCGGCTGGCGGACAGCAAGCTGAACTGGAGATAGTTGACTATGTAACTGCAGCGCCGTAGAATAGCGTCATCGTACCAGAAAAGCGTGTCTTATAAATAATATACAATTTTTCTTTGGTACTTTTGCACGTTTTAAAGCATTCCTGAGCACTCCTCAGTCGGACTGCTAGCGCTAGAGACGGAAGAGCCGTAACCGACAGATACGAGTCGTCGTTCCAGTCGAGTGCGTGCGCTGGACTGAATGGTCGCTGTTGGCAATCATATCAACAATATCTCAGGCATTCGTATCAAGTACGATGTTTCTGTCTAGTCTCCGCCTGATTTTTCTCCGAATCTACTATAGAACGGGCGTTGATAACAAACGAGCCGCCAGTAACACGTAGAAAGCGAGGTCTCGGTAAAGGTTTTAACATCACATCACACATCCATTGCAAAAATACTTCTATTATACGCCATATCTAATAACGAAAATCAAATCAATATACGAGACAGCCGTTCATAAGCGCAAAACTTCTATATAATATAATAGATTTAAACGAACAAACCAGCCATATGCGAGAATGCAGCCACGAGTATGCTCTAATGTATAGAATATAACCCACCAGCTATTTCAAGCAGTTCTTTCCAACGCCTGCATCTGAACCAGCTCATAGTACTTTCCTTTCTGCGCCAACAACTCCTGATGCGTTCCCGCCTCACAAACTCGTCCAGCGTCAAACACATAGATCACATCTGCATTCTGGATAGTACTCAGTCTATGTGCTACGGCAATAGTCGTTCGTCCCTTCGCCGCCGAGTCCAGCGCAGCCTGTACTACCTTCTCCGACTCGGAGTCGAGTGCTGAAGTAGCTTCATCTAGCAGCAGCACTTTCGGCTTACGAATCAATGCACGCGCAATAGCAATGCGTTGCTTCTGCCCACCAGACAGTAAGATTCCTTTGGAACCACATAGTGTATCATAACCGTCCGGAAGCGAGCACACAAAGTCGTGAATATTTGCTTGTTTCGCAACCTCAATAATGTCCTCCTCTGTGATCGCATCAGGATCGGGCGCACCGAGCTTGATGTTCTCCATGATACTGCCAGCATACAGCACCGGCTCCTGTTGAACCAGAGAAATATGACTGCGGTACGAGTTGAGCTCAAGACCTGCTATATCATGACCATCAATCAAGACCTTTCCAGCTAATGGTCTGTAGAACGACTCAATCAGAGCAATTGTTGTACTCTTTCCGCATCCGGACATTCCAACTAATGCAGCATACTGTCCCTTCTTAACTGAAAGAGAAAGGCCACGCAGAACAGGAACCTGGGTTCTTGTAGGATATCGGAAATGCACGTCTTGGAACTCGATAGATCCTTCAACCGACTCAAGAACTTTGCCCTCCGTACTCCACGCATCAATCTCAGGCGTGGTCTCGAGAAGGCGAGTGATGTTAGCAGCAGCTGCATGAGCTTTACCCATATCGGGGGCAAAAGAAAAGGCAATGCCAGCGGACTGGGAACCCATAATAACTGCAACATATGTAATGAAGAAGCGTGTGATTGAGTATTCACCGCTGGCAATGAATTTGCTACCCCACCAGAAAGCCAGGGCCATAATAAAAAATCCAACTCCTTCAGACGCACCAAACAAGAACGCAGATCTATGAGTACCAGGACGTGCTATCTTGACTTGCGCCTCAAGCGCTTCGTGGTATGAATCTAGTACATCGTCTTCTCGCGTGAGTGATACCACAGTACGAATAGAAGACGCTGCCTCACAAGCTTGGGCAGCCGACTTGCCGTTTGAAGCCTTGATTTGCTCCTGTAGCTTAACCTGGACTTTGAATCGATAATATCCACATGCAATTAAAGCGGGGACACACGCAACGCAAACAATAGCAATCTTTGGCGCGACAATCAGTGACAGAACCAAACCCGCCAAGAGATTGACTGTGCAGCTCAATATCTGACCAAGAGTAGCACCAGAGAGTCCCTCAATTGCCTGGGCGTCACTGGATAAGGTCGAGGTGAGAGCACCAGTAGTATTCTCGTCGCGGTCAAAGAAAGCAACGTCTTGTCGAAGCATTTGGCGGAATGATTGGAATCGAATACGTCTGATAAGTCTCTGAGCGACAAACGCAAGAGAACTGTTGACAACAATGTACGCGATACCCTCCACAACTGCAAGAACCATAAACATTCCAGCAAATAAATTGATCGTGTTCCTCATGTACCATATATCCGTTCTGCCAATCTGGAAGGCATTAATGCAATTAGCGTAAAAGACCGAGATTGAGGGGTAAGCAAGCCCAGTGAACGTAGCACCACCAAAACCAAGGTACAAATACTTGTGCTCTGGAGCTGACATACGATACACCGAAACAATTAACTGCCTCAAAGAATAGTTGCGCTCAACAGGGGCTTCACGGCCTTCTAAAGCCAAACTCGAAATCGACCTGGCTGAAGCGTTGGTTTTTGATCTGACGAGCTTCTTGTCTTCCTCATCTATAGTATTCAGAGTGGTTTCTGTCATTTCAATCGATTCTTCATTTGCAGCGGCATCTTGAGCTTCCATCATAGAAGCCAGCTTGGCCTCTTTCAGTTTCTCTATCTGCTGTGCATCTACAAGGCGAGCATAGACAGATTTCTTGTCTAACAATTCATTGTGGGTGCCCATTTCGACAATCTCGCCCTTTGACATGACGACAATTGCATCAGCATCACGGATCGTGGAAAGACGATGAGCAATGACAATGGTTGTGCGACCCTTAGAGGCCTTGTCAAGAGCGTCTTGGACCACACCTTCGCTCTTTGTGTCGAGAGCTGAAGTAGCCTCGTCAAGAAGAAGAATTTTAGGATTGCTGACAATGGCTCTGGCAATAGCGATACGCTGCTTCTGACCTCCGGAAAGTAAAAAGCCGCGCTCACCCACATCAGTATCCAAGCCGTCGGGAAGGTTATCGATGAAAATCATCGCATTTGCTTGCACGCAAGCCATTGTGACTAGTTGGCGCTTCTCAATATCAGAAGCATGCTCATACTGCGTACCAAGAAGACCATATGCGATATTCTGGTAAATCGAGCAAGCGAAAAGAATCGGTTCTTGTGACACGAGCGAGATCTGACGACGCAACCATTTCAGGTTCAAAGCATTGAGATCATGTCCATCTAAAGTAATGTTGCCTCCAACAGGTTTATAGAATCTCTCAAGTAATCCAATGATAGTTGACTTTCCAGATCCGCTAGCGCCCACCAAAGCAACCGTTGAGCCTGCAGGAATAGAGAGACTAAACTTCCGGAGAACAGTAACGTCAGGTCTCGAAGGATAAATGAAACGAACATCTTTAAGCTCAATAGCACCTGCGACATTGTCAAGAGTAGCACCAAGAGAAGAGGCCGAGTCGATAGCTGATTCGCGATCAATGGTAGCAAAAACCTTAGAAGCCGCAGCAATTGCATTGGTAAGATATTTGATGTTGGGTACAATAGAAGAGGAGTTGAATGAGCACATCATCATTGACATCAAGACCGAGATGACATTGGAGACTTCGAGTTCACCGGCGGCAAGGTATCGAGAGCCTTGCCAAAACGAAAGTGCGTAGTTGCAATACACAGCAATCCACATGAAGGCAATCATTGCACCCTAGAGTAAGGCAAACAGTAGTTAGCAAACTGTGCGCAGACTGTTGCCAGTACAGACATACCAAAGCCAGTCCTGCCTTGAGACCCCATTTTTCAGTGATCGCGAGATACTTGTCGTATTGCAAGGCTAATCTCTCTTGCACACCAAACGCCTGAACATTGCGTACAGAGGAGATTACTTCCTCAGCCAAAGTTCCTCCTACAGAATAGCCAGTCAAAGATAAACGGAAGTACTTAACCATGAACTTGGAGATAAACGACATGAAGACAGTGATAGACAAAAGAACCGTCAAAAGAATTAGAGTCAATTTGTAAGACCGAATCATAGCAATCAAGACCGCAACCACGAAGGTGGCTAAGTTTTGTAGCATGAATCCTACTTTATCGGACATTCCTTCTTGAATGAGAATAGTATCGGCAGAAATACGAGTGACGATTTCTCCAGATCCAAGTTTATCAAAATATGCAATGTTCTGACGTAGAGTTGCGCGCAGATATTGCTCGCGGATTCGTCCGGAGAGAACTTCACCGCGGTCCATGAGCAAGTAGGTTGACATGTAGGTGGAAGCGATTGAGACGATACCAATATATACAAAATATCTAAAAGATAAACGCGTAAGTGGGTGCAAAAGAGGTTCCAAAAACGACTAACTTACAATGATAATGTGCTAATACGCTCGTTGTAGTCAGATTGAGACATATAACTGAACGTCATGTTGGTAGATGGATCATAGAACGACTCATTATAATGATTGTGTATATATTCCCCGTGTTCATATGTAGTGTTGTCATAGCCATAGTCTGTGGAGTTATAGTAGTCCATCATTCCCCGGGGTCCAATCTCGGTGAAAGTCTGCGCGACATTTCCAAAGACAACCTGCAAACTTGTTAATATGTAGTCAATTATCCACCATTAATATGGTATCGACGCACAGTCATTAAAGGGCGCATAGCACCAGAGATAATAGAAGATATAAGAGCAATAGTCATAATAATCTTATCTTTGGTGTCTGCATAGCGAAAGAGGGTGAAGAAAGTAGCCTTGAAGTCAGGCATAGCAACTTGCTCGCGCAAGATCTTTGCATCTGCTTCAGGCAAGGACGAGAACTCATCAGTCTCGATAGCCACGTCCACGGGGACTCCATCCGGGGCACTCTTCAGAGGAGTTTTATCGTCGGCAAAGGCGGATTTCGAGCCCTCTGACAGGTATCCGCTCTTCTCGTCTATAGAGGTAGAATCATTGCTAACTGAATCGTCAGAAATAGGATCCAACTGATCAGCGACAGCCTTCGACTTGCGGAAGGGGAACCTCATGTTCTTTCGTCTGCTGGATGGCAGCAGTGGTGACAGGGGCGCAGCAGGTAGGATATATTGTATCCCGCACACAAGGTTCAGCTCCACATGCCAGGTCAGTCAGTGCTCAATATGGCAGAGAATACAGGCACGGCTGGTGCGCTCGCCTTTTCTGAAAGCCCAAAACCCACGAATCCGGGCGCTTCTAATTGCGCCGCACGCTTGTTCATTGGTCTGAGACTTCTTACATTAGCTAGGTTGTCTGCTATGATAGTCATTAGATAAGCTGATAGGGAGCTTGAATGTGGCGATAAGGATTTAAGAATATAGCAGGGCGTCGCTATTGCTGCCTGTTTCTGGCTTATTGCGGAACGTGCGGGAGCTGTCTGACCAACTTTCAACAGTATTGGCGCAGCACCAACCACTACTGGGAACGCGCCATATCGCGTCAGATGGGGTTGGCTTATCGTATTCGTTATGTGCGCCGCATCGTCCACAGAGATCAGCTATCGCCGCCAAGGTTAGTCACCAGCAATGAGAGCGAGGCAATATCATAGCAATACAAGCGGCAATGATGCAGGCAGAAGCGAGCTACCTCTTTCTTACAGCATTTTACGGCGCGTAGTTATATAACTAATCCAATATGGATATTATTCTTTATCAGTGATGAGGTCTGCGTGCGCAGCGCATGCCAATATGTACATAGGAGGGAAAAGCCAGGCAGAGTCAGAATGCTGACACCGCCCACCCAATCTCTTCTCTTGAATCTCATTCAGTAGCCCTCGTTGTCATGAAAATGAGACCTGCGTAAAGAGTCAGTACCATAACATCCTCAATGCAAAAGAAAAAGCAACAGTGCTTTCAACATACCGTGCCTGTGTAATACTCTTCTCCACAAATTTCTCCCACCGCTGTGACGCCCGTTTCAAAGCCTCCTGTCGCAGCTCCTTATCAACAGTCTTAATGTTGATGTCATATATACCGCTGACAGGTCGATGGTCTGACACACGGACGTCATGAGTGCGATACTCTACCGGAGTGATTTTGCCAGGTCCGCGATAGTATATTCTATCGCACCAAGCCGGCGTACGCTTCTTCTCGCTGGTGTCGTAATTGTCTGTGCCAACATCATACTTGTAAGTTGGTTTGAAAGAAATCGGACTCTCGCTGAACGGGCGAAGTCTGAATCCGGGGTTGCGCTTGAGCTGTGTCAGTAATTGATCAAACTCAAGAAGCTTATCAATCTCTCCCCTTTCCAGCATTTTCATGACTGGAAGCCTGTGTAGATTGATCCGGTAGTTCATGTCACCGTTGATAAAGCAAAGCTCGTGGTCAAGAATCATCGTACCATCGCCTCCACCTACAAACATGTCTGCCGGTGATTCAGTGCTTCCCATTCTCGGACTTGGAATCTTGGATTCCATGATATTCGCAATATCGTTATTTCGAGGTATAATATGAGACTGACCCGCCGCAAGATGACAATTGACAAAGCAAAGAGAAGTATCATCCAACGTAAACCGCAAAACAATCGCACCTTTGTTACCGTGTAAACCACCTAATCCAGTTTTGACCGTCGACGAGTTCAAATTTCGAATATAACTCCGCTCGGCCTCCTTGATAAAGATGCACGAGTACAGTCCCACTAAATTTTCCGACCCTAGTAAATAGTACGACGATGGAAGTGCTGACACCACTTCTTCCAGCTTTGTCTGCCACGCCTGATACTGATGCGACAGATGTTGCTGCATGTGATCCCTATCTTTATGCTTCTTCTTTTTAAAAATACTTTCTGTTAAGATAAGATTTGTTAGCATATCAATAAACCATCACCAAAAAAAAGCCAAATTGCGCACTCACTCGCTGTCACAGTCTTATTGTCTAACTCAACCAGCTCTTGAAATCCAAAAACTATGATTTCAGGATCATCAGCGCCAGCTAAAAGTCTTCTCAGAAATTTTGAATCAGTTGACTTGTTCTGCAGATCCGTAGGTTTAGCTGCTCCAACGTTCCAAGTACAAATCAACGTCCGTATAGCTCGGAATGAACAAAACTCTGTATCGTGCTCTTGCATATTTCGCTCAAGCCAGTCATGGCGAAGCATTCCGTCCCAAATAGTTAAAACATTATCAGACGGCGTCATCGTGACGACAGGAAGTGCTCGCATCTTAAAGACTGAAGCGCGGTCAACCATCAAGCTCATTATCGGACCTTCATGTGCTTTCCAATCTTTCAGTACAATCCATGGTCGCTGGCTGACATCATAGACGTAAATCATACCGGTCCGGAAACCAATCCAGAGCAGATTTGCTACGCCTGCCATAGCAGTCACCTTGTAAATGGAGATATTCAAAACATCAACACATGCCAACTTGGAAGTAGAGTAAACCGAAATCTTGCCATCATCATGCCCAAAATATACATGTTCTGGATCCTGCGCTAAAGTTGCGGCACAAGTGATTTCTCCAACTACTCTAGTTGCAGATATTGGCCGCGATAAAGCAAACTGTGTCTGCTCAGCTGCTGCACTAGGCCTGAACACCTGAGCAGTCTTGTTCCTCCCGATCCATAGCTGATCCTTCACAACGATACCTGCCTGTGGCGCTTGTGGACAACGCTGTGCCTTTGGAACTCCAGTCAAACTTGGAAGACCATCTGGAGACCCATCCGGGCCCCAGATTTGAAGTCGTCCGTCATCGTCAAGTGTCCACATCTCAAACCCGCAGCGATAAATTCCTTTAATCGGCGACGTATGAACGCCGATTCGCTTGTTAATAACACGCATTACACTGAGATCTCCTTCAAGAAGGCCACCTTCTTTAGTACCCAGCCATATAAATCGCCCTTCTTCTTCCAAGCTGCGGGAAGGCTTGAATCCCATTGCGGAGATCTTAAAACCTTCGTGAGATATAACTCCTACGCAGGTTCCCGAGCTAACACTCCACACCTTGGTCACGTTCGATGATGTACAGATATAGTCACCTGCAATACAAAACACCTTAACATCATATTTACAGCTGATTTCGTGCGGGGCAGAGCGTGTAACAGGCGGTCGCCGGTTAGCACGCGAAGAGTCAGGGTATTCGGATAATCGTTCCGTTTCTTCCACAGAAGGAACTATATTATCATCAGAGTCGTCTTCTATCATTTCGTGAGCCATGTATTGTTCAAAATAACTTTCTTCGTCGCCAGTAGTCGGTAAGCTGATTGAGGATGCAGAATGTAATGATGAGCTGATGACTTCAGGATATGGCTGATTAACTTGTAAACTTAATGTTTGCGCTGAGCTGGATTGTGTACCGTATGGTGCAGTGGCTGTAGATGTTTGCTGGTATGACAATTGCGAAATAGGCATGGGAGGTCGTTGAGGGGTCGGTGGTGGTTGATCTGAGATCGGTTGAGGATGAGACTGAGTATATTGTGAAGTGACCTGATTAGACGGCTGAAATGAGTGAGCAGATACGAATGTTTCAGGACTGTTTATGTAGGAAGGCATAGACTGTGTCGCCTGCGGCAGTTGATAGATCGGTTGAGCTGCAGGGGGTTGATAGATTTGCGGAAGAGAGGTAGTCTGTGAACTTTGCTGTCGCAAAATAGGAGGAGGTTGAGCAGAACTAGCAGCTGCGGCCAATGCTGCAGATAGAGCAGCTACATCCCTACCGGGCGACTTGCTTCTGCCTCTTGGAGGAGGCTGTGGAGCAAGCTTAGCAGGCTCCTCTGCGGTGCGTAAGAAATCCGCTGATTTCCGCTCATTTGAAACGATAGACGTTGGACCCGAAAATATACCAGACCCAACTGACACAGGGGCCGCTGGACGAGCTGGAAGTTGACGAGGAGGTAGTTGGGGCGGAATGGATGCAGATGCAGCGGGCTGTGGTGTCACATATGGCTCTGGCTCCTGCGAAGGCGCCGGCGGCGCAACAGGAGTAGCGGGAGTTGGTCTCCAAGGCAGTTCGGGAGGTGCAAAGGATGGGGTAGAAGTCGTAGATTGAATTGGTTGATCGTTAGTAGGAGCTACATACGGCTGTGGGGTAGCTAGCGGAACGTCTTGCTGCTTTGCCAAATATGCGGGTGCGGAGGGCGGTTGTGGCTGATCATGCTGTCCAAAAGATTGAGACTTCGGTGGCTCTTGGGTATGTGCACTTGTGGGCGCAACATATGGCACCGGAGTTACTTTAGAAGGCGTGGACCACGATTTGTCTCTTGGAGGGAGGACTAGCGGCAATGTCTGTGTATGGACCAGTGATCTGCCTCTCATATGAGTAGGGTTTGTAGCCCCCAGATTTCGTGCCGGGGTAGGTGGAGCCTGTGAAAGGGATCCAATGGATAAATCTTTCTGAAATAGATTGTCCATGTCAGAGATACTATCAGATCCATCGTTCAACGAGGGCTTCGTGGTGACTAAACGTGGGGACGGTTTTGGTTTAGTAGCCGGTGACGGTGATTTCGGTTCGCGAGGAGGAAGAGGAGGAGAATGAGCGAGTGGCAGTGATGCTTGATCTGCAGAAATTCCGCGTAATAGCTGATGATTCAAAAGCGTTAGCAGGTTTTAGAGGAGCATATCCAAAATAGACTGACCTTGACTGGTGACGGTGACCTATATCTCTGCCCGCTTTGAGGGGACGGCAGTAGTGCCTGAGGACTATGCAATCCGCTTATGCCAGAAGCACTTCCTGGGGACTCCCAAGGATCATTTCGTTCTCTGGTTGGCGAAAGAGAGCGTGAATTTGTGCCGCTTGAAGAGAGATCTGTGAGCTGAGGCTTGGGATGAGTAGCCGGAGGAAGAGCTGAGGGTTTTGGACGAGAAGCAGCCGGCTTCGACGGCAAAGCATCGCTATTAGGAGACTGATCGCGTCTAGCTGATTCAGGCGAGGTCTCTTGCTTCAGATTGTGCTTTGTACTGATAGCGGGCGTTGCTGGTTGTGCGTTCCCGGATAGCTGCTCCCAACGAAACCGTATGGAGTCGACAGAGGGGAACTCCTGCTCTTGCATCTCGTCGCCGGACGCCATGAGCGCAGTCACAGCGTCGTATCCGCGCAGTATATGTTATCCCACGCACAGCACACAAGCGTGCAAGACCAGAACCGCTGAGAGAAAAACCCACGCGAAGGTTGGAGATGAGTAGCTGTTGCTGGTGATCTCTGAGGTCGTAGCAACATTCAGTCCGCAGCGAAGAACTTTAATTTACCGGAAACAAACACAAGCTATTTCGCTGCGCCCCGCGCTAATCAAACTCCGCCATCTTTAGCGGTTTGTGTGTGTGATCTATTAACATTCTATATTGTTATATGAGTCTATATACAGATCTATGAGACTACTAGCCGGTCATTTCTATCTTTTCTTTTAACTCCAGCTTGTTGGCTGCTACTGTGTTATGCTATGACAGGTTTCGCTGCTTAGTATCCGCCAAGTAATACGCCTATTACACATACGCACACCAAAGTTCCAAGCCGTGGAGCAAGGACTGAGACACCCCCTGAACTAGTTATAGTCGTTGAGCTGCTACTAGCAGATGAAATTGACGACGCAGTTGATGTGCTGAAGGAGGATGGGGTTGAATTTGATGCAGAGAGCGAAACAGTAGAAATGGTGGATGTTCCGCTAATCGGAGTCGCGGAGCCTGAACTTTTCATAGACGATGTAGCTGATACACGAGAAGAAGCTAATGATGATTTCAAAGAGCTTGAATTCGTCTGGATTGTGGATTCGTTATGATCCTGTGATTGTGACGAGCTCGATGGAGTGAGTGTTGACGAAAACGCTAAGCTGGTCACTGTTGACGTATGCGTAGGTGTAATTGGCCTCCTCGAGGAGCTGCTAGAGCTCGATGTGCTGGATGCGCTAAAAGAACTTGACTTGCTCGACGTGCTCGAATTGGTTGTAGTGCTAGAAATCGTAGTACTCAAAGTGCTCATAACCTCTGACATGGTGCTTGACAAAATCTGAGTTTGAAGCACAGCAGCAGTTGTAGTCGTCGCCGTTTCTGCCGCTGAAGCGTCATTATAATAATCCACTCCGCCAGATCCTTTGGTTGCCAACCCAACAGCACTACTATCACGATCAAAGACCACATAAACAGCTCTCATAAACGCCGCTCCCAGAACCCAGGTAGAGTTACCGTCTACCTCGCGGCCCTGAATATTGGTGAGGCAGTTTCCGGAGTCGTCGTATGTATCGCCGAGATAATCTTCGGGAGGAAGTGTCCAGTTCACTCCATTTATGGAAATCTCAATCTTTACCGAAGTATTGCATGGCAGGACGTAATTAGTGCCGTCGGTATAAATAGTCGCACCCGTAGGATCAGCCAGTGCCAAATGAAGAGTTTCAGCATCGTCTGGAGGGAGTAAGATAAGCGTTGTTCCAGAATCGATCAGAAGCTGCTTATCGGTGAATCCTAAAGCTGTATCCGAGACGTAACAGTCGTCAAGCGGAAGCAGCCAAAGGACGCTAGAACTGACAGTACTGGTGAAGGATATATCTCCAGAAAACCGGGATGTGTCGACTCCGCCAATGGTCAACGAGCCTGCAACTGTATCATCTGAACTTCCGAGATCCATCTATATAGCAGTTAGAACTCTACCATTGCAAGGCAAATATGACGTAAAATCCAATAATGCATACCGAAAACACCTCTCGCGAAATGAGGTTCTTTTGACGTAAAACCGAAATTACCGATGGATACCCATTTAGTTGGTAATCTTCGTTTGAAAGTCCAAGAATACCTATTGAGCCATATTAGACCAAGCATTACTATATTGCTTTATAAATACATACCATCAATTGGAAACGAGTTGAAAGAATCAGCCACATTCTCAGCTAAACCGAACCCCAAGCTGGTGTTGTACCCCGCAAAGGCAACGTAGTCCTCAGCACCATATCCAGAAACTTCACCCTGACCATATACGATATCAAACGCGTAAAAATCTGATATGTTAAGTGTGCTTGATGTTGAGGTGCCAAGTTGGTTATGGTTTGTGCAGCTGATATTTGTGCAGGAATCTCCGTAGACCCAGAGGTCATAAGATCCCGTGTCGACAACGACATGGAACTCCGTTGGATCAGTTCCGAACTGGATTGCTATGTAGTAAGATACATCTGACCCGTTTTGATAGATTTCTTGTGAATATTTGATCACTCCGTTTTCAACTCCGCTGCTGGTAGCTCTTTTGCTGTAGTCGTTTAACAAAAGTGGACTATGGTCAGCCCCTGTCCTTCTATCTCGCAGCTCTGTCCGACTCTGACCTCCTAAATCATAAGATTTAACCAAAAACGCCGAATCAGACGACCGACTAAACTTTTGAGCATGCAAATCTACCGAAATCAAAGAAGAGGCGCCGTGGGTTGCCGCTGGTAAGATAGTGCAGATCAATCCGGTTGAAGCGAGAACTGTTCTGAATAGCATAGCTGAAAAGATGCTTTTGACCACGAAACCCTCAAATTTTTCTTTTCTGATGCAAAATATACACTTTTATGCAAATGATCTAATAATATAAAGGCAATGAAGGCAAAATCTATAGCATGATCCAGCTTGCGGGCGCGATAGTGGGAGCAGATTGGGTTATATCGAGTCTTTTTCCCAGAGACTTAAATGAGTTTTAAACTTCAAGCTAGAAAGTCAATCTGTGAACTCAAAATAAGGTTGGTGAATACATGCAGTTCATGCTCCGGTTTATGCCAAAGCTGGAAGGGTAAACAAGCAATGCCTGGAACAGTATTTATTATATATCACAGATGATCAGCAGTATCACAATTATATGTTCTAAAAATAAAGCGTCTATATCGCATAGCAATTATTTACAAAAGTAGTCCCAACGTTACTTACCCACGTCTTAGGTAAGAAGTAAACAGCTCAGTCACAACAACTGAACTTAAAAGCAATAACAGCTTGACGAGTTCAAACAAAATAACTAAACATAAAGATCAAATACACATTACATTACCCGGTTCCATGTCAATATGAAGAATCATTAATATACAAACAAAAAATCGTCGAAAGTTAGATATCAAAAGAGTCGAATCTTTGATTTGGATTCCAATCGCTTTTCATATTCTTAGCGCCCTGGATCGGCCCCTGCTGCTGCTGCTGGCTCGGCTGCGGCGGCAGTCCTCCTTCTTGCGCGCTGTGCGACTGCACATTCGAGGGAATAGCACCGACAGACATGCTCACTGACGGGCGACTTGAGCTTAACGGCGGCGGAATGATATATCCACTTCCTGATGATCCGACGGTACTGGAACGCTGATACTGTGGATTTTGTTGGTAGTACGATTGTGGGGGAGACCCGCCCACGTTTCGCTGCGACAATCCTGTGCCAGAAGCAGAGGCATAGATCGATGCCATCTCGCTATAATGCTGAGCTTGAGTACGATACGAAGGGAACGGCTGCGTTGGTGTAGGATTGAAGAGATAGGACGCTGGTGCATACAATCCAGCATACTGTCCATTCAGAGACTGAATCGGGGTGGAATATGGCGGGATGGAAGGTGCTTGCGAATATGACGACAACTGAAGACCTGCTAAAGACGACGATACGCTCAATGCCGAATTTGACGGGGTTGAAGATGAGGAGAATGGAGCATCAAAGCAGTATCCGGTCCGGCGAAAGTTTGTCAATATAATATAATTCTCAATCTCAAACAATCGTTCTCCAGAGTTGGCGGAATCGTTCGAACTCGCACCAAGGGCTGACGCACTCGACAGAGCACTTCCACTGCCCCCAAAGTCAAATGCACCCGTGAGCGATAACGGTGGTGAATTACTATTCTCATCGATGACAGGCTCCTGCTTGCCAGGATCGGAACTGTTCACATTATCGGCTGCTTCATAATCGTAACAGTGAACCAATCTGCTTCGGGGATCATGCATATACTCAATCTCTGCGTCATCGTCAAAGTCCTCGGTAGGGTCTTCGATCGCATGATCCACACTCGCGTCATCGTCTGAACCAACCTCTCCGCTATGCAAGCCATTGTTCCCGCTAACATCAGACATGGGATCCGAGTGTTCGGCTTGGTAGTATGTACGACACTGCAGCATATCTAAAATCAGATCTGACCGAATATTGCTTCGAAGGCTCGTATCAATCCAGTTTACGGTATCGTGTACTCGAGAAAGTCTCATGTTGCTACAGCTGATTTCATAAATCCGCTTAGCTAATAGAGGAAGGATTGATGATTTATTACTGTCGCTCATCGAATCAGCTTGAGAGTAGTTGCCTTTGATGCTGTCGCATATATCAGCCCAGTACCGAAGGGGGCTATTGCTTGAAGAAGTATTTGGAGTGATATTATCAATCGACCGACCATATATATCTACCCGATGACGAAATTTTGCCAAATCTTCGTATAATACAGCATTGTACTGTTGCTGAACTTGTTGCTGCATATGCTGTTGCGGCAGCTTATTTCTGTACAGAGGCAGATCGACAATCGAAGTCATTTGAGAGTATAGCTCATTGACAACTCGAGATCGCTGCTCGGCTGACTTAATAAGGACTTCATGCAGCGCCATGACGGGATGAACAAACAAAGCCAGTGAAAAAGCCGATACCGCACGGGTGGAAGCATTGAGCTGTTGCGAACATCGCAAATTCACCCGCGCAACGAGGTGATTTCTGAAATCGTTAGGGATACATGGCACAGTACTATTAGTAGAGTTTAGCGATTGTTGTTCTGTTACCGGAGCGATCATGAATAAGTCATGAAAGTAAACCGCCACTGCTGCCCAGGATATTCCGATATCAGCGATGGTCGCCGAGGGGGCGTTCACGCGAGTGACCGCCTCATGAAGAGGTTTGAACACCGCAATAACTGCGTTTAGCTTCGACATGAAGTCACGATGAGCCCAGGTATCTGCACTCAAGACATCGATAATTTGTTGTTTGTTTGCTAGGATGTATGTTAGTCAACTTCCAGAATAAAAAAACAAGCTGAGAACATACTAAATTTGTCAAGTTTTGCTTGGTCGCTTGTGATAACTTCGGCTAGAGCAGGCATGCAGCGGCGCATACTTAATGCAGCAGCATAAATAGATATTGGCTCATGAGTCAAAAACGGACGAAGAGGATTTGTTATGCGCAAATCATTCATGCGTGCAATCAGTAATCTTTCAGCAAGACTCGACCGGTGGAAATAGCAAAAAATCATTCGCATTGTGCGGATGACATTATCGACAAGCTGATGACGACACAAGTCGGCAGCCAACTGTTCGAAATAGTGGTCAAGAGGATCGAGAGCAAGGATATGTGGGTATCGTGTGGTTACGACGGATACGATTTCACTGTAGAGTCCTTTGCTCGGGCAGATTAGAGCGACTATTTTGGCGGCGCCGATGGAATCAAGGCTGGCGGTGACCCATGATGCAATACTCTCGGATGTCGATGGCTGATCAGGAAATTCATGACCAGAAATACAGTATGTAGTTCCAGAGGCTGTGGTGGCGTAAATCAAGCAGAATGTTTGGTCGAAGATGGTTGTGAATATGTCGAGCGAGATGGTGAGGACCTCGGACGACTGCTGCAGGGAGGAGGTGACTTTTGAGCGCACATTTTCGATTTCCAACGGAAGAAGAGTTTTGAGTAGTCTGCTTTTTGAGGGGAACTGAAACTGTGGTGCAACGTACTGAAAGACGCGAGAGGTCGGAGGGTTGCAGCAAAAGGATAGGGAGGTTGGGTTTGAGATCAGGGCCTCTAGAAGTAATGACTCGAAAGCTTTCTGATCCTGTACCGAGTTTTTGGATTTTTCGACTTTTGACCGCTTGGAAGAGTCGTACTCGCTGCTGTTTTTGAGGGTGACCTCGTGCGCGAGCTATATATGAAAGGAAAAAAAAATTCAGTAAGCTGCTCTGGGCGGAGTGTAAGGTGGAATAGAGTAGATAGAAGACTTACACGAGAGCGCATTTCAGCGGGCATGCCTTTGCAGTCCAGGCCATGTTTCTTGACTCGGTATGGGTTGTAATGGGCCCATGTTGCCTCGCAGTAGTTGCAGCGAAAGATGGGCGGCGCATTTGGCCGCTTGACCTCATGAGCGATAGAGTCAGCGACGGAGTCTCGCGGACGGCCAGCCTTGCGTTTAGTGGGCTGCTGCTGCTGCTGGAGATGAACGCTCTTTTGCTGATCAAAGTCCTTGTCGAGGTTGAGGGCGGCCGGAATTGGCAGCGGGTGGTGGAAGGTGTATTCGACGGCGGGCAGGCCAGGGTAGAGGGAGGTCGAGGAGTACGGGTGCTGCTGAGCGTCGGCGAAGGTGGGCTGTAGCAGAGGGGCGGGGGGATGCAGCTGGAGGGGGCTACTCGCACGCATGGCCAGCGGAGGCCGTGGCAAATGAGGAGCGCCCTGGGATTCTGCATCCATTGGCAAGGATGGGCGGATCGCCGGAAGAGCAGTCAGCAGGAGACTGGCGTAGAGTGAGGTGCGTTGCCGGGGAGAGGAGGGCGATGAAGAGGGACGGGCAGGGCAGGAGTAGGACGAGAAGAAGGTGCGCTCGAGACTAGGAAGGAGGAGGAGCGCGCGCTCATGATCCGCAGTATTAGGAGAGCACACAATGCGGGCTGCGGGTGCTTCGCGAGCAGCTGTCGAGGCTTGGGACGAGCGCACCGAGGACGCGTTGGAGGACATCAGCTCACTTTGACTTTACCCCTGCACAAAGCTGCCGCGTTTAGAGCATTGTGCAGTGCGGCGTGGTTGGGTGGCCACAGATAGTTGTGGGTGCGTTCGCACGCAGACTGTGATAGCCGGGACTCGTGCATCTGGCACCACGAGAGCAGGAAAAAAATCGGGTGATGTGGCTTACCGGGTGGAGCCCGCGCGCAGAGACGAACAGACTCACAAGGCAGCTGAGGCGACTGTCGAGCGCTCGCTGCGTATTCGCTCGGCGTGGAAAGAATCAGTAATCGCAGCGTGTTCGCTGTTCCGCGCGTGTGGCGCCAAAACCAGGCCGGTTTGCGGACAGCGCTCCACAACGCTCCCGTCTCAGCTGGCGCGTTTTGTAGCCCTGCCCGCGCGCTGTCTCTGGCGGCTCTGCTTCTAATTCCTCTTTCGGGGTTTATTGCAATCTGATCTGCCTCGTCCTTCGTGCTTCCGGCGCCCCGGAATCCAAGCGAATCCACTCTGCCTGCTCGCTTCTCGCCACATGGCCATCGTCAACTGCCATCGTCCCCTGCATAAGTCGCCTGTGTTTGTGTGTTGCGGCTCTGGCAGTCGCAGTTGCCTGCCGCTATATAAGCTAGTCACACGACGTCTATATAAGGAGTATCTAAGAAATAACAAATAGCACAAGTGAAGAGTGATTATTACATTCATAATTAGTCAATGCTCATCCATCGCACATCAACCAAAACCCACGGCAATTATCATGATCATGAAATACAATATAAATAAATAAAACAGAACAGGCAAATAAAATAGCATCATAGTCTTTTCTATCCTTGTTTTAGTCAAAGAGTACTCGCCCAGCTAAAGCTCAGTCTGATCTTCCAATTCAATCTGGCCTCTGTAGCTCACCAGCAGCTTCTCTTCTGATATCCTAAATTTTCTCTCGTGCCCTCATCCAGCACTCGCATCCTATGGTATATATATATATATCCATATCTCAATATGCTTTTCCCGCGTCTTATCATGCTAACGTCTATGACCGGGCACTCCCAAGCTCTTCAGTCGGTCACAGCTGTCCAACTTCATATTCTTCGCCTTGTCGTACTTCTCCTGGTCGACAAAAAACCATCCCTGGCTCTCTTCCAATCGCCGCTGTCGCACATCATATTCGTAGTCACACTTGTTCTGCAGCACTCGCACATATGACGTCTCCGCACGCTGGTCTAGCTGTCGCAGCTTCTTGTCATTCATAGTCGAAATATCATTCGGATTAACATAATACGGAACCTTGTAGCTCCTCGTCAGACGCTCAGCTGTGTAAGGAGGCGATGGCGAAAACTCAAACCGCACCTTAGGCGTGAACACAGACTCTGACGATGATCCGCTATCAAACAATGAAGACAGCAGCGGGAAAATAAATAGAATCAGCAGCGGAAGAAGCTGCAGCAACATCCTTGGGCTAAACGACTCGCGCTCTCCATTCTGGGCAGTCTGCTGCGGCCTTCTCTGTTGTCCTCCCATCGGACCGCCAAACATACCAAAAGGCGAACCACCGCCGAACGACTGCACTCTGATACCAGGTCCGCCACCAAACGAGCCAAACGTCTGGAAACCGCCTCCACCACCACCGCCAAAGAACATATTGAAAAGCTCGTCTGGGGACATCTCGTCGCCGTACATCCCTCCGCCAAATCCACGTCCAGCTCCTGCTGCCCGGCTGCTGCTGCTGAACCCACTTGGCCCTCCTCCACCGCCACGGGCATCTGGATCGGAGCCAGTGGCGTCAAATATCCGTTTTTTGTCGGAATCTGAGAGGACCTGGAACGCTTTTGAAACCACTAGATTCGTATTTTGTTAGCATCATTGTCATCATTCACAATACTGATGAATAGCTTGCTGTCAGATATAGGCTTACTTTTGAATGCTTCGTCAGCGCCCGGAGCGCCGTTCTTATCAGGATGCATCAGCAATGCCAGCTTTCGATATGCCCGTTTTATCTCTCCATCGGTAGCAGTCTTTTCTATGTCGAGAATAGCATAGTATTCGTGATGTTTGCACCGTCGCACGCGCTTAACAGATTCAGCCTGCGCAGGTGTGTAGTCTCGCGACTGGCGGCCTTGGTTGTGCTCTCTGCTGTTTGCTTCGGTCTGGTTTGGTTTAGAAGACGATGAAGACATCTTCTTCGCTTTATAGATGTTATTACTCTGTTCAGTTAATGCTCAGGCTCGCGGTATTGTTGTCCCCGATAGAATGCTGAATGGTTCTCCAACAAGACCGTTGCGGATATTCCAACCACCCTGCTGTCTGCCAATACTATCTTGACAAAGAATCCTATAAGCGTTGTTTCCGCAGACCAAGAGCAGTATTCCACGCAAAAATCCGAGGTTTCTCGAGCAAGCTGACTGTACCGATGCTGATGGTGGACTGCAGTCTGGATATGGGCATGTGTCTTTTTGGTGGGGTGGCCTTCCTTGAAACCTGCGCAGGTGCCCGGGACGAGCCCTTGCCCTCAAATAGCGAAGCTGTTGAGGATCAGTGGTTCTTTGCTGTTCTGCGTGCGGTTTGGCGGGTTAGATGTAGTTGAGAAGACAGTGATTGATATCTGTTTTTTGTGATGCTTTCAGTTGTTTGATATTTGTATATATATTCTGAATCTATGGCGTGCATACGCAATTGCGGGCGCAGGCTGCCTGCTTCGAGGCAGCTCTCCGCAAAGATAGTCTCGCCAAAGCAAAGCTAACTGCACACAACCAATCCACACATATCCAGTCTCCAAGCACCTTCACCCCGATGAACACCCGCATCCTAGCTCGTCCTCTCCTCAGTATTCGGTCTTTGTCCTCCAGTAAGTACCTCCAATCGTAGCATTGACCTTTGTCCGCGAACGACAAGCCCGCAATCTCCCGTTGGAGGCAAGCCCTCGCTCTTTACTCCGAGTCTCTAATTGATAACCCAGGATCCGTCCCCGCTCCTATCTCTGCTCGACTCTTCTCTTCATCCATCACCAGAATGTCCGCCCCTCTCTACGAATTTGTTGCTATCGTTCCCGATAAGACCGACGCTGAATGCGTAAGCCATTGTTTTGTTTGCTTTTCAAATATTGGAAGTTCCCTGGGCTAATTGTTCCGGTGCCATGTTATAGGTCAGCCGTCGTGTTGCTGTTCGTCAGGAGCATCTCGAGGGAGTTAAGAAGCTCTTTGCCGATGGTGTTATGACCTCTGGAGGTGTGTTTTGAATTTATATATCTCTTTCTGTCATTGTAACAGCCGCTGACTTGAATATCACTAGGTGCGTACCTCGATGGCCCTCTCACTGCCGCCAAGCCCGCTTTCAAGGGATCCGTGGTCACCATGATGGCCGAGTCTGCCGAGCAGGTTAAGGAGATCATGATGAAGGATGTCTACAGTACCAGCGATGTCTGGGACTGGGAGAAGGCTCAGATTTTCAACGTAAGTAGTCTCGTCATTCTGCGTCTGTACTATTGCTAATTCACGTATAGTTTGCATGCGCCGTTCGTAAGGCCAAGGATTAAGTATGTTTTGCATTATAAGCATATACTCTAGATTTAATGTGTGTTGTACTCAATTGAATAGATATTGACTGTTACTTAGCAAGTGCGTCCGTAGCGGGAGTAGACGATATCGTAGTTTCTTAGCTAGCCAGTACTAGGCAAGTAATTATAGTTCCCAGCTTTCTGGGGCATCTTGCAGTATAAACGTGATACAACTGCTGAGTTTATTGCTAGCTGGTCTTAGCTTGATAATTGACTGTCTAAAGCGAATGCTCTTGGTCATAGAAGTGCTCGTATGCGTCTCCGTTAAGGTCGTGGCCCTCCATCACTACTCACTGATGAGCTCACTCAGCTCCACCCTCAGTAATCCACTGAGACCAAGCTAGATTGTTTTAATATCTCTGTATTTGAGTACTGTGTGAAAATAAGCTGATAACTGAGTAGAAGATCTTCTATTGCGTAATACTTAATGCCCAGTGTCAGCTTCGGGCAAAGTTTGGACAGTCTGACTCCATGATCTACAACTAATTTCATCAAACATTTCCTAGACTGATTACGCGGCCATCATATCATCCACCAACTACGTATACCCGGCTGGGCACGACATATGCACATATCAAGGAAAGCTCTATGGATGTTGCTGTTTCATACGAAAGCGCTGGTTCGGAAGATATGCTGACTGCAATGACGTTGATCTGCCAAGTATATAGCTAGTCCTCGACGCCTCTGACTTCGAGCCCTCCTCAGAAGCTCAATCTCTCTCCTTTACGGATTTATCTTTCTTATGAACAATGGCTGATCCAGTTGTACAAGGCAAAATGCACTTTACAGACCGCAAAGACACCTACGAAGCTGCTCTGATGAGCCTCTTCTCCGGCAAACCGGAAGATACGCAGACAGATTTAGAAAAACTGTTTACTCCTTCATTCACCCTTCGCGACGACGAAACTATATTTGATTTTCCTGCTTTTGTCAAACATATCCGGTGGCTGCGGACTATCCTGCCAACAGACAGCGTGAGCTTGACTGTGACGGTATTTCTCCGCGATGGGTCTCAGCTCGCAGAACGACATACCTCGTCAATGAGACAAGAAGATGGAACGGTATTGTATGCTGAGACTTTTCAGTTTGTTGAGGTTGCGGAGGATGGCCGTATTTCTGGTATCGTCGAGACTGTGGTGAAGAAGACCAAGCCTGATGACGCCTAAGTTGGATGAGATGTGATGTTATGGTATCCAAGAGCATATCTCTGTATTTAGCGACTGAATAGATGATATAGGCGCTTAGAGTATCTGATTACTTTACAATACCAGTCCTCTATGTTCACACCAGAATCCATGCTACTCTTGCTGTATAAGCCGCCGACAGAATGCCTCGCTTCAGATCGTTGAAGAAGCGCTATTCAATTGATGAGTACTGGAGACTAATTTTATATGATTCTGCATGCAAGATCAACAGCAAGCTTTATTCGTCCGAATATGACGAGTTCGACAACTTCTCAATCATTCTGTAGAACTGGATGGGTGCAGTTTATCAATAGTCCTTGCACTCAGCCTCCACTCGCTCGCTCCACTCTAACCAGCACTGAAAAACACTACCCCAAAATCCTTCTACTAACCCCTATATTCTTTACTAATATACTACTGCAAGATCATATCTTAATCCACATTACATGCTGTCTCCTCGAATTACTGGTGGCGGTGCGAGTGTGCGGCTATGCAGGTGGCGGTGCGCATCGAAGGCACTGGTCGTCAACTTCGTTCTCAAAGTCATCATCAGGACAGCCCAACTAGACATCTTATACACTGTATCTGGCGCAGACCTTTTCCAGATCCAGATTTCTGTGAAATATATTCAAGCGGATTGTATTAGATATCATATAGAAAAATGAGTGGATACGACAGAGCCTTGTCGGTTTTCAGGTGCGTCTCTTTGTTGCTTCTAAGGAGCTGAATCACGATCCAGAGTAATCGCTAACAATCATGTTTGCAACGCTATAGTCCCGACGGACATGTTTTCCGTATGTTTTTACAGAGCCAATTTGATTAAAATAGAGCTATAGAGTTCCACAAATTGTGATGCTAACCATTGATTTGAAATGTAGAGGTTGAATATGCTCTGGAAGCCGTGAAGCGTGGAACCTGCGCTGTTGGCGTTAAAGGTGCCGACATCGTCGTCCTTGGCTGTGAGAAGCGTACTGCTATGAAGCTTCAGGATACTCGCATCACTCCCTCAAAAATCGCTGTGATTGATCATCATGTCTGTCTTGCCTTTGCCGGTCTCAACGCTGATGCGCGTGTGCTGGTCGACAAAGCTCGTATCGAAGCGCAGTCGCATAGATTGACAGTTGAAGATCCGGTTACGGTTGAGTATCTCACTAAACATATTGCCGGAATACAACAAAAGTATACTCAGAGTGGTGGTGTGCGACCGTTCGGTATCTCGACTTTGATCATTGGCTTCGATCCATATGACAAGACACCCAGACTATACCAGACCGAGCCATCGGGTATATATTCAGCGTGGAAAGCCAACGCTATTGGTCGCAGCAGTAAAACCGTTCGTGAGTTTCTGGAGAAGAACTACGGTGAGGATATGGATCGTGAGGCGACTATCAGACTCGCTATCAAGAGTCTGTTAGAAGTCGTGCAGACCGGTGCAAAGAACATCGAAATCGCTATTATGGCAGCTGGGAAGAGAATTGAGGTATTTAGCCATATGTTTTCTGTATTTTCTACATGATTGTTCGATTAGGCTAACATTCATATCTAGATGCTTCCTATTGAGAGCATCGAGCAGTACGTCAAGGATATCGAGGCCGAAAAGGAGGCTGAAGCTGCAAAGAAGAAACCGCGGGGACAGACTAGCAATAACTAATTATTTGTACTGATTGGTTGGCGTTGCTTCTTGTATATGTCTGAGTACGTGTTCGTTGTTTAGTCTTGTCTAGTATATACAATATGTCTATGATTAAATAAAGCCAGCTAAAAAAAATAATATCAATTCTAAATAAGCAGTCGACTATTATCTTGACCTCTCTGATTGCTGACTTGTGTGGTATATATTCAGGGTGAATCAAGTCAAGTTGACATGAGTTTGATTGCCGTAAACTCTCGCTTAGTGAATTTAGCTCAATAGATTCTGCAAGACACCAGACTTAGCTATCAACCTAATTCTATACACCAGAACCCCAAAGAGGCGAACGATTGACAGATGAGTATACAGTCATTATTATTAGAGCTACCGCCTAAAGAACTGGAGGTGATGGTTTCCAATGTGGTAGCAGTTGAGGATGAGTCCAGCGACCCGTTCATGCAAATGCTCGCCGAGACAACCGATATTGTTCCAGTTATTCAGTACTCTACGAAATTTGCCGGAAAGGAATATTTTACTTCGAGTTCGGGAGTAATGGAAGCGGAGTTTAGTGGTACTATGGTGAAAATTGCCATTGACGGAGGAGCGTCGGGGTGTGGAGGAAAAGTCTGGCCGGCTGGAGAGTTATTGTCAAGATACATGATCGATGCGAAGCGCAGTGAAGAGTCACTTGGACATAAAGTCTGGAAGGAGTCAACGGAGCGAAAGATTAAGATTGTTGAATTAGGAAGTGGTACTGGTCTTGTTGGGTATGGCACGCTCTGTCTGCAATTAATGATCCTGAGGTTCTAATTTGATCTGTCTAGACTGGCGCTAGGAAATGCATACAAGGCTGCCGCAGGGAAACCCGGACCGACAAGTGGATTAGATATCGTAATTTCAGATCAAGAGTATGTTTTTCTACACCGCTTGCTGTTCGCCTCCACTAATGTGCTTGCTGGCAGGAATATGATGGAGCTCATGAATGACAATATCAAACTCAACTTACTAGAAGGAATTGTCTCCGCAGATGTTATCGACTGGGGAAAACCACTGGAAGATAAATACATCAAGACACCGGTAGATGTTATCCTAGCTGCCGATTGCGTATATTTTGAGCCTGCATTTCCGTTGTTGGAGAAGACGCTACTGGATATGACAGGCAACAATACTTTGGTTTTGATGGCGTATAAGAAGCGAAGAAAAGTATCATACTCTGGAATGTGTTGTGAGATCTTATACTAATATGTGCTACTTTAGGCGGATAACAGATTTTTTAAGGTATATTATCAGTGCGTCTAGTTGCACTTGTGTTTACTAACCTCTATGATAACAGTCCATAAAGAAGCATTTTAAGATTGAAGAGGTAATTGCTGCAAATAATTTGGAATCTGACTCCGTTGCTAACTGTCTGATAGATCAAAAACTATGGAGAGTACTACACCGAGTTCTCAAGAGAGAGTGTATTTTTATACCAGCTAATTCGTAAATATCCACGCGACATATAGACGCGCAAGATGTAGAAGCAGAGTGGACCGTAATAATGATGATGTAAAACTGTTAGGAACATATCTATGTACAATATTTATTTTATCTCCCGCTACGGTTTCAGTTCTACTCAAACTCCGCCTTTGCTAGTCGAGAAAAGACAGCTTCCTTGAACTTTTGCAAATGCTTCGCTTCCTCAATCAAACCAGCTTCAATCTTGCCTGGCAAGAACACGGATCCAAACATGCGTGCCTCCTCAAGAGCTGTTTCTCTGGCAACGTGCTGGTACGATCGTAGTTTGTAGAATTCGCGAGCGGATTTTTCGTATGCGTCTTGTCTGCTCATAGATTCGTTTTTCATGAGCCAGAGGGTGCGTTGGACGACACTGCAATGCACCTGTTAGTTTTTACTCTGGAATTCCGAAAAAAAAATGCTGTATCTTACCTCTCTCCGTCAAGCTGCTTGTTATCCTGAGCCATCGTGCTCCAATCGTGCCGTGTGAAGTCGAGGGCGTCGTTTTCGACTAATATTCTTGGTCGGGAATACTCCCACGGGTGCTGTCTGGCAAACGCACTGCGGATGTAATCCTCTTCGTACACAAGCTTCTGCGGTCTGAACATATCTCTGGACCTGATTTTCTTTGCTTTTGATTTCTGTAGTCGTTCGAGATCTTTGGCTGTGATTTTTGGGAAAATGTCAGTGGTTGGCGGGTTCTCGAGCACCGCTTTGTACCACGCCGGCTCGAGGCCGACTGTTCCGGTCTTGAGTCGCTGCGAGGTGCGCTGCAGCACCTGCAGGATGTCCAACTGCGGTTTCATGCTGTGCAAACAGTGTGTTTTTGTGTTGTTGTTGTTGTTTAAACAGAGTCCGGAGCCAGCAAGAAAATAGTTCTCCGACTGAGCAGACGTGCGGCGGACACCAATAGCGTCGACGGGCTTTGCAGCTTACCGTTTTTGGCGAGCGCTCTCTCTCCTGCGCGCCGGATTCAAAAATTTAGCCGTGTCCATCGACCGTCTTCACTCACTTGTCTGCCTTCTCAGAGCAGCAGTTGCCGGTAATTTGCGTTTAAATACGTTCTTGCAGTATATTCAGTGGCAAGAGATTCCTCCTTTACCGCTTGTTTGGTCTCCGGAGTCGCATTGAACTGACTGTGGGCTCTCGTGATGTCCCAATTCCCTCTCAATCATCGACTATCATTGCAGTCCCAATAACTGAAACCGCTACCTGCCATAGAACTAGGGCGGAAAGAGCCATATTTTCCCCTGTGGTGCTCCGGCTTGCTAATTCTGCGCTGCAGTGGGCGGTTGCGCAATGCCGCCGCGACTGAGGAGCATGCGCCTGCTCTCGCGCACCACCGCTCTTCTCACCCCACTAAGCAGCGGCATACCCTGTCTGCTACCAGCATTCTACCGACAGCGCGACATATCACAAGAAAACTGGCGGATACGGCGAAACTTCAATAATGCGCGGAGAAGCATGCTCGACACCGAAACCCTTCAGCCGGATCAGAACATTGCAGAGCTTTTGTTACAAGACAACCACGAACTCTTCTACGGCTCTGCAGATTTTACGGATCTTTTGGAGTTTGAAGAGTTTCAGCGAGAGTTTGATGAGCATGTAGAGGAAAATCCAGCGGACTCATCAATAACCGATAATGCTCAATCTACGAAGCCAAATTTCATGAGTGCAGCATCGCCATCGAAACGACACGGCATGAGCACACAAGATACCGCAGAATCAAGAGCAATTTCAGAAATGGTTTTATCAAAACTCTGGGTTCAACCTTCTGATAGATTCAAAAAGTCTGACGAATACACACCATCCATTGCCGAGATAACTGATAACAATAGCCGGCAAATACACCGTGCTCGAAAACGAATCCGGCGAAGACCCGCTCCAGACGCAGAAATGTACGCACAATTTCAACAGGCAGTTTATCGAGGCTTTAATGGTGGAGCAAAGGCCCATCTCGATGTGATTTTCGAATATTACATGGCTTTACCGGAGCCCCGGCCGTTATACATCAAACCGTACGATCTCGAAAAAATCATTCTTGCTTACAAGTCGGGACCCAAGTATCGCATAGAAACAAGCGTTCAATACATACAAATTCTTGATGATCTCGTCGATGCCAATATGCCTGTCTCTCAAAGAGAAGAATATACAAGACTGGCATATGTTGCGATGAGTGGATACTACGCGCGAATTGAAGAGCGGTCGCTGGCTAATGGTCTTGAAGAGCTCAGAGATATGGACGCGAGAGGAGTTATTGGACAGGATCCGACACCTTTCAATATTCTCATGACTGCGGCGATAGAAAGTAGGGAGTATCAGATATTACACAAAATTGTCGCTGAAATGAAATTGCGAAACGTTATCCCAGACCGGTTCACATACATCAATCTGATCACATACTACGGCAAGCGACGCGACAAGAAAACTGCAATGATGATCTACAACAAGTTTGTGGAAGCAAACGAAGTTACCGACTCTATCGTTTTGAATGCACTGTTGACTTGCCTGGTTCGGTGCAGAGATATAGCCGGTGCACGAAGTCTTTTAAAGTTTATCGAGACTAGAGCAGAGGCGAATAACTGGAGATTCTCTAGTGAGCAAACAAGCAAAGAATTGAACACTATCTCCCGAAATTTGAAGATGATTGCTGTAAACAGACAGCACAATGCAGATTATCGAGATCAGCTACCTGGACCTGAAGACTCTGTGCGTATTGCTCCGTCGACCATCACATACAATGCTCTTTTGAGTTACTACACAGCAAACGGAGAGTTTGAATCATTATGTGATCTCATGGATCGCATGACCCATTTTGGCTTGTCGCTACGTCGTGCATATTTGTTGATGTTCAAGGGTTTTGCGATCCATGGAAACTATCAGTATTCGGAGTGGACTATCGAACGATTAGAAGCTATTTTTCAAAAAATATTTGATTCCAGCCCTGATACGAAACTTTTAGATCGCTCCTCTAGCGTCTGGGCGTTGCGGGCTTATTTTATCGTCTCGGAGGATATAACGAAACTGCGCGAGCTGCATGAAAGACTTGAAGACAGATTTTTTGTTGAGGGAGGATCCAGGAGTCACCTTAGTGACAAGGTACTCAACGTTCTTGAGCAAGAAGCGCCAGAATATTTTGAAAAGCTTAGACTAGCAAGAGCAGGAGAAGGGCCTAAACCGCGGCGCCGGGTACCTTTTTTTCCGATCTTGTCGTGATGTGGTATTGAAAGATACGGAGTTTGTAAATGTGACATTGATTTTAAAGTTGCATAGATCTGGGATTATTTATGGAGGTCACACTTTTGTATATAAGCATAATATAGATTTAATCATACCAAGACTATTAGAATATTTCGATTGTAATAAAACAGAAGCAAAAACGCCATATAAACTCCAATCACACAAAAATTATAACATCCCAAGTGAACCCTGCGTGTGCATCATTTGTCGGACATTTTCGAAAGAGTTTTCCCTTCAGAGTCGTCAAATGTTTTCCGCGCTTCCTGGATTTCCTTTGAAAGTCGCTGTAGCTCATCAATACGTCCCAGCTTTTTATAATCGTTTCTTAAAGCGAATTTGAAGTCATCGACTTTGACTTTATTTCGCTTCGTGGTTTGAGCCATTCGAGCTGCTTCGTGACACTAGGCATTTGATTGTAAGAATTTAAAGAGCGTATATCATCACAGGGACAACTCACCATATCGACAATGTAGTCAGTCAAAATATCCTCCAGAACAGTTACGGATTCGCGGTCTGGATTGGCAACATCCCCGAATGCGTAGAGCAGTGCGCGCACTAAGGAGCAGCAAGATTAGTTCTAAAAATTTTGACTGTGAAGTCCAAATAACGTACCATCGTTAGCAAACAGATTCGGTCTCTTGCGCTTCCTAACTAGTTCCGCAGACATTGTAGTGAAGAGCAGGAACGAATCGAGTGAAGTGTAGAAGTGAGCAGTGGTTGCGCGCCTCTCTCCTAATGTTGGACTCAAATTAGAGTTTTCGTGCTTGGGATACTGGCAGTGAATTGGATGCCAGGACTCAGGCAGTCCAGCAACGCTCGAATTTCCTGGTTTGATTTCAGATTAGTACTGTGTATCTGCAAATTCAGTGGCTGCTGGCTTTATTGTGTTTGGAGATTGTCTGAGCAAGTTCAATCGCGGTCAATATGGTATGCTGTGTATTAGCTACGCTTCTTAAGGAGATCATTGTCTAATATCACGCACTCAACAGTCTGCATTATTCAACTTCCAGTCATTACTGCTGGTAATCTTACTACTAATCTGCACAGCTACGTATGCTCATCAAGTGATTCCTGCAATGATGAACAGGCATCAACATGGGTAAGCGAATTAACACATTGCTGAGATGGGGAGTGTTTCTAACAGGACATGCGCAGAATTCTTGGAGTATTTTGGAAAGCTGCGCGGATAGGAGAGCGACTGAGTCCATACGTATCGATCTGCTGTGTGATTATGGCGGTAAGTGTTTATTATTATATTTCGCGGGAAGTAAGCAGCGCTAACTAAGTTTGATAGTTCTCTCTGTTTACTCAATAATTTGATATTTGATGAAGAATGGTGCATATAAGACGTGCAATAAGCAATTGGAATAGCCCACTAGATATGTTAGGACAGAGAAAAGTACACGGTTACAGAAGACGTTGGACAATTGTCAACAGTACAGGGTGATAATATTGGGTGTATTTTAGGATTAGTTTTGAACAAGTATGCGAAACCGGCGGAGTCATAATGTAATGCTGAAATAAATCACAGCAGAGTCTACCATTACACTCGCGTTCATGAAGATATTAACGAAATGCTAATACTCAAATCTTACAATTGCTAATACCACACATACACCAAAGAGTAATTCTGCTCACGAAAATTCAAAAACCTCTCCAGCACCAGCACACATCTTAGCAACTTTCGCAGATCCCACGATTCTCTCCAACTTGAATGCGTCCCATTTCGAGAACAAAGCCTTGACCGAGATAGAATCCTTCTCCACTACCCCATCGCTCACACTCCGCAGCAAAGCTCTCGAAAGCTCAACGTAAAATGCCGGATTCTCGGGTAATCCGTACATATATATAGTTTCTGCCCCGCGGATTTCGTAGCGTCGGAAATGGTGTAGTCGTTCAGTGTATAAAATAACTTTATGCTTTCCTTCCTTGAAAAGTGCGCGCGAACGTGTCAAGTCAGAGGTGGTGGTGTATTCGTTTATCGCGCTGAATTCGAATCCGTTGAAGCCAAGTTTTCGTCCTACTTGATGCTCTTGTTCAAAATAATTGCGCAGACGGATATAATCCACATATGACGGAATAAAAATCAAAGTTCCCGCAGACGAAGCAGATGACTGGCGCATCAACGAAGGCAATGCCTTGGTTGTGAAATATTTAAATCGTTTGTCGGGATCTTCCTGTGGCGAAGAAGAATAAAACTTCATGAATGTCTGCAATAGCATTAGTATATCCGTTATATGCAATTTAGTTGGATTACACTCACGTGGCTTATAGGAGTGCCAATATCAGCAAGTACACCACTGTATGTTGGTAAAAACTTGGCTTTTCCGCCAATATTATTCATATGATGAGCGAATAGCGCATTTATATCTGGTGTAATGAACTCTGTAAACACTAGAGTCTGTCGCAAATATTTGGATTCGCCATCCAAGTACCAATTCCGGATCCGACTAAAATCGCAGCCATGAGAGTCTTGAGGAATCAGGTTAAGATGAGCAAATATATGAAGAATGTGTTCCCAGTTTTGCATAGTAATTGCTGTTGTTTGGTCCATAATCAAAATCTCGATCGAGCTTAGAAAATCGAAATCTCGCTTTTTGTCCCTTCAAGAATTGCGTTAGTATCAGCCGCTTGGAAGGCAGTTATCAGGACGTACGTCTTATCACCAATAGCTAGTCTAAGTCCCAAAGGACTGGCTATGATTATATCTGAATTATAAAACTCGGAAAACATCTTCACGGTCTTGCGAGTAAACTTGATTCCTATCCTGAAGTTGTCATCATTATTTCCACTGAACAGTCGACGAAAGTCTTCAGACTTTGTCTCCGAAACTTTTGCGTCTGAGTGATATTCCTGTTGGAAGCGCTTAAAATTCTCCGGCTGCGACGGCGCAGTCAACTTCAAAATCGTGTCGACTAGTCGGTAGCATGATTCACGGGTTGGTAAGATCACGAGGACTTTTGGACGAGTGAAGCCTTGGTCGCGAAGTTCGACGGAGTCGGCGTCGTCAGACAGTTTGGCGAGTTTAGCGTTGTTTTTCAAAACATTATCGCGGGTTCTAAATATTCGTTAGATAGCTCGAAAGAAAAATGACCAGGAGCATAGCATACTTGAATATGTGGTTTAGCAGGTGTAAAGCGTAAAGGTTTTGAATCTGCTGTGAGCTCTTCAGGGTTCTAGGAGCAAATAAAACGTCTTTGTTCGAGAATATTAAAGGAGCCAAGGTGCTCTGAATAGGCGAGAATTCTTTACCTTCCGAAACAAAACCTTTGTTTGCTTTTTTGAACGAGTCCAAGAGACGATGCTTGATCTATAGCTCAAATGTTAGCAAGAGAAGTAGCCTGCTGGCGAGCTGATACTCACGTTTAGCTCTTGCAGAGGAACATCTTCGACTTTGACTTGCTCTACTAATATTGAGCCTCCAGGGGTCATGTTATTTATGCTGAATTTCGCAGGTTCTCCATTTACCACCGGTCTCGTCTTCTCAGCGGTCCAGCCGTTAGCTTGAACTTGTCCGATCAGTTTCTTGAGCACTGAGTGGTGCGGATGTGAAAAATGCCTGTGAAACGGATCTGTGCTCTCATCTTCGTCTTCCAAGTCTGATTCCTGCTGCAGATTGTCTTCGGGGTCCAGTTTGGAATCGAGTGTGTGGGCTCTTTGGCTGGCGATGCCAGCTGATACTTCTTGCTTGACCTCTGATTTCACGTTGCTCTTCAGCGACCTGGCTTTGCTTCTGACGCCAGGCCTCCTGGCACCCGACACCTTGCCTGTTTTCTGAATTGCCATGACCATTTCAGCCAACACTCTTTTCTCTCAGGTTCGGATACAAAACAATCAACGAATAGTCCCAGAAAAAAAGTCCTTAAACTCATCGTGCGGCGTTCAGTGTGTGTGGCTGTGTCACTCACCAGCCACGAGTCAAAAATTTTCTGAGAAAGCCGTAGAGTAGCGACGGTCTGACTGGAAACGGTGGACAGCTTTGAGCAGAAAAAGGGGAAGAACAGCTATCATCAGTTACAGAGTCTTTGTTGTTTGTTTACAACAGTCTTACACTTGCAAAATGACATCAGGATCTTTCCTTCATCTGGGAAAGCCGGCGTCTGTGATTACACAGCACGGCAGCGCGCCTCTGAACGTGATCATTCATCCTCAAGTACGTTCGATATCATGCTTTGGCTCTTCTTGCACGAGGCGGAGGGCAGAGTCGTTTTTGCAATTGAACGAGGGCTAATTTATGCGTGTTATTGTAGTGCCTGTTTTCTATCTTGGATCATACCCTCCGCAGAAATGAAGACCAGGAGCGAGTTATTGGCACCCTCCTTGGAACCCGATCAGACGACGGTACAGAAATTGAAATAAAGAGCTCGTTTGCCGTCCCTCATATCGAGTCGGACGCTCAGGTTAGTCTTTGAAGGATTGCGGGGGTACTAGTTTATATGTGGAAGTGATATTGACGAGATACGCGCAGGTGGAAATTGATATGGAGTATCACAAGACTATGTACAACTTACATCACAAAGCGAACCCGAAAGAGATCCTCGTCGGCTGGTGAGCATTTCATTATTCACAAACGATAAGACAGGCGGAAGCTGACAGCGAATAGGTACGCTACTTCATTGGAACTCAACGCTTTCAATGCCTTGATCCAGAACTTTTACTCCTCCGCTTCGGACGGCACATACCCCTATCCCGCTGTCCATCTTACAATGCAGGCTGATCCTCACTCGGATATTTCGGTTCAGACTTATATTTCAACAAACGTTGGTGTGATTCCGGACAAGATCTCGGAGAGCTGCTTGTTTGTTCCGGTCCCACACGAGCTTCGATATGCCGAGGCTGAGCGCAGTGGACGTATGTTTATCCTATTTTCCTTCCTCTCTCTATATTGACTGAATGTGCTAATGTAAATAGTGGAACTTGTTGCTGGAACTAAGAACGACGAGAGCCGCGAGACCTCACTCATCAACGATATCGGAAACCTTGAGCGTTCGATCGAGCAAGTTCTCGAGATGCTCGAGCGCGTGTCAACCTACGTCGCATCCGTCATCGAAGGAGGAAACCCTGGATCAGTTGCAATTGGAAAGTTTTTACTGCAGAATCTTAGCCTTGCTCCCAAGGTTGATCCCGAGGAGCTCGAGAAGTTGTTCAACAGTCACTTGCAGGATGTCTTGCTGGTGGTGTACTTGAGCAACACCATCAAGACTCAGATGGAGCTGTTCAACAGTCTGAAGCGAACAGCTGTGCTTCCATAGACGCGTGGTATATGATTTTTGAGGCATAGAATAAAAAAGACGGAGACTAGTTGTGCGTTTGTCAAGGTTTTGAATGTAATATTTTCAGGGTGTTTATCGTTTTGAGTTTGCGGTACAATAAACTGTCAAAGTACAATAGCTCCACTTCTTGCTTGTTTTTTTGTTTTTGGCTTGCATTCCGGCAACCCACAAATCACCAATAGTCTGCTATATCTGTAAAATCCCATATAATTATAGATACTTCCATCCGATCCTACTCATAATGGCCCTATTGTTTGTGTTTCAGGGTTCGGGTTTACTAATATGAAAAAGTCACAGCTTAATTTTTGCGATCTCTTCAAAAGCTCTGAACGGATCTGGGCTGGACTTTGAGTGGGAAGGCAGCACTGAAAGGAAACAGCATTTGCCGGGAAAAGTTCGCGAAAATTGGTGTTTATGAGAGAAAGAGACGGCAGCGGATAGACAGAATCGATTTTTTTAGGCATCTTTCCGTCGTCGCGTGCAGGTTTTGGGCTGCTTCTTGGGCCCCCCTTCCAGCGTAAAGAGAGGCAGAGACCTCCTCATTGACGCGTCTGTTGAGCGACTCAGGCTCTGAACAGAACAGATAAGTGTGCAGGATCAGGAACTTGAATCACAGAAAGAAGACACGGCAGTCTATGCGCCCGTCCGAGGTTTAATCTCTACGCCTGGATCAGGCATAAAACGCTTCAACTATCACTGGCTACTTATCACCACCAAACAAGGCACCTAGATGCGGTGGGGTTCACTATCGTTTTGGACATGGTTTAATGTGTTCACCAATGGAATCTACCTGTCACTTATAATCCTCACGATCCCGCTTGCCTTCGATGTGGGCGGGGAGGAGTGTGGGCTAGCGTTTACACTCACGCTTGCTGTGTTTTACTTCTCGATGGCGACCATCAGACTCCTCGGCCGCAACAC
Organism: Myxozyma geophila; assembly: GCA_030571195.1. Lineage (NCBI taxonomy): Eukaryota > Fungi > Ascomycota > Lipomycetes > Lipomycetales > Lipomycetaceae > Myxozyma > Myxozyma geophila. The sequence goes on along the minus strand of JAJLXK010000020.1, from coordinate 164,682 downwards.
ACAGTTCAGTATAATAACACATATCGTGTACTACAGTCAACATGTGATTATTCCATCACTATTTATTATGTTTCTCAACATATACTCGGATCCCGAGCACACATATCCGGTGTGGAGCCGTATATTGATCCCTTGGAGGTACTTTCTGGAGAACGCTACAGCGGGGTTCACAGTTTTAGAAGGGTTTTGCACATTACTCGTCATTCAGGCGGCGGGCCAGATAAGCCGGTATTTGGTCAAGCGGAACTCGGACCTTTGGACGATTATTCTGCTTATTTCTGCGGCCAACATCGTGACATGCGCGCTGTATTTCTTATACAGGATATACACGTTTCCGATTACGATCGGGGTTGTGAACGCGACATTAATCGGAGCAATGCTAACATGTACGATATTTTTGGGAGGATATGGCATTATGTCGCGTCGGGGAAATTTGATTGAATCAAGTCTGCTCTTTGGATATATGGTGTTTTGTCTGTATGAGACGTTCACTGATTTCCAGCCTCGCCAGGGAGAGGAAGCAGCCAAGATTAGCGGTGCAGCTACTGCTTCTAAGCCAGAATTTCCTCCGTTCCCTCCGATAATCATGGAGAGGTAAGAAGATGTAGAATTTGTGGAATGCTGCGAACCGGCTATCAGTGTACTAACGAAGCTTATGAATTTAGCTATGCGACTATTGTGGCTAGCCTGGCTTCTACAGTGCCAGCGAGTTTTGCGACAACGTTTGAATTTATTATGGCTGCGATGTCGACCATCACACCGTCGATTGTAGTGTCGCTGATGTACAGACTGCTGGTGTTGTTTGCCACGACGCAGATTATTCCTGCGCTGCGCGAATCTGGCGATGGCCAGCATAGTCCGGTGCCTAGAGGAGCAATATCGCCAGCGGCGAAGAAAAAGCGGGTGAATAGTAATGGGAACGAGAATGAGAACGGAAAAGCGAACGGGAATGGCCATGAGTCTAGTCTCGAAGACGTCGATGAAGATGCTGAAGGGGATGGCAGGTCCACGGGGCAGCTGTTTGTGCGGGCGTATGCGCCGTGTGTTTTGATTGCGGTGTACTCGCATCTGCTGATGCAGCACTTTGGGTATTTACAGACTACGATGACGGTCGGCGGGCTTGAGATTCTGACGTGGCAGCTGTGGGCGTGGGTGAACAGCGCGGTGACGCTTGCGCTGTATGCCTCGGAGATGGTGTACGGGAAGGAGTCGCGCGGCGAGAGTCTTGCGCGGCACTGGAAGATGGAGTAGCGCGTGCGCGCGTGTGTGTGTGGTATTTAGAGTATAATAGTAGTAGCAGTAATAGCGGGAGCAACACGTAAGCATGACGCGTGCGGCGGAGACGCGTGAGTGACGCGCCTGCGAATTGGGTTTTGCGGGCGCTGAGCTAGCCAGGGTCTTTCGCCCAAGCGAGCGTTGCCCTGGCGACTGGAATGCTGAGCCGAGCTAGGGTTTGGCTGTTTTGGGACGGCTTGCAGGAGCAGGGTCCAGTGGCTTTTTGTGCGTGTTCCCCGACAGCGCGTTCGCACAGCACACGGCACACGGAGTGCGTGGGCAGTCCAGCCAGCAGAAAACACAGACCAAAACGCATTGGATAGCATATGCGCAGTAAAGAAATATACACGCACCAAAGTAAAGCATAAACAACGCACCGGACGCGTCGCGTCGCGAGGGTGGCCGCACTAGCCGCATTGGGCCTAGACAACAACGCGTCCGTGTTCGCCGGTCAATTTTACTTTTGTTGTTGTTGTTGTGGTCTACGTCTCTCGTCCTCTCGTCTCAGCGCTCTTCCTCTCTTTTCCTTTCTGGGTCTCCACCAGTCGCTCCTTCGTCCTCGCCTTTGCGCGTCCGCTCCTTAGTGCAACAAATGCGTCTTTGCGCGTTCTTCGTGATCGGCTTTGCCGCGCTGTTCGCGTCCGCCAGCGCCAGCAGCACCCACGCCCATCACCGCCACCGCCGCCAGCCTGCTCCTGTGCCTGAGATCCTGCAAGAGCGTGATCAGGAAGACTGTGAATGTTCGACCTATGTCATTGGATACTGGGTGGATTATGGTCAGTCTTCGTCTCAATTGCTTTCGTCTGCCGTTTGTTTTCCGCGCGTGATCTTCCATACTGACCCCTGCTGTTCTCCAGAACCTCCTGCGTCGACCGAATCATCCACGATTTCGTACTCGTCCACCGTCACCGAGATCGTCTATGTTACCGTCAATCCCAGCCCCGTCTCTTCGTCGATCAGCGCTTCAAAGCCTGCCTTCTTCGGCTACGTCAATGCCTCCTCTCCCTCTATTGAGGCTACCACCACTCTGACCAAGACCGGCACCGTCGTCGTCACCCCCTCGAGCTCGTTTTCAAAGGTCGTGTCTTCAACCTCGTCTTTGACATCGCCGTCGTCATCGTCATCACTGCCCTCGGCAACACCTGAGCCGACCACAACCCTCACTGCGACTGTCACCGTGGGGCCGTCGACCAGGACGTTGTCGCAAAACACCACCGTCACTGTTACCCCTTCGATGACCCTGACAACAACCACCTCCGAGACCGTCATTACCACTTCGACCGTTTTCCTCACGACCACCATCCTGACTACCGTGACGCCGACGCTCTACACGGAGCTTGTCACGATCACCGCCATCCCCGGTCCGACCTACACCATTGGTAATTTTCTCACCACCGCTGTTACCGAAACCGAGACGATTGTTGTGCCGTGCTCGACTTACACTGTGTACTCCTCAAACTTTTACGAGACTCTTTCGACGTCGACTTACTACGTCACCTTCACTCAGACTCAGACCGCTTCTTGGTTCGCGGCAGCTTCTACAACCTCAGAAAGCCCTCTTCTTGTTTCCTCGAGTACTTCCAGCTACATTGAGCCAACTTCCACTCCCACACCAGTGACCTTCACCAGCACTATCAGCGGTGCCGACGTCGTTATTGTTTCAACTCCTGCGGTCACTGTCACAAGCGAGACTACATACTACGAGACTGTATCTTGCACTGCCGGTGGTGTCTACACCATGGAAGGTGATGTCGTGACCACCGTCACCGCAGATACTGTTCTCGCTGTTGCAACCTCTGCCCCTGCTGCGAAGCGCCTTGCGCGACGTGAAGAGACAGTTCTGAAGCTTGACAACGTCGTTGTTCCTCAGTCTGAGCAGTCTACTAACTCCAAGCCCTGGGCTATTTCGTATTCTCCGTACACCGACTCTGGTGCTTGCAAATCTTCTTCCGACATCGTCTCCGATATCAAGAAGATTTCCAGCAAAGGCTTCAAAGCTGTGCGCATTTACTCTACCGACTGTAACTCGCTCACTTTGATTGGTAACACTGCTCAGGAGTCTGGTCTTCACTTGATCCTTGGTCTCTCGATCAGCGAATCTGGAATTGAGAAAAATGATGAACAGTTGCAAGAGTTGTCGCAATTCTCACAGTGGGATATCGTCGACATGGTTGTTGTTGGAAACGAGGCCATCTTCAATGAGTACTGCACTGCCGAAGATCTTGCATCTTACATCGTTGATGTGCGCGCTTCTCTTCGTGCAGCTGGATACCAAGGTCCAGTCACAACAGCTGAGACTATTGCTGTTTTGCACTCTAGCCAAGAAACTCTCTGTCCTGTGATTGATGTCGTTGGTGTGAACGTTCACCCGTTCTTCGATTCTGGTGTTACTCCCATGGAAGCCGGAAACTTCGTGAAGCAGAACATCATTCTCGCAGAGTCTGTCTGCTCTTTCGAAGCTACCAATAAATATTCCAACCTAGGCGTTGTCGTTTTGGAAACTGGATGGCCATCTGCTGGTACAGAGTCTAACGGCGCTGCTGTCCCTGGAAAGGCTGAGCAAGTTTCTGCGATTGAGAGCATCAAGGCTGAGACTAATGGCGGTGAAAATGTTGTGTTTTTCACGTTTGCCGATGATGAATGGAAGCTTGCGGGCTTGTTTGGTGTTGAGCAGCGGTTTGGACTTGTTGACTTATTCTAATAAGCTGACATTATCCCATTCCCCCTCCTCGCTGTCGTTATTTGTTTTGGCGGACATCAATGACAATAGCAAGGATGGAAAGCACGCACTTGGTTGTGAATTTTCTCACATCTACAGCTCATGCTTTTGTTTTATTCACCCCTTTTTTTCAATTTCTTCTTACCGTTGAATCTGAAATTTTAATGATTCCTTAACTTGATTTCTTTTTATGCCCTGAAGATGATATGGCAAGATGATTTTTGATTTTTTGTTGTGGCTCATTTTGGAGACACACTACACGCTCTTTTATTTTGATTTTGATATTTCTGATTTTCGATTGCTACCACTACTTTCTTTTATATTTATGTATTTTTGAAGATTTTTTGAAGATTTAATACTGATGGATTCAATGTTTTTCGAACCGATTATTATTATTTTTTTTGTCGTTTCGTTTACCTCCTACGTGACAAGACTCTTTTGAAATCTTTACTGTTTCTCTTTTTGGATAGTTTGGGTGTCACAGTTTCTTTGTGGACGTTGTATTTTTATCTTTTATCTTCGAGTTTGTTTTAATAGGGTTATTTGTTAATAAATTAGTCTCCTGCAGACTATATTGCTACTATTACTGGAACTGTTTTGTATACAGAAGTTTGTATCATTGAGATGCTATTGCCGTTTAAATCCGTATATCGGTACTCGTACACAAACGGCAATAATAATTCCAAAAAAAAGTATGGTCATTAGGTCACAAAATCACAAAGTTATCTATAGCTTTGAAAAGTGAAGAAAAAAAGATTATTTAGATGTACTTGTAGGGGTTCATGATTCCGGACTAAATAACCAATTAGCGTGTGGCACAAGGAAATAATGTGAGGAGGTAACTTACCGGATCGTACACCTCCTTGATTTGCTTCATGAGATTGATCATGCTCTGGTCCTTGCTGTACTTGAGGTACGAGCGTTTGGCGAAACCAATTCCGTGTTCAGCCGAAATCGAGCCCTCGCGCTTTTCTGCATAAGTTCGTAATCAGTTAAAAGTTCTTGAAAAAAAAAAATTACAATGTCATTCAAACTTACGAATCCATTCGTAAACCCAGGGTTCGAGAACATGCTCGATATCCTTTGCGTAAGACTTAACGGCAATGTTAAGATGGAGATTTCCATCACCCAAATGTCCATATCCGACGACATTCACAATGTTTGACTCTTCAGTTCCAATTTCATATCCCTTCTCGATCAATCGGGTACGGCAGTCTTCAACCATCAAATACAAATCCTCAAGCGGGATCGAGACATCGTATTTGTAGACACCACCGGTCCGGCCGAGAGATTCTGGGATACCCTCGCGCCAAGTCCAAATGTTCTTCATTTGAGTCTCGTCCTGAGCCACAACACCGTCTTCAATGATCTCAGCTTCCATCAAACCTTCGAGATATTCCTGAAGTTTCTCTTCGTCGTGCGTGCGGTTTGAACCCGAGGTTTCGACGAGGACATAGAAGTTGTGCTGCTCATCGAGAGGTCTTCGGAGCTCGCTGAAACGCGCGACTTGGTTCTGGGAATCACGGTCCATGAATTCGAAGGCAGACAGGATTTCACCAAGCTCAGCTTTGGCTTTGACAAATGCTTTCTGGACTAATTCGTACGAGTCGAGACCAAAGAAAGCGACGTTCATGCTCTTGGATCGCTTAGGGCAGAGAACTGAAACACCAGTGATAACACCGAGTGTACCCTCAGAGCCAATAAACAACTGCTTGATGTCGTATCCAGTGTTGTCCTTTCTCAATTTTCCAAGACCATTAACAATGGTTCCATCGGCCATGACAGCCTCCACACCGAGAACGGAGCCGTGCAGCGAGCCATATCGGAGCAATCTCAAACCACCGGCGTTAGTGGCCACATTGCCGCCGATATGGCAGGATCCCTTTGCGCCAAGATCAAGCGGGAAGATGTAGCCATGCTCAGCGAGAAACATGTCAGTGGCCTCGAGAATGCATCCAGCGTCAACGACAATGATACCGGAGACCTCGTCGAAGGAGCGGATCTTGTTCATGTTCGACATCGAGATGACAATCTCGTCAAAGACGGGGACAGAGCCGCCTAACTCAAAAGTTAGTTAACTATTCTATAAACTTCATAACAGCAGGCAATCAAACTTACCAACAAGACTGGTGTTTCCACCCTGGGGAACGACAGCCAGTTTTCTCTCGCCGCAGTGCTTCATAATTTGACTAACTTCCTCCGTAGTGCGAGGCTTCAAGACAAGACGTGACTGGCCGTTGTATTTGCGCATACTGTCGATGTTATATCCAGAAAGATCTTGGTCATCCTGCAAGATTGACGATTCAGGAAGAATAGATTTGAAAAAGTCGAGGTCGGCTTGCGTCAGCTGTTGGTGATCGTTAGAAGTCTGGATATCGCAGCAATGCCCACAACGTAAAACCTAAACAGCCATACCTCACCAAATCTCGGATCACGAACAATCTCCGGGTACATTTCAGCTGTTGGCTTGACAATTTTGGTGCCGGCAGCAGCGTAGAATCTCTTGCCGACGACATTGATGGAGGCTACTCGCGCAAGCTGAGGAACTCTCGGAGTCGCTGCCTGGACAGCCAGTCTGGTCGACTGCTGCAGCCGCGACGGAATAAAACGCAGAGCGCGCACTGATTGTCTCATTTCTTTACTGTTCAATTATCGTCGCCTTTCGGAGGGGGAGGGGAGAATCCAGGACTATTTCAACAGGCAGCAGAGACTTGAAAATTAATCTCCGCTTTGTGAATAGTTTTAGAGTTTAGCGATTTTAGCTTCTCAGAGACTCGGCTCCTGTCGGTCTTTTGCTCTACCGCGGGTTTTGTTCGTCATCTTACCAGAATTATTAGTGTATTAAGGTATTCAAGCATTGTTTGGGCAGCAGCAGTTTATGGTGATGCATGTATATAGCATTAATCGCGAATCTGTTAGTTACAATATTATACAAGACAGTAGTAGTATCTAAGAGCGCGTTCAAACACGAGCAAGCGCGCCCTTGAGATCCATACTCATACCCATCGAACAACCAAATATAGATACATAGTACCGACAATACACATCACATATCCTAATCTGTCGGTGAACTCTCGTTGCAACGTGGCAGGCCGTCCTCGTACAGTGACCACAAACTTGCTGCGTTGGAATGTGCGGAAATGAGCAATAACCATGGCAACAGGCACTGGATAGACCCTGAAATTCTTGTCCTTCTTGTCGCTCGAATCTGAGCCACCATACAGGTAATCGATACCGAGATTTTTTCCATGTTTTTTCCCGGAATTGGACGCGGTAACCGAGAGGTAGGCAATAACTGCAAGTGTGAACAGCAGCACTTTAAAGTAAGACTTGAAAATATTGAACTGTGACGGCAGCATGCACAGCCTTGTCTGATATGTCGAGTGTCCTGCGTCAACTCCGTCTGGGTTCCAAAGCGACAACAGCTCAAACGCTGGGTACGACACGCCCATCGCAATCGATAAAGATTTCACTGTATACTCGACAGCTGTCCGACCACCGTCGGCATACGAATGCTCAAACCTACAAGCATCGTGATCATCGCCTGAAAAAACGGCAACTGGCTGCAGCTTGTCGAGGATTTCCTGCGAGAGCTCTGGGTCGACTACTGTTTGATACTGATATCCTCTCGAAATCGGTAACGACGGCGAGCCTTCTCGCTTAGGGCCACACTGAGCATCTTTGTCTCTATAGAGGGGTATATGCGTCAACAATACACGCGGAAGCGAGGTCGTAGACGAGTTCTGAATGTCTCCCGTCACTCGGTTGAAGAAGTTCCATGCAGGACCAAAAACTTCCTCGCTTTTCTTATTCATCATTGAGTTGGTGTCGAGAATAACAAATGAATGATTTCCAATCTCAGTCACCCTATTGGGCTCTCCAAAATATGCTCGGAATCGATTTAAAGCGTCAATATTAATGGTGTCGCCGAACCCAATATCATGATTGCCTGCAACCTCCCGTAAGGTGAGCTTTCCTATCCGACTGCGAAATATACTATCAAATCGCTGATATTCGCTGACCCAGGCGTCATGTTCCCATTCTCTGCCGCCATCAAATAAATCTCCTAGGAATATTGTTGCGTCAGAGTTCAACGAGTCCTCAATACTCTCCCAGGCTCTGTGCATGTAGGTATCGACATAATACTCAGTCAGACCTTGAAATAAGAAGTTACGCCCAGGATATGTATGCGCATCAACTAATTGAGGATCAGCGACTAATACTACACGCTCGGGGTTTGCTCCTGCTGGCTATTCTCTGCTAGTTAGCACGCAGTATTCTGAACACCACCATCGTTTCAGCGGACTGTTTACTCACCCAATTTTCCCATTTTGACCAGTCACAGTCACTTACTGCATTTCTAATCACTCTCCGTTCGCCCCAGTATAAATAGTAAGCCCACAAGTAGCAAAGCAAGTTGCACGGGGTCAATAACCGCCTCAACGCAGCACCCACTCGTCCATTCGCAATCACCTGCAAACCAGTCCCGCGACTACTCCGCGGCCGCGACGCGTGATACAAATTCGGCGGATAAGACGACTCGTACGTCGGCATTGAGTACTCCGGACGCGCTACGATGCTGTACGTGGGTTCGCCAGCATCAACTGCTGGCTGGGCCGCTTCAGAGAGAGTCCATCATTAAAAAACAGGGGTTCGGGTTATTGGCCCCATTAGAGCGCCCTGAAGCCACAAAGACGTCATCGTGACTGTTCATTCATAGTGTATATTTGAGCAATATCACAGCTACTTGAATGGTTTAACAGCATTCACAGCCAAGAAGGCCGACTGCAGCGAACTGAGGCTACTGCGGCCTGGAATACCTGGAACACATTCCTGCGCGTACGCGTCGCGACTCGCGTCTCATTCTATCAGACACGCTGAACGCGTATTGCGCGATTACTTTCAAAATACTGGACAATTCTATTTATTAACGCTTTAACGCTAAATACCGCTCAAATACAAGTAGCGTAACAGTCGCATTTGCGATATTAACTCGCTATCGCAGTTTCTATTGTTAGAACACCTTGACGATGCATAATCACCGTGCCTCAGACTTTAGAACACCGAAATAGCCCATTTTCAGCAAATCCCAGCATTAGCCACTACCACTACAGTAGATAATAAAAGCAAATACTGGAAATAACCTGAAAAAATATTCAAAAAAAAAAGAAAAATTTGGACAGTCTAAATGTTGTTTTCGTTATATTGCAGTTGCGGCACTGACAGAAGGAATTCGATATAGAGAATGCAAAGATGAGACAAAATGAGTCCGGCAAGAATTAAGTACGCCTGGCATGCTTGCAACAGACAAAAATTTCGAATTTCGTCTGTTGATTTTCGTCTGTTGCAAGTGTTGCTTATTTAATGACAGCACATGATTGCACCGCGAATGAGATTACGAACAATGGAAATTCTGCGATAATCGTTTTTTAACAGCCCTAAATACAAAAAATCATATATCCATTCTCTCATATCATTCTCTCATACCACTCTCAATATTCCAAGCAGAGGTTGACGCGATGCTGAATGCCCATCGCGCAACTACATGGACTTGCGCGGTAATCTATTCTCCCCCTCTGTCCACGGGACACCAGCTGATTCTCTCATCAAATCATATACCCATCCGCCCTTAGGTCGCACTTCGTGTCCCTTTGCTAGCTCATTGAACAAGTACAGCCACGCAGCAGCGTTTCCAACAGTGTGAACCTCGTCACTTACAGAAGTGCTTGCGTAAGCGGAGAATTTTTCATAAACATCAGAGTCCATGAATAGTTTATACATACAACGTGCTACCTTACTGGTATCCCCGACATTACAAAGGAACCCGTTCTTGTTGTGCTGAACTTGAAGTGGAATGCCACCCGCACGGTAGGCCACAACAGGCTTGCCTTTGTGTATTGCCTCTGAAACCTTCACTTCGAAGCCTTCGCGGTGGGATAATTGAAGAACAACCCTCGCGTTAGAGAGCAAGCAATTGAGAAGCTGGTCACTTGGTCCTAGCCGCATGATTATGATATCGGTTGCGATACTAGCAAGCTCCTCACTTGCAATCGTCAGAACTGTCTGATCGTACACTGCAGTGCCATCTGGATCGTCGATCGCACCATGTCCAGCAATCACGAGCTGCGGTATCTTTCTAATTGGAAGGTCATCATCCATCATTGATCGCAACTTGCGGTACGACTCAAGCACGTCAGGAATACCCTTGCTAGGATCGAAGCGTGCAATTTGGCAGATATATGGTCTCATAGGGAACACCAGCTTGTTTGCCTTCACTTCCTCGCATTGCTTTTTGAATTCTCCAATATAATAAAACGTATCCCAGCGCGAGAGATTCTTGTTGAGTCCGTCAAGCCAGTCTGTCGCTGCAGGCATTAGCCCAACTGTTGCGATATAGACCGCGTCCGGCACGAAACCTTTCACGGGATGCGATATAAACACGTCGGCATCTTTTATTCCAGAGTTCCAGAGAAAATCCCATACCTCTTCCTGAGGGGAGTTCTTCTGTTTAATCAGGTCGGATCGCATTTCGATATGCGATCGGTATATAACCTTGATTCCAGCAGCCTTAGCCTTTGGAACAAGTGCAACCATCTGTGGGTCATCCATCACAGCAATATCGACTCCTGGAGGCTTCTCTGAATCTAATGGACCAGTGCTCCAATATCTCCCATAGTTTGCATCAATCCATCTGGTGAAGAGTTCCATTTGGATCTCATTCAGTCGTAGGTCAGGATCGGCGACTCCCTGGATGATATTGTGGTTGTTCTTTGTGATGCGGAAAGCACTTGGGTTGGGCTTGGGAACATACCATGTAACATTGAGATCGAATAGCTTGAACAATCTAATCAGTGCATGTCTCATAAGTGCCACTCCGCCTCCTTGAGGAGTTGCGTTGAAAAAAGCCACCCGCACACCTTTATGGCCATTTATACGAGCCGATTTGAGCTCCTTCACCAAATTGGTGATGCACTCCCACGTCTGCGGCGAAACGGACTTTTCATAATCAGGCAGGTCAACCATGTGAATCAACCCACCATCATCGACTTCAACTTTGTTTCGAAATCCGATTGCGGTGCGTGGAAGACCTCTGGGACCGAAGAACATAATCAGCTTGCGAACAAGGGAGTCTGCCACTTCGTCGCAAGTAGCCTGCGTTGCTGCTTGCGAAGAACTTTCTTCGTTGTCGATTTGTGTCCCGGAAATAGCAGAGTCTGGGAAGACGAATGGGAGGATATCAAGCTCAGCCCAAAGACGGGAGCATAGCCCAGGGCAGAATTTCTGGATGGATTGGCGGAATCCGATTGCAGAGAACTTGAACAGGTGATCGGTCGAGTAAGCTTTGATTTCGTTCAGAATATGCTCGGTGATGAACTGTGCGTATTCTGCCGGCTCTACGTCGCTGTCTATTGCTTTGTCTTTGAGCGCGAAATCGGTCGAAAAGTAGCCGTCATGAATTGAGAAGCCAAAGGTAATGCTATCAACGGCTTCGCCAGGTGCAGGAAGAACAATCTCAAGACCCATGAACATTGCCTGTATCTCAATTTAGCACAATATACTACTTATGACTGTTGTTTTGTGACTTACAGTGAGAGAGTGAATCCATGGCTCGTGCTTGAACTTAGGGACTGGTAGTTGTAGATGTTCTCTCAACGTAGTCGAGCCCAATACGTTGAAGTCGGCTTCCGATACCGAGCTGGCACGCCTTATACATGGTAATTCAGGTGGGCTGCTGTCATCAAAAAGGAGAGGAGGAGTCGGAAGATCTTTTCCAAGAGGATCTGACGAACGGTAGTCGTTGCTGAAGGTACTGTTGCTCTCGAAGAAATCGGACGTGGACGAGTTTACCGACGAGGTCGAATAAGCCTCGTCGGAGAGCGCAAACAGCCTTGCTGCCGCCGTAAGAGGTTTGACTGGCGTCATCTTTGAGGGTTTGCTGCTAGTGAGGAGAGACTCAAGTTAGTAGTCATGATAGTAAGCATTATGCAGGATCCACTCACGATGTAAGAGTCTGATAGGAAGCCTGCTCTACGCTGACACAAGTCACGATGCGCGCGACAGAGTGCTCCACTGGAGCTTTTAAGTCTTCCTTCTGTCTGACTGACCGATCAGGTATCACCAGGCTGATCTCAAAACACCCAAATCCAGCCGTTAACCTCGGCCGAAGTCTCGCAGTGAACGAATGGGAACGACAACCTGAACACGCGACGGGTGTGACGTCAGTATTCAGCCGCACGTCACTTCCCAATTTAAGCGAATTTGGCGTCTCGTCGGCTTCCCCGCAAAGGTCACATTTCGCATCATAGTTTTTAATCTGATATATTTCGAATACTAAAAAAACAGCGATTTATTTATCAAATTGTATCATATCTACAGGTGTACAATGTCAATCAACAAACTAAAATCTATCTCTAACACAGCTCTCGTTGCTGCAGCTTTTCTTTAAACGACTTCTCCGCCAACTCCTTCAAAGCATCAAACTCTCCACTACTCTCGCACATACCTCTAAACGCGCCATTTTCTTTGTTAATAAGCTTATGTGGTGAATCATACTCAATCCCCTTTCCAGCTTCAAGTACGAGAATTCGATCGTAATCAATTATACTTCTTAAACGATGCGCAATGGTCAGGATAGTAGACCGACGGAATTCCTCGCGAATAGTGGTCTGTAGCAACGCGTCGGTAGCATAGTCAATCGACGCAGTAGCTTCATCTAAAAACATGATCTGGGGAGACTTGAGAAGAGATCGAGCAAGACACATAAGCTGGCGCTGGCCTTGCGACAAGTTGCTGCCGGATTCGGTCACTGGAGAGGTAAGGTCCGTAAATACGTTGAACTGAGTAGCTCCGGCATCTGCAGAAGACGATGAAGACGCCGGCTCTTCCAACAGTGAACCAATTAAGTGAACACGACGGAGAGTTTCGAATATAGCTGCATCGGAATACTGATCAAACGGATCGAGATTTGTTCTGATAGTCCCAGCAAACAAAGTAGGATCTAAACAAGGCTATTAGCACCGCTAAGTACACCATTATCAATGTGTCAACTCGCCCTGTGGAATAATAGCTAAGGATTCACGCAAATCACGAAGTCCAAGCCCCTTGATATTCACTCCATCAATCATTATCCTTCCTTCTTCCGCCTCCAAAAATCTAAAGAACGCAGAAGCAATTGTAGATTTTCCTGCTCCTGTGCGACCAACAATTCCAACATTCCAACCTGGCTGAACATCAAAGCTAAGATTATCAATAACCTTGGGTAATTCTGGAGCATACCGCAGCGACAAGTTGTGCACCTGGATTGATCCTTCATGTGGCCATCCCGGAGGTGGCCGAGAGTTTTCAACAACAGCAGGTGCTTCTTGCTCGGTATCGATCAGCTCCACAACACGCTCGACAGAGTTCATGTTCATTTCATTGATCGTCCACATTAAGACGAAAAAAATCATGCCTTCAGAAAACGTAATTGAATAGGTCAGACAAAGTCCCGCAAATCCGGGGTCAATATGACCACTCTGCAAAATCAAACAGAACGAAGTGCTAATCGCAACAAGGCCTCCAAGAATCTGGGAGTAAAAGCACATCCACCGATTAGACGCCCACACCAAGGTAAACGGACGACAGTTTGTGTCTAAAACTGACATATTTTGCTGCGCGAAATCGGCTTCACGGCCGTATGCTCGAATCGTGGCAATTCCAGCGAGCGTCTCGCCAAAATGCTGGTAGATTGGACTCTGCGTCACACTCTGCATCCGGCGCAGCTCCAAAGATGTTCTCGAGTACAGCTTTGCAATGTAAAAGATACCAAGCCCGATAACGACCACTATCATCAGAAACTGCGGGACAATAGAGCAAATTACCACAATAGTTGTCAGAAGCTCACAAAAGTGCAGAGCGACATACATAAAACTGCCGATAATCTCGCGGTCAACTGTTCCCACATCTTTTCCAAATCTATTTAAAATTCGTCCAACAGGAGTGGTATCAAAAAATCGCGGAGTAGCATATAAAACCGAGTTGAGCAAATCGAAAAACATCTGTTGCGACACAGTGATACTACCCATATAGCATACAATATCTCGACAGTAAGACGTGGCCAGATATATAACACATATCAACAAGTAAACTCCAATGTAAAATGCCGGCCCATGGTAGCCAGACGCGGCTGCCTCAGTATTCACTGAGTTATCAGCCCAGTGTCCAATCCACCAATTCTTACTGACTTCAGTACTCTGTTGAAGTGCACATGCAAAAACAAAAGTTATCCAGAAAGGCTTTCCTCCCATGTACTTGAGATAAGTCATATATGTGCTAAGCTGAATTTTTCCAGTCTGCTGCATTTCAACATTTGCCGGTGCTTCTGATAAGTCCTTGATTACAAAGACTGCTTCATTACTCTCCAGCTCGGATGTATGTACAGTATCAGCAGATTTTCCAAGCGCTTTCAAATTAATCGAAGATGGTAAAGGCGTGCTCCGGTTTGAAATGTTCTGTCGCAATAGATCGTCATCTCCAAATACATTCTTGCTATACGACTCTGTAGGGGTGCCTTGGAACTTGACTTTGCCGTCGTTCATTGCAACAACCCAGTCAGCTCCTGGAACGCTAAGAGACACGTTGTGAGACACAAGAATACAAGTTCTTCCGGCCATTATTGGGCCAGTAATACATTTCTCGTAAACCCATAGTGCAGAATGCGTGTCAATCGCACTGAGACAGTCATCCAGTAGCAGATGTTTCGCTTTGGAGTAAACTGCGCGCGCAAGAGAAATTCGCTGTTTCTGACCTCCAGACAAAGCAATTCCTTTCTCGCCAACTTCCGTCAAGTCGCCGTGTTCGAGGATCTCAAAATCACGAAGAAGCGCGCAGGCTATGACGACTTGTCGGTAACGGTCCTCGTTCATTGGCTCACCAAACAAAATATTGTTGCGGATCGAGTCATTGAGAAGCCATGCTTGCTGGGCACAGTATGCCACAGATTCATTATAGCCAGTGCCAGGGTCAATCTGAGGCTTGTAGCCACTAGCAGCACCTGGTAGAAACACAGAGCCTTTCAGAAGAGTCATCTCTCCAAGCAAGGCCATGAGAAGCGATGTCTTGCCAGAACCAGTCTGACCAATAACGACTGTTAGTTTTCCAACAGAAAAGTCGATTGATAAATCAGACATAGTAAACTTTCCAGACCGTTCATCTGCACCCCAAGTGAATGATGCCTTGTCAAAGCCAATGCGTGGCGTATTAGGTCCAGAGGGTGTTGCCAGTTGGCTGTATTTGCCTGTGATATCTTCGTCCTCTATGAAGTTCACAATACGATCTAACGACACCTTAGCGCTCATCAGCATCGTGACAAAATGCGAAAAACTTTCGAATGGCAGCTTGATGTTGTTCACCAGGGAGATAGTCCCAAAGGCAACGGAAGGCGTGAGTTCGTGTCCTGCAATCATCGTGTACGTTCCAAGTAGCGAGGCCGTGATGATGAAGGGCGAACCAAACCAGCTGAGTCCACTGAGTGCTCCAAGAATGTAGTACCAAGTTAGCTTTTTCACTTCCTCAGTGCGAATTTCATTCAGGTGGTGGGCAAACATTGGCTCCCATGCTGGAAAATGAAGTTAGAGAAAGTCATTTGCTGGGAAAAGTAAATATTCTTACCAAAGTATTTGATGATCTTAATGTTTAGTAGAATCTCATTTGTCTTGCTAACTCGACGATCAGTAATGCCCAGAATATCTTTCTGATTGCGAGCAAAAGCGGTAGAAATCTTAAAGTTGAACGGCATTAGAATTAAGAAAACTAAGACACCAGCAAATGCACTGAGTCCTAACAAACTGAAGAGCAGATAAAAGGCAACAATGAAGGAAATGATGGTTTTAGTCAGAAACCCAGCTTGGGTGAGAGCCTCTGACACCTGTGTAGCATCTGTAGACATCAGATTCATTACTTTACCAGTTGTAAATTCTGATTCAGCGGTTTTGTCGGTGGTACCTTGTTCGTCAGGCGTTTCATTGTTGCTGATCGTAGTATCGGTATCTTTTCCAGTATCATTGGAGGCAGTCTTTGCTTCGGTAGTATTCGAAACCTTTCGTCTGAGAGCTCTTGCATAAATCTCGGTGATCAAAATTGATCTGTATTTTATGCCACCTTGCCGAAATCCCCAGGCGCTGAACGCGTCTAAGGACGCTACCGTCACAGAAGATAAAAATAGAAGAGCGACATAGAGCCATGCCATGTGCCGTGGAGTAGCATCCGGATTTTCTATGTAACGAATGATATACTGCAAAATAACTGTAGGTGCAAAAGCCACAGTCGAGGATAGAGCGGCAATCAGGCAGTTTGTGAAAAAACTAGCAAAACCAAAGCTTACCAAAGCTCTTTTGAACGACCGGATCTTGCGCAAAGCACGGAAAGTCTTATTTATAAAAGGAGCCCTTGAATCATTTGCAAGATCCCAGATATTTTCCATCTGTATAGAAGTGCGACCGCCTTGGATCAATAGCGGAGTAATCCACCACATTGACACCTGAGTTATCAGAGCAGAAAAGGGCTCAGGTGTGTAGCGTAAGCCATTGCGAGTTTCGACGTACGCGGGGACATAGCCAAGAGGAGATAGTAGGGTGACAGCAAATAATGTGGTAGATAGAAAAAAGTCTATGGACGAGGAAGATGCATAGAGTCGTGAGTGTGAGGAGATGAGAACGGAACGCATGTCAATGGCGGAGAGGAGCCAGTTGATGGCATAGATAAAGGCTAAGACGGCACAGACTCGGTAAGAGAGGTCGTGAGAAGATGGGAAATTGCGCCAAAATGAGATAACAAGGACATAGCTCTTATAAAATTTATGGTTAGCGAGATGAAGCTCAAGAATGGAAGAGTAGCGTACCCAAAAGGCGATAGCGCAGAGAGATCTAGCGACAGAGATATCACTGGTGTGAGATGCTGCAGAGAGAACAAATTCAACAGTATGTACAATAACAAGAGCTATCAGAAATAGACGTTCGAGTGCGATGAGTATGCGTGCGTTGCTCTGTGAGAGAAAGACCAGATCAATATCGTCTTTGCTCACAGGAGCCGCGCTGAGGAAGTCGTCGTCGGCATCATTCTCGACGACAGCCGACGAACGATTTGAGTCTGAATTTGGAATGGGCTCGGTTGTGCGCAGACGGTACAGGCCGCCTTGTTCGTCTTCGTCGAACTGTGCCCGGCGGCCGTCTGCGAGGAGCAGATCGTCCGAGTCCAAGGAGACAGCGCCTGTAGCTTTTCTTCGAAGAGGGAGCACGAGCGCTGCAGAGATGAGTATGGTGGCTAGTGGAAAATAGACATGAAAATATCTGAAGAATCGTCAGCAGTAATTCGCAGACGCAATGTGTAGATCCAAAGCAACGAGAGAAAGCTGAGAAAGGAGCGTAGCATACGTTGTATCAGCGCAGACTGAGAAGTCAGTCTGCTCCCAGATGGGAGAGTGACAAAGTAGAGCGGACATGGTGCGTGAGAGGAAGCTCCTCTCCAGGCGCAGCCGGGGAAGAGTGTATTTATATTGACTGTCAGCCGGAGCACGGCTGAGAGCAGGCTGTTGTTTATTTTTGCGAGCCCAGCACGCGAGGAGGAGTGTTTTGGCTGACGAGCAAGCCCGGACAGGAACCGAGGACGAGTTTAGGCGATGGCGCTGATGCGGCGCAGGCAGATTTGCGAAAGCAAGAGCTCGGATCCGGGCAGGACGCTGAAAAGATAAGCCGGCGTTTGCTGAGATAAAGGACCGTATGCTCTAGAAGATGCAATATTCAGAATACAGACTGGCATATCTGGTATTGCAGTTTGCAGAAACAGCTACGCTCTTCCCGGTGCTCTCGCTCAAGCGCCATTGTGCCTCCGTGAACACAGTTGCTCACACGGACGCAGGCGCCACTAAACCTTTTCTCCTCCTCGACCACGACATTTTCGCCCAAAACACGCAAACTATGGACGACAGCGGCTCATGAGAGCATGTCAGCGCAGGCTGTATGACTCTTTCGGTGTGTTTGGGTGACGCTCATCGAGTTGATATGAGCAATAGTGACTTCATATAATTGTGTTCTTGCTGAGAGCGGCCTATCTCGAGGCGTCTCTGCAGCTGCTCTGGTTCTCGCCGGTCTGGTTCAGAATATTCAATGAAGCCTGCCGCTGAAATGCAGACCAGACGAGCTAACTTTGGCGTATCTTTCGGAAAATGTCTGTGCACTCCGTCAATGGCATCGCAAAACAGGAGCTTGAATAGCTTCTGTTAACTAATCTGTCTGTCTTTTGAGCCATTGCTGCTGCTGGACTTGTTCTCCAATTCACCACTGTTTTATCTGGAATACGTGTCATTTGTGATACTCGTAGTAGCAGCTCTATTCTGACTTATCGATGGTCTTGGGTGCTCTGAAGCGTGGACAACTGCCAGCATGCGTGGGATATGTCCTTGGTTACCGGCTCCTAGCCATGTGCTTTCGACCAACTCGGCAGACTTGCTATGAACTTTTGCTCTAAATCGTACACAGGAAATATGTGATTATTGTCGTATATTTTGTCAATTTTCTATTTGAAGATTTTTTCACCATGCGAATAGCCTTACCGTTGTATTTAGGCTACTGAGCCAACTCACAGGTCGGTCATATCTACTCACTCGAGCGCCTGTCATAGAATTTACATCAATAAAATTCGCAATATTTTTTTGGTTGATTTATCCATACAATAAATAAAATTTGTGACTATCCATGAAATGGCGCCAATAGATCATTACCTCAACTATCTATCGTCCACCTCTATCGTGCGGTTTCGTTATCGTTCACGTTCAAATCCAGGTTGGGAGTTTACTTCGCAGAAATTGGGAATATCGCAGCACTCTCACTACACTGTTACTACCTCACTACACAGTGCAAACCATATACAAATAACAAATACAATGACTCAATCAGTCGCACCTATACAAGAGCAATTCAGTGACGAGCCTGAAATTCTCTTCGCGTCAATGGGCATGTTCATCATCGACGAAATCGAGTACCTAGACGGATCATGTCTTAAAGATATCGTAGGAGGCGCGGGTACATATGCAGCATTTGGAGCTCGATATTTCTTACCGCCTCCAATGTCTAAAGGTGTCGGATGGTTTGTCGACGCTGGAAGTGATTTCCCGGAAAATATCAAGCAGGACTTGTTTGCGCTCGATACAACAATGATCTTTAGAGAAGATAACACCAGACTTACGACCCGGGGGTGGAACGGCTACACAGACAATGAATATAGAGGTAAGCTCTGCATAAATTTGCAATCAAATTGCAATTTTTAGTTGCCTCATCCAATCGGGCGGGCTAATACTTTGTGCAGCATTCAAATACCTCACTCCAAAGAAACGAATTACCTCCGAAGATATCATCGACACTCCGCTATTGAAGTCTAGGACATTTCATCTTATTTGCTCCCCAGAACGCGCAACTACACTCATCGAAGGGATCAGCAAAAGTAGAGCAGAGCTTAGCATAGACCTGCCCAAGCCAATTGTCGTGTGGGAGCCAGTTCCGGATCTTTGCACCCCAGAGCATTTGCAGGCTTGTTTCGAGGCATTACCGTCCGTAGATATCCTCTCCCCAAATTCCGCCGAGGCGGCAGCTTTTTTCGGTCTTCCAGAACCAACAGAAAAGGCAGACATTGAGGAAATTGCTAGTCGGTTTGTGCCGTACCTACGCGAGGACGCTGCCATTGTGCTCCGCGCTGGCGCTTATGGTAGTCTTGTCATTTCAAAGAAATCCGGAAGTACCTGGTTAGAATCGTATCATGCCCCACATCCAGAGATGGTAGCTGATCCTACCGGAGCGGGCAATTCTTTTGTTGGTGCAATGTGCATTGGCTACGTGCTGTCCAACTACGACTTTATCGAAGCGGCAATCTACGGCAATATAGCCGCAGGACTCTCTATCGAGCAAGTTGGCCTAGCAAAGCCTACGCATCCAACGAAAGCTGGAGATGATGAATTATGGAATGGCGCAAGGGTTATGGATAGACTAAATGAGTACAAGAAGAGAATAGGGCGGTCGTGAAGTCTTCATTTCTGTATATACACTCCAATACATCTATAGAACGTCCAATTCCTATGTATAATCATGTATGAGTAGGCATTGCCGGAGGTGCTGTAGGTTGCCTTCGATCTGCCACATATGCTGCCCATAACTGCTGTAGCGACATTCCACTTATTTTCTCCCATGCTGAATCATCGTACCTGTTGAACTTGAGATACGAATTCATTTGCTGTGTGATTCCTCTATACAGAGTCTTGTCTATCCAATCAAGAAAATACCCAGTTCCTTCGTATCCTGCGTCCCATTTATTCGCGACGCTGTTTGGATTCCAGTGCGGGGGTGCCAGGCCAGCTCGCAGTCTCACAAAATCTGAGGATAGTAGAAGAGACGTCAGTCAAACTGAAAGGGCTGACAAAACACATGAACAATTAGTTACCGGCAATTCCTTCTATCAAACCTCCCGGACAAGTGCCGAATCCATTGTACTGCCAGCAATGAACTGCCTCGTGCACTAGCACACCTCTGATCTCTGATCCAGCCCGATGATTCTGAGCATTGTTCAAAACGTGCTGTAAACTGAAGTGAATCTGTTTTTTCCGCTCATCACCCGTAGTGTATGCCACGCCGTCCATATCATCAAAGAACAGAGAGATGTGCTCGATATCAGGCGCAATACCCGGGTGTCCTTCATACAAGATCTCTCGTGCAGCTGAGCTGCAGTGAGGGAAGTCCCTCAGCACGTTCACGTTGGCCACCACAGCTTCCGAGCCTTTATGTTCTGCATCCTGGAACGACACACTGTATTTTTCCACCATGACAGTCTTGATCCTTTATGTTCTATAACAGTCTATGTAATCGCTCAGCTTTATGATGAGAACTATGGTGCTGCGTGAACAGATCAGATCCAGAACCCAAGCCGCGCAAGTTCCAAACCAGACTGCCAAACCACGGTTTTGCAACCACCACCCCTTGCGCCTCTCAGTACTGGCACAGCACACTGGACGGACGCCCTTGGAGCCATCGAACTTCAGACACTTGCACACATCCCAAGATCCATCATTATGGCTGACTTCGCGAATGTAGGCGGGTACAACATGGTCACGCTCATGAAGCGGTATGTAGTTCTCTGTTCTGTTGATGCTTGAACGCGATTGAAGCTGACAATTGACCAGTCTCGAGGCAGCAACCTCGCGTCTCGAGGACCTCACCGTGTTCCAGAGCCAATCGCTTCAATCCTCGCGCGCACCTTCCGAGGTGACCCCCAAGGATGTGCTTGCTGCCGTAGAGCCACCAGTTATCGCAGTTGCTGCTCCTGAGCCTCCTACGCCAGCGCCAGCTCCCGAGCCCGAGGTCGAACAGATTGCTCCCGCTGTGCTAGAGTTCGATGACTTCATTGCCGAGTTTGTCACCCCTTTCGTCGCACTCAGCGCTGACATTGATCCTCTTGTTGGCGAGCAAGCGACCGCAGTTGCGGCCGCGTTTGCTGCCGAGCGCGAGTTTCTTCGGATCGTGTCGAAATCAAAGAAGCCCGCGGCTTCTGATTCCGCATTCATGGATCTATTCAAACCGATTTCAGAACAGGTGATCAAAGTGCAGGAATTGCGCGAGAACAATAGACGATCCAAGTTTTTCAACCACCTGTCGACCATCAGCGAAGGTATTCCTGCTGTGGGATGGATTGGCGTCGAGCCAACTCCCGTTCCATTTATCGGTGAGATGAAAGATAGCGCACAGTTTTACGCCAACCGCGTCATCAAGGAGTACAAGGAAACGTAAGCTTGTCAATTGCCCCGCTATAGTATGGATATTAACTAGTAGAATGCTAATATTTGTATTTTAGCGACAAGAAGCATGTCGAATGGGCCCAGGGATACCTAAAGATTTTCACTAGTCTACAGGCATTCGTCAAGAAGAACCACACCACCGGTCCTTCCTGGAACCCGAAGGGAGACGACCTTCAGACTGTCATTGCCTCCTCTGTAAAGAGTGAGCCTGCTGCTGCTGCTGCCCCTCCCCCTCCTCCGGCACCTCCTGCACCTGGTGCAGGTGGCCCGCCCCCTCCTCCTCCTCCCCCGCCTGCCGCAGTATTCCAAGTTTCGACGGAGCCAGCCGCACCAACCGGCGGTATCGGTGCTGTATTTGCCGAGATCAACAAGGGTTCGTCGGTCACTGCTGGTTTAAAGAAGGTTGACAAGAGCCAGATGACGCACAAGAACCCGTCGCTGCGTCAACAAGAACCTATCGCTACCTCTTCAAAGCCCAAGACACCTTCGCCGCCTGTCAAGCCCCAGAGTTTGAAGCAGAAGAAGCCACCTCGCATGGAGCTGGAAGGAACAAAGTGGATCGTCGAAAACTACGAGAACAATTCCGAGATTATCATCGATGCCGAGATCAACCACGGTGTCTTTATCCACAAATGCATTAACTGCACTATTCAAATTAAGGGCAAGTTCAACACTGTCACTATCAACGAGTGCAAGTCAACAGGTCTTCTTGTTGAGAGCTTGGTCTCCGGTGTCGACGTGATCAAGTCTACCAGCTTTGGCCTTCAGGTTACCGGCAAGCTCCCTACCATTTCGATTGATCAGTGCGATAACGGTCAGATCTATCTGAGCGAACAGTCCTTCGATACCGAGATTTACACATCAAAGTCGTCGAGCATTAACGTTAACATTCCCGATCCTGAACTTGACGGTGATTTTAAGGAGCAGCCGGTTCCCGAGCAGCTTCTGCACACAATAAAAAATGGAAAGCTTACTAGCACGATTGTTGAGCACATGGGTTAAAGTTTTTTTAATCTCCTGAAGAACAGCCCTACTATTTTTATTCTTTATCTTCTTTATTTTATTTCTCATTTGTGGTTGATACGAGCTTGTTTGAGGCATGTTTAGTTCTAAAAGAATAAATAGCACTGTAATTGTATACACTTTTGATTTCGAAGATGAATATAAAATGACTATTTAGACAATATACTTGTTACATATTTATATACAGTCAATATGCTGCAATCATGCTGCATATTAGTAGGTTGCAAAAAGCGCTTTATAGATCCACTATTCATCAACAACTCTTACATTCCCCGTCTAATGTAAAATCTGTAAGCCTCCTCGTGGAGACGCAGAGGAAGAGGAGAGATGACCTCAGAGTGGCTTTCTCTGACTACAGGGTCACGCATGTAAACGGCGGTACAAGTTTTAAAAGAGATCTCGATATGATGCGGCAAAATGGCGAAAGGAGCTAAAAATGTGCGAGGGGTCCACGGAGTAAAATACGGCTTCTCAGGCTCCTGAAGTCCGTAACGACCGACTTGCCAAGGCATATCAGTGCCACAGAATTCTGGAAGATAGCAATAGTACCAATGCTGAGTCATAGCCAAACTAGGCGCTTTGAATTCTCGGACAGTCTCCTCAAGCTCCTGAACAGTCCTTGACCGCAGATGCTTAGCAATCATGGTTTTCAAAGCGGTGTAGTTCGCACTGGTCTTGTCAGCGATGTCTTTGGCAAACAGCGCCGAGGCATCTTTGCTGATAGCTTCATCATCGATGGTAATGGCACCAGCATCCGTATACATTTTGCGCATGTCTTCAATTTGAGCAACGGCTTGCTCCTCAAAAGCCGAAAGATCAAAGCTGTCCGACTTCATATCTTCGATACGATTTGTTGTGTATTTAATGGCCTGTTCACGGACTTCACGGTATAGTCTCTCAGGTTCGTAAGAGCCATCAACACTAAGTGGTCGATACTTGTGTCTGAACATTTGTTGGGGGTCCTCTTCGCATTTCTCCAAAAATTCTTTAAAAGTTTCAGCCTGAAGCTCATCTACCGCAGTAGATTGTTGTTCAGAAGGTTTCAAGCGACCCACTGCGCGGAGAACGAATTCAGGCTCGACAGAAAAGATATCACCAGGTCGTAAAGGGTACCGAGCATGTCTCATCTAGAATTTCACTGTTAGTAAGACAGCCAGTCAAAAGGAAGGATATGACTTTACGTACCCGCTGTCCATTCACTTTAACATGCCCCCGAGAAATGAATTCCCGAGCCTGCTTAGGACTACTAGCGAAAAAGGATCTAAACATCGCAACGTCCAGCCTTCGCTCGATGGGAGCATAGAGGTCCATGGCGACAGGAACATCCGAGGTTGTCTGGTGATGATTATGGATGTTGGCAACACTTGATAGTCGAGGATTGAAAATTCCTTGCCATTGGCGCTCAGTCAAATGTTCACCATGGTATGCACGTGTCTCTTTCTTTGATTTCCATCGTTGCTGGTAGTCAGTCAAAGGCTGGAAATTGGGTTGCGCCTTCTTCATCATGTTATAAAAATTCTGCTTGTGCCATGTCGAACGAAGTAGCTACATATCACACCTCAATTAGCAATCACTTCCTAAGCAATCGGGAAAAAATACTGCGTACACCTCTCGCGAGCGACTTGAGCGGGACCTGTGGCTTCTTCGGCATCCTGGAAATATCTCAAAGTTCACCCGACCAGCCGAAAAATGTGCAACAGTAACTGTTGTTGCGCTATCAAACGACTCTAAAATGAATTCTCCAGCCAGACGCAGTGCTCAACGCGTTTCGCGACCGCTGTAGATTCCTGAAGATTGCTTTTGTGAAGCTGTTCCTAAAAAAATTTCGGGATTGACCGTACTCCGGAAGCAAAGGTTACCCGGGTTTAAACGTTGGTACAAAACCCGCTGAATATAACCGTGTTGGCATTCACATATGCAAAGCAAGCAGGCGATTGTTTTTTTTGCAGAGACGACGTGAATTGCAGTAAGCATAATGATATTTAAACGAGTTTGCTATATTATTGTATGGCTAGGAGTTTGTGGGCTTGAATTTATTCTAGTCAGGGCGGAAGATGGGAATCTACAGAAACCGGAGCCGTATCCTGGGGAAGCAGTTCTGCTCAATTTCGAATTGAAACATGAGTTCATCGCAGAACCGGGCGCAGATAGTATTGTGTTTGAGCTAGAAGAGAGTACTTTCAAGCTAGACACACCGGGTGATGACGATGAGGAGGAAGCACAGTGGCAAAAGTTTCAGATCAGAGCGCTGAACCAGCCGGCCACTTTGAGTGGTGGATCAGGGCGGAGACGCATACCAGATGTTTCTGATAAACAGACTCTGATTACACTAGGAGAGATGTGCTCAAATGCATATGTTGAGTCTCCCACCAGCGATGGTTGGCTAGAGATAGAAAAGTCATGGCGCAGTGTAACAACTTTACCGGTTTGCTTCCTTTGATGCATCTAGAGTTGATCTAACGTGATACTATAGGCTCACCCCATTGGATGGCACGAACATGGACTTCGAGGTCATGTATTTGTCGAATTATCACATCGGGTAGTGGTAATATCATTCAAAGGATCGACAACTCAACTCTCGGCAGGAGATTCAGATACCATTGAAAATGATAAATACAATGTAGCAGAGCTCTGCCTTAGGGGACTTTGCAGATTTTACTAACTGAATATCTTTCAGGATAATATTCTGTTTTCTTGTTGCTGTGCGTCTCAAAGCTGTGCCTGGACCTCTGAAGTGTGCGACTGTTTTCATCCTGATAAACCATATCACTGCGTCAATAATTGTGTGTCGCGGAGTTTGAGAGGTGAAGGTTCTTACTATATGAGCTCTTTAAAAGTGTATCATCATATAGCTCTACTGTATCCTTTTTCGTCCATTTGGCTTACGGGACACTCACTGGGCGGAGGTATTGCAGCTTTGTTGGGCAGAAGGTACGGACTGCCCACCGTAACATTCAATGCTCCCGGTGACAAACTAGCTGCCGACAGATTAGAACTTTTTGACTCTGACGAGAGTCTGTACAACATTGGAAATTCTGGAGACCCTGTATATATGGGCAGCTGTAACGGGGTGGTTGCGTTGTGCTCAATTGCTGGTTATGCGATGGAGACCGGGTGCCATTCTGGCTTTGAATGCGTCTACGACACAGTGAGAGACAATGGAACATTTATGTCAATAGGCCACCATGGAATCCGTCAGCTGATTGCAACTATGAAGCAATACGACGCCCCTCCGCCTTGTGCTAAGCGGCCTGATTGCGTCGACTGCTATCTGTGGGAGTACGACGCGTAGAGACTCCGCTATGTTCTAATGCTCCGCCTGCATCTTTTCTGTTCTATAGCAATTTTATACATATCTTTCATCTCCTCTAGCTGCCTCTTACGTAGACTTCATTATTTGCATTATGCAGACGGAGCAATGGGAATTCCAAGTAGCCCGAGCAGCCTACCGTAACTATGCCGTCATCGGTGCCTTGCTAACCCTAACATTCACGGACTCGAGGAGAACAAAAACAGACAGGCACTCAACAAGCCTGTCTTCCTTCTCACCCAGATGTCCTCACGCCTGATTTACTCAAGCCTGCGAAACTCTTCCATCAAATCTTTTTCCAGATCTTTTTCTTCTACTCCTTTCAGAATGGGTGTTACTGTTGATAGCATTGCTCCTGGTATGTGATCAGAGCTCGCAGGACTTGTTCAAGCTTTGCAGTCTCCGTTCTTGCTGTGATATACATCTCCAGAGTAGAACTGAGCTGCGATCTTCAATTCAATGGACCAGCGCACTAATTGACGCTCTTAAAGGCAACGGCGCTGACTTTCCCAAGGCCGGCGACAAGGTCTCGATGCACTACGTTGGAACCCTTGAGAACGGCAAGAAGTTCGACAGCTCCCGTGACAGAGGTGAGTTCCACCGAGCGCCTCAGGGCTAGATCCCATGGCCCACTTGCATCTCAATTGAGTCGCCAGCTAATAGAGCGTAAACAGGCAAGCCATTCGAGACCGTTATTGGCGTCGGCCAGGTCATCAAGGGATGGGACGAGGGTGTTCCCAAGATGTCTCTTGGCGAGACTGCCAGACTTACCATCACTGGGTATGTTGTCTACAAGTGACTTTCGCAGGAACACGGACTGATTGATTATGTGTAGTGACTACGCTTATGGTTCGCGTGGATTTCCCGGTCTCATCCCCCCCAATGCTACTTTGATCGTATGCGTTTTTATGTTTGTGAGGTGAGAGGTCGCATGCTAACTTGTTATATAGTTCGAGGTCCAGCTTTTGGGAATCAATGGCAAGAAGTTGTAAACACCTTATGCACTAAATAGGAAGTAGAGTGTGATGCCCTGATTTTTACTGTGATATTGTCGTTTTTGCCGATACAACAGTCTGTTAGCAGACTGCTATCCTACTTTCGGGAAGAATTATTTGTACTTTTTCCTCCAGATAAATAAAAGATACTCCACTCAATGGAGTTGAATTTTGAAATTAAGAACTCAATAAATAAAGCCTGAAAAAATCGCAATATCCAATTATATAATATACAACCCGGGATGCCTCTGAATTCCTTATCTTCTTCCATGACGTGTGCTGCGTCGCGTAGGTCCTTTACTTCTTGTGCCCGCAGCAGTTCCTGATGCAGGCCGTCCAACACGTCCTCGTCTACTGCGACTGGCGCCGCGCGCTTTGCGCATCTCTGGCTCGTCTTTGTCGCTGACTTCTGTAGAAGCAGCATCTTCCTCCTCCTCTTCCTCCTCTTCTTCGTCTTCCTGTTCATTAGTGCCCTCTTCTTCGCTTTTTTCCTCTTCAGCTTCTTCCTCAGCTTCTTCTTCATCTTCATTGCCAACTTCGCGCTTTTTAGAGGGTCGCCCGACCGCAACCCGTTTAGGAGCTCTTCCTCGGCCGCGCTTTTCACGGACGCCTACAGATGTTGACGGCTTCTCTTGAAGAGTAGAGGTAGCTCGTCCGCGGCGTCTAGTCGTCCGAGGAGCAACTTCTTCTTCCTCTTCTTCTCCCCCTTCCTCATCTTCGTCTTCATCTCCTTCTCCGTCCTCCTTTTCTTCGCCTTCGTCTTCTTCAACCTCATCTTCCTCCTTTTCTGCGTCGTCTTCGGCGTGTTCAGCATTTTCTTCATCCTCGGCCGCTGACTCTTCGCCATCGCTTGTAGCTATCTCTTTACTTCCACGTTTAGATCTTCGAGTATGAACGCTACCAGCTTCAGGCGTGCCTTCAGCCATCGGTGTAGCCATCTGCGCAGGGCTAGTCGCCTGGCTATCAATCACACGTGCATGCTCTATCTGTAACTCTCCATATTCATCCCACGGTAGCTCGAACTCGGCCTGCATCTCTAACGGCTTGATTGTTTCTGACGGACTATCTCGCGCAATGGTCTCTGTTTCGTTTTGGATTTCTGCTTTGTGTCGGGTTACCATCGTAGGCGGTGACGACGGGATCGGGGACTGAGAGGCTGAGTCTTCGGTAGATGTGCCATCCTCCTGCATAGAAGATGAAATTAGATGATGCATTATAGTTGATATTCTTTTTCAAGGCGAATAAATACCAATTCATCTAGACCTTCAAGATCATACAATGTCGCTAGTTTGTCCCATATGCTCTTCACTGACAACGGTGATCCTTGGACATTGGAATTATTCACCATCAGGCTGATGCACAGCATCAGAAAGTGTTTGTTAATTCCTGCAATCAATTCCTTATTAGCTACTCCATCGCTATAAACCTACAGTATCAACTAACCGACTGGCTTGTAACGACAAACGGCCTTGAATAGCGCGGTCTCTTGCTCGATGTTCCAAGCATCTGGAGCAACACTGGTTGTCTCTCTTTTTCGTGTCATTGTGTGATACTACCGAATATTGAGTCTCATGTGGATATATCGTCTAAGAAGTAGACTGGAGAGTGCTATTGTTTCAAAAGTGTCGGTGATATTTGAATCGTTTCAATCTTGAAGCCTGAAGCATAACCGCATCGCGTCGCAGCTGTGTAGTTAGTCAGTAATTAGTCAAGTAAGAGTGTACTTTATGGGGTTAGTACTTATATGAAGGCTTTGATTGCAGGCCACTTGAGCAAGAAGCGCAGTGTTTCCTAGAATGATTCCACAATTTTTAATTTATAAGTATAACATTATTATTTTAATTGATTACAATTTTTTGACAGCAGAAACGCGCAAAATGCGCAAAGAATGTGCTTAGAGCGAACTTGACGCGTCCAGAACAGATGTGATCCGTTTTAGGCAACTAATTAGACGCGTCTTTTGCAGCCCCTTGATTGAACCACGCGACGCGACGCGGTAGAGTTTTCAATTAACGTCCCTGTCGGTCGCACCTCCTTTGTGAGCTCTGCCTTTTCTGTCTTCCTGTACTATCTTACAGTCACACATCCTGTTTTCCAGACTCTTTTTCCTTTCCGCTTTCTTTTGCTTAGTACACAGCAGATTATAACAGTGCGAAGAGAAAAATGGCTACCCAAGCTGGCCGCGAGCTCCAAGATGCTGTTCTTGAAGAGCGTACTCGCAGATTCCAAGATTTCCTAGAAGATGATCAACTTGCGAGCAACTACAGAGATCTTATTAGATTGATGCTGGCGAGAGAGGAGCGTCGTTTGGTCGTCAATCTTGACGAGATTAGAGAATTTGACCGTGAGTTCTGGCAAGGGTGAGTTTTTCAAACTGTTGAATATATTGCGATGAGTTCTAATCAAGATGAACAGACTGCTCAACACTCCCGATGAGTTTCTGCCAGCAGCAGATAAGGCACTTCAGTCAACTGTGATTGCGGTGGCCGACCCGGTTCGTCACAATGTTGGCGAGAGCGATGTCTTTTACGTTGCCTACCGCGGAAGCTTTGGCGACCATGCTGTCAACCCCCGCACCATTTCTGCTGTGCATGTTGGCCAGCTGCTTAGTCTTGAAGGTATTGTCACAAGATGCTCGCTTGTGCGGCCGAAGGTCGTGCGGTCGGTGCATTATTGTGAGGCGACAGAGAAGTTTCATGCGAGAGAGTACTACGACCAGGCTATGGCTTCAACTATGCCATTCAGTGGATCGGTTTATCCAACCGAAGACCAGGACGGAAACAAATTGACTACAGAGTACGGATATAGTACTTACCGTGACCACCAAACGATGTCGATCCAGGAGATGCCAGAGAGAGCACCCGCAGGTCAGCTTCCGCGCAGTATCGATGTCATTCTTGACGACGATCTAGTCGATACAGTCAAGCCAGGTGACCGAATCCAGCTTGTGGGTATGTACAAGTCGATGGGTAGTCGGTCGTCTTCCAAAGATGGTGGTTCGGCACAGTTCAAGACGGTTATTCTTGCCAACAATATCGTTTTGCTGTCGTCCAAGGCTAATGGAGGAGTTGCTCGTGCCCGCATTTCTGACATTGATATCCGAAATATCAACAGAGTTGCAAAGAAGCGAAACGTGTTTGAGCTGTTATCGCAGTCTCTTGCGCCTTCAATCTACGGACATGATTTTATCAAAAAGGCTATTCTACTAATGCTTCTGAGCGGTATGGAGAAGAATCTCGACAATGGAACACATATCCGTGGTGACATCAATATTCTTATGGTCGGTGATCCTTCGACCGCCAAATCTCAGCTTCTACGGTTTGTGCTCAACACTGCGCCGCTTGCAATCGCAACTACTGGTCGTGGATCGTCTGGTGTCGGTTTGACTGCTGCTGTCACTTCAGACAAAGAGACTGGCGAGCGGCGGCTCGAAGCTGGCGCAATGGTTCTGGCGGATCGTGGTGTAGTGTGTATCGATGAGTTCGACAAGATGAGTGATGTCGACCGGGTTGCGATTCACGAAGTCATGGAGCAGCAGACTGTCACAATTGCAAAGGCTGGAATCCACACTTCGTTGAATGCTCGATGCTCGGTAGTTGCCGCAGCAAACCCGGTGTTTGGACAGTACGATACACACAAGGATCCGCACCGTAATATTGCATTGCCTGATTCTTTGCTGTCGCGTTTTGATTTACTTTTTGTCGTAACTGACGAGGTTAACGATGCCCGTGACCGTGCTATCAGCGAACACGTCCTTCGAATGCACCGCTATGTCAAGCCCGGTACGGAGGAAGGTATTCCCGTACGAGAGGATACAGGACCTAGTCTACAAGTCGGCGATGGTTCAGCTGCGCACCGTATGGACGACGAGAGTGACGATGAGGATTTAGAGGCGGCGGGTGGTGTTGGCGATGATGCTGATGAGCACAAGGTTTACGAGAAGTTTGATGCGCTGCTGCATGCGGGAGTGACAACAAAGACAAAGATTAATGGACAAAAGAAAACCGAAGTTTTGAGTATCTCGTTCATCAAGAAGTACATCCACTACTCGAAGACCCGAGTTAAGCCAGTGCTCACTCAAAGTGCTGCGGACTACATTGTTGCCACATATGCGGGTCTCCGAAACGACGAGCTCAGTGCTCATCAACGCAAGACATCGCCAATCACTGCTCGTACACTCGAGACTCTGATCCGACTTGCCACTGCCCACGCCAAATCTCGTCTTTCTTCACGAGTTGAGAGCAAAGACGCCAAGATTGCTGAGCAGATCTTGCGCTTTGCGTTATTCAAAGAGGTTGTTCGACCTGAGCGAAAGAAACGTCAACGATTGAATGAAGACAGTAGTGACGAGGACGAGGACTATGGCGAGGAAGAGTACGGTGACGATGAAGACGCATCGGCCACTTTCCGTGGCTCATCTCGACCGATCTCGCCGTCGAGTAGAGAACTTCGCGGTAGCGTGCGTGACGATCTGTCTTTGCTTGTGGATGACGAGGAGTCTCCCGCTGCGCAAGATAATTTCCAGATGCTTGCACAAGCTGTTGAGGCTATGGGTGTGTCAGACGCAGCACAGGGTAGCAGCAGCATGGCAGGTCAACAGCCCGGCACTGGTGT
Organism: Myxozyma geophila; assembly: GCA_030571195.1. Classification (NCBI taxonomy): domain Eukaryota; kingdom Fungi; phylum Ascomycota; class Lipomycetes; order Lipomycetales; family Lipomycetaceae; genus Myxozyma; species Myxozyma geophila. Next base: position 132,934 of record JAJLXK010000020.1, on the reverse strand, counting down.
ATCGAACTCACGCGCTCAGGCGTTTGCGCGCGTTGTCGGACAACTGCTCAACACTGCTTTGTTTGCGGACGACTACGCTTCGGTCAGTGCTGTCGTGGATGCGGTTAACAAGCGGATGGGACAGGAAGACCAGTTTTCGGAGCAAGAGGCTTCTGCTGCGTTGAAGAAGATGCACGACAAGAACCAGATTATGGTATCAGGAGATATGGTGTACAAGATCTAAGAGGAGTTTGTGTAGACTTTTGTGTTATGCGGTTATGCGTTATTTTTTAGTGCTATGTTTTCGGGTTAATGTTATGATATGCACTGTGTTTGTAGATTTAGCGGACTGATAATTATATTATTTGAATTTCAGGGAGGATGCATAGGAGGCTGTTTACGTGTAGCAGAATCGGGTAATACTGTCGCTCGAGTGCCCCCATAAGAAGTCAGCAGGCCAGGTTATGGCAGCTGCAGATGACGAGTTGAACGACATATTCTTGACAATATTGATATAGTCACAAGAAAGTAGAATACACGGAAGCAAATACTGGCCAATTGCGCACCGGGGACGTAATCAAGCCGTGCGCACATCATGCCACCGCGCAGTCCAACAATCCAAGCCAGCAAATAACTAAGTAAAATAAAATAAAGCAAAATGCAATAAACAGCGCGCATTTTCTGCGTTTAAAACCGTCGCCAAAAGACAGTTAAAACGATGCGATAAGAAACGCGAATACGAATCCGAGAGCTTGCTCGGATCCAGCTGGCGGCTCAGAAAATTGCCTTGTTTAGGGCGTATGGTCTGCTCTTGCTTTGCTTAGTCCTGGCTGTTTTCACTCTTCTGCTCAGAGCACTTCTTTCTCAACAAGCCAGCCTTTGTCTGTCCACTCTTTTCACCAAGTCTGTTCTTCGCAATGGCCGCCGTTGTTGACAACTCGTCGGCATTCATTGAGTCCGTCTCGGACGAGGCTATCTCGACCATCTCCTCCGGCGTCATCGCAAACATCGTCGCCGGTATCTCATGGGGAAAGCTCTTCCTGACCTTGTTTGTTGCACTTCTTGTTTGGGACCAGAGTAAGTCTTTTTGTTTTGTTTTTCCGCGTTGTTTTCTATTCAAAGAACGCGTCTACGTCTGCTGCAGCTACTAACAGCGCTCTTACAGTCTCCTACGTGACCAAGAAGGGAGGTATTGCCGGCCCCCGGTTCAAGGTCTACCCCATCATGGGACCCTTCCTCGAGTCCGTGAACCCCAAGTTCGATGGATACATGGCCAAGTGGAACAGCGGTCCTCTTAGCTGCGTTTCTGTCTTCCACAAGTATGTTTCACTGAGCCTTGTTCGAACTCCCGTGGAATTTTGTTTATGCTGACCAAAATAGGTTTGTTGTCATTGCTTCGACCCGCGACCTTGCACGGAAGATTTTGAACTCGCCTGCCTATGTGAAGCCTTGTGTTGTCGATGTCGCCATCAAACTGTTGCGTCCTACTAACTGGGTCTTCCTTGATGGAAAGGCGCACGTTGACTACCGCAAGGGTCTGAACGGTCTTTTCACTCGTAAGGCGCTCGCTGCTTACTTGCCTGGTCAGGAGGAGTGCTACGACCGCTACTTTGACATCTTCCTTAAGATGTCTAAGGACGGTCCTGTTCCGTACATGCACATTTTCCGTGAGATTAACTGTGCTGTGTCGCTTCGCACTTTCTGCGGAAAGTGGATCAAGGACGAGCAGGTCAAGCTCATCTCGGACAACTACTACCTCATCACGCTCGCTCTTGAGCTCGTAAACTTCCCCATCATCTTGCCCTTCACTAAGGCCTGGTACGGAAAGAAGGCTGCCGATATGACTATGGATATTTTCGAGCAGTGCGCGCAGCTCTCGCGTGATGCCATGGAGGCCGGCAAGCCTGTTACCTGCACCATGGACGCCTGGATCCGTGAGATGCTTGACGCTCGTGATAATGTCAAGTCTGAAGATGGATCTTCTAGTGTTTCGATCCGTGTCTTCAGTAACAAGGAGATTTCCGAGACTATTTTCACTTTCCTCTTTGCCTCGCAGGATGCCTCGTCGTCGGCTACTACCTGGCTCTTCCAGATCCTTGCTGACCGTCCGGAAGTGTTTGCCCGTGTCCGCGAGGAGCAGGAGCGTGTTCGCGGTGGCGACTTCAACAAGCCGCTTTCGCTCGACATGATTGACCAGATGACTTACACCCACACGGTTGTCAAGGAGGCTCTTCGATACCGCCCTCCTGTCATCATGGTTCCTTACCTCGTCAAGAAGGACTACCCTATCACTCCCGAATACTCTGTTCCCGCCGGCTCGATGGTCATTCCTACTCTGTACCCTGCCCTCCACGATCCCGAGATTTACCCCGAACCCGAGACTTTTAAGCCCGAGCGCTGGGAAGGCGAGTCTCTTGCCAACAGCTCGCCCAAGAACTGGCTTGTCTTTGGCACCGGACCCCACGTCTGCCTCGGTCAGACCTACGCCGTCATGAACTTTATCGCGATGATTGGAAAAGCGGCTATGACCATGGACTGGACTCACACCATTACCGAAAAGTCTGAGGAGATCAAGGTTTTTGCTACTATCTTCCCTGAGGATAACTGCATCTTGCAGTTCAAGAAGCGTGAGATCACTGCTTAATTTCCTCCATTCGTCGATCCTCTTCACTCTATCTCTCCACCCTTCATATCAAAAGAAAAAAGGTTCCCATTTCTTCTTCTTTATTAATGTTAATAATGTTGAACTTCTCCTCGATACAACAAAAATGTACGGCAGATTTTCTCCCTTTCAACACGTTTGAAAACACAGCTATACACTACAGGCGCGCTTAGAGTAATTTTTTTTTTCTCTTTCCGGCTTCTTGCTCACTTTTGCTTCTTTCTTGTTTTTTTAGTATACACAGCTGATTTTTTTTTTCTTACTTTGTCGTTAGATTGTGTATTGTACTTTATCCTCTACCTCCCCTTCCCTTTCCATCATCCTGATACAGTCGCCTATCGTTTGGTGTTTTGCTTAGATTGTTAAAGTGGCGAGTGTTCTTTTGTATGCTGTTTTAATTGAATTTTTTTTTTCCTTTTTGGTTCTTGATGAAATCGTAGTCGTAAACAACGATGTAAAAAAAAAAAAAGAGAGTAGACGATGCCGCGCTTAGTCCGAGGGAATCATATGGGTTTCTTTTCTTTTTCTTTTTGGTAATGTATTTACTATCTTTAGTTTACAGGAAAACCACAGCTATACATGACCACAACCAACAAAAAATGAATAAAACAAATCTAGAAAACAAAACTCCATGTAAGTTTAATCGAATAAACCAAAGCGAAATAAAATAAAAAACAAAATTAGGCGGAAGAAGGGCTTGTTTCAGCTGTATATATCAAACTGGATACTTCTCTTACTCGCGCTTGAGTCTTCTCTGTGATGTTAGTCCTTGCGGAGACCGCCGATTAAGATGGGCGCCACACGACGTTTTTTCTTTTCTGAGGTGTCTTCGCTTGTAGGTTTTTCTCTCTTTGGGACGCCGGGCGCAGGCGAGGAGGATGTAGTGTACTCTGTGATAGGCGGCACGGGACTTATAATCGGAGCACCGGATGATACGGGCTGGAGCGCGCTCGGCGTCGAGGATACAGAGGATGTTCCGATTTCGACGTCGACGACTGTTGATGCTGGAGTTGGCGGGTAGTATGATGACGTGGATGAGATTTTGTCTAGTTTAGATGAAGATAGCTCGGATGTGTTTTCTGATTGTGGGATTGTGGCGACGGCCTGGGCGGTTTGGACGGCGTCGCAGTCGACGTATACGTCGCCTAGCTCGAAAGGATCGAAAGCAATGCCGGAGCAGAATCCATCCGTGGAAGTCATGAAAAGGATGCGCCCGTCGACGGACCAGGTCAAGTCTGTGAATGTTGCGTAGTGCAGGTTTGAGACTACGCAGAGTGGAGTCGTCTGCTGGGTATCGTAGACAAAGACCGAGTCTTGCGTAGCTACAGCGTAGACTATACGATACGGAAGCACAAACGCAGACGGCGCGGGCTCGGTCGTGGTTGACGGTATCGACGGGGCCGATTGTGCAGAGGAGGTCGACGGTGTCGAGGCCGGCTCCGAGAGATTTGAGAGCGGTTCCGGCGCCGATGTATCGATCGTGATGTTGACGGTCTCCTGAGGCGCTGTCGTTGCTGTCCGCAGTTTATATTTCACAGGCGAGCAGCGAACCACAATAGCAGGTTTCTTGAGAGACGGCAGATGCGCTACAGGAGGCTTGTTTAGCCCCGCGCGCGAGTAGATGTAGACTGTGTTTGTCGTCTCTTCTAAGCCCGTGGTCGGGTTCGTATGCCGGAACTGACCGGCTGGGGTAAGCAAGAGACTACCATCTGGGGTAAACGACAACCTGCGGAAAAAGGAAGTGAGGCCCTCGTTATAGTATAGCTGCGACATGCGGAATCCTAGTTTCGGCGAGTCGAGTTGCCGGACAGCAGGAAGCGGCAGCGCGGCAGGCGACGGCGACGGCGACCGCCGTACCGATGGCGAATTTCCAAACGATGAGCGGCGCGAGTGCGCAGAGACCGGAGGCGGATGCATGGAAAAGGAAGAAGGCGTGCCGGGGGCAGAGGTTGTCGGCGACTCGATCACTGGCGGTTGAGACGACGATGGGACGGAAGTAGGCGGTTGCGGGGTCGCGAAGACGGCTGAGCTTGTTGAAGGCGCAGGACTGGCCGCGTCGGCATCGATAACGTGCTTGACGGGCACTGGCAGTTCAGCCTTGGATATTTTGTGATGCTGTTGCAGAGCAAACTGGCCGTCTTTGGTTTTGAGGGTGTAGATATGTATCGATCTGTCTGAGCTCTGGGTTGCGATATACTCATTCAGCGGATCCCAGGCCACTCCTTGCACGTAATGGTTATGTTCTGCAATTTGCCTTACGCAGAGTCCTGTTTGCGCGCTATATATGCGAGCCACATTATCCATTGATCCCGCGATCAGATACTGCGAATCAGGAGACCATGCGAGATCGTAAATCTCTGCCATGGAAGACCGACAGAGATGCCGGACGCGCCAGGTTTCGGCGTCGTGAGCCCGTTCTTCGGCGTCTTCGCCAAAGGCGTGGCGAGAGGCGTCGTCTGCGTCTGCGAGAGACCAGAGGATCACATTGCCATCGTCGCCTGCGGAGGCCAGTATTTCTCCTGGGATGGGGTTAGCCTCAGAAAAGACGAACAAAAGCAAAGAGATCAAAAGTACCATTATAGTCGAATCGGACGACATTAACCGCCTGGGTGTGCTTTATTAACGTAGAGAGGTAAGTAACAGACGGGTATGGGCCATCCTCGCTGAGTGTAACGCGCCAGATCTGTAAACAGCACGAAACGCGTCAGTACTTGACCTCAATTCACGGTTGCAGACAGGTTCATGAGACTATCTGCCTTTGCTGCAAACTATTAAAGAGAATCCGACATACTCTGACATTGTTGTCGCCGCCTGCGGTAGCAAGCCGGCCGTTTCCGGAGGCGGTGGGCTGGAAGTGAGCGCTGTAGATGGGCTGGCTGTCGGTGTGCCAGTGGAGGGTGAGAGCGTGGGCTCTCATCCGGCCTTTGTGATGAGATTGCTCTTTGCGGTGGACGAGAAGAGCGGGAAGAGGCTGCGGACGACGCTGTGCTTGGTGAGGCCGGCAGAGAAGCGGAGTGTTTTGGGCTGGAAATGTGCTGTGCCGGATTGCGACTGGCGGTGAGTGCGTGAGCAGCTGTGTTTGGCGGGGCGAGGGGGTGCTGTGAGTGTGTTTTGGGGTTTGTACTGCGCGTGAGAGACGTGAGCAGCGCGGGCGCTGGTGAGGGTGTTGTACTAACAACCCTATTATTCAATATGATTATTAATACATTTGTCATACACATCAAGCTGCTTATCTCAGCAGAACTTGTGCAGCATTCAGACTCAGCAATCCAGAAGAATGTGATAAGGTATTAGTCAGCCCAAGTTTTCGTCGGGGCACATCAACGAGAAGTACTTGTAGAGATCGCAAGTCGCTGAGTAGGTCTTGTTTGCTGTTTAGCGACTGCTTCTGGGCTTCTTGTGACTTTCTCTGTGCTGCTAACCCATGCTTCCCAGGAAGCATTACTGTGCCCATGAATTGCAGCTACAGGAAGTAATCCACGGCCACGGTTCCGGAGCCGGCACCTTCCTACGCCACGACTCTAAAGCCCGTGACGGAGAGAGCTCGCTGTGATATCACTTCCACTAGAACTAGTGCCTACAACTACCAATGATTATCGTAATAGTAATAATTCATAGACTCAGTCTGACACAAATAAGCAAAAGGCCTACCAAGATTAACTTTTCTTCACAAACCATCTTCCTCGCCGATGATCAATCAATTACATTAAACAGAAAATACACAAACCATATCCCAAAACAACAATTGTATAGAAAAAATCAAGTACACAAAGCATTTCTAGAAACGAAAAAGTCTCAAACAGAGACAAGAGATGTCATTCGACTCGCACGTGTATGCCACGACGCGAACAGCCGAGCTCATTTCGACGCACCCCGCCATCGTTCGTTGTTCCACGTGTGAAAACTCAAAGAAAAAAAAATCCTGAAAACTAACTAAACAAATGCAAAAGCAACCGGACTCCGAATAAGAGAGTAGAAAAGATAAAGGAAAATCGTAAAGTCATGTAATGCAAATGCAAATATATAAGTGCACAAATGCAGCAACCGCAAGAGGCATATGTCAAAAAAAAATCTGTCTATAAAAGCCTAAACTAGGCAGGAAAAAACTTAACCGGCGGTGCGGAAGCCAACTTGTCTTTGGTCAAACTATTTGCAATTTGTTAGCATTCAAATAAAAGACAGCTAGAATTATTGGACGTACGTCGAAAACGGCGAGAACGCCGCGAAGGAAGGGCTCTCCGATGACCCAGAGACCAGCCAAATCAGCCTCGACAAGTGGGCCGACGCAGTATCCGGACGCCTCTTTAACTTTTCCCAAGGAAGCATCCTTGATAGGAAAAAGCCAGCCAGCGTGCTCAATGTGAATTTTGGGATCCTCAAAGCAAGGGAAGCTCCAGAATCCATCAGACAAGGGCTGCGCGCCGGAGATTCCGTTGTAGAACGTGCGCACGTCTTCGACCGGAGCGAGGATGAAGGGGCAGTTGATGTCGATAACGCCCTGAATGTTGTCGATGATGGTGTTGCCGTCGATCATCAAGCTCTTGAAGAGCATTTGCCAAAATCCAAATGTCTTGACAGGAGCGTAGAGCGGATCGTCCGACTTGTGCGCGATGCCGCCGATCGAGAGGACCGCACCGGCATTGGGATTGTCGTGGACGTACTCGATGGCGAAGATGGCGTCTTTGAGCTTGTCGGAGGCGACCGCGGTCTCGAAGAAATGCGGCAGACCGGTCTGCGAGAGGGAGGAGTGGGCGAGGCCGATCATACCACCCGAGGGGTTCAGCGTGCGGACGGTTGACGGATGAGGAGTGCAGTGGGCAAAGTCGATGGCGAACTTGCTGTCGCCGAACTCGAGGGTCTCTGAGGACCCGACGCAGTCGCGGAAGACGAAGCGTGAGTCGGTGAAGTAGGACTGGGAGTTTTCGGCGGTGAAGCGAGTGCCGCGGACGGAGGTGGTTGATTCGACCCAAAAGTCCGCGGAGGTCATGTCGACGTCAAAGAGGATGTCCTGGGCGGGGGATCCGAGTTTGAGGTTTGCGAAGAAGGTGCCGTCGTTGCCAATGGGCGCGAGCTTGTCCTGGAGGGGGACGGCTTTGCGGACGACGCGATTTCCCTGGAGCTCGCGCTTTGTTTTGGAGTATCTGGCGAGAGACTGCTTGAGCAGGGTGTTGAAGCGCTTGAGGTTCGCAACGGTGTCGGGGGAGTAGACACGGCCGCCTCTTCTTTCGAGGGCGACTTTTGCGACGACGCCTGCGTCGGGAGCGTCGTTGCCAAAGTAGGGGACTGCCGCACTGGCGAGGGCAGCGAGGAGAAGCAGCGACAGCAGGAGCAGCTGGAGACGCATTCTGCACTGGCGGAGAGCGACGACTGGGAGTGAATGCCGGGAGTGCTGGACGTGGAAGAGGAAGAGGAAGAGGACGAGTGGTTGCTTAAAAAGGCGGCTGGTGCTTTGCGATGGCTGCGCAACCACTGCGTCGGCCGCCCCTAGACTAGTCCTGATTGGGAAGAGAGTTTGACGTTCGAGGGTGTCGTACTGGCCTTAATTGTTGTTCACTATTGCTTTTCTGTTTCGGGATACGGCGTAGTATTGTATAGCGGAAGACAGTATCACGGCAGAGTAGTAGTAAGGAGTAACAGCGGTAGCAGACAGCACGGTAGCAGCAGAGCAGCAGTCGCAGCTGGCATGCCCAGCTGTGTTCCGCTGCGCTGGCTTATCAGGACAGTTCCCGCGACCTGGATCCGCCGCTGCAGTGCGCTCTTGTGCTTCCCGTCCGCTGTGCACGACTACTGCTCCTGACCGCAACTAAAATCTGCTTCTCCACTAATGCTGAAATGCTCTGCTATTCTTGCCTTTTCCAGACCGCCCAACGGCAATTTCAGTCGCCGCGAACTGAAAACCGAGCACGAAACCTAAATCGCTGCAGACGAAAGTTTATTGAACCTGCGCGTCAAGTTTCGCAGGCGTCGCCATTGCTGCTGTGTGAGCAGAGTAGAATAGTATGAAGCACAGCAGAAGAGAATGCGACTCGGAACACACTGAGCTGTTTCGCTCAGACAGCGCGCGTCTGCGCCGAAGCAGCCTCGGAGCGTTGCGTGTCGGCGGCCTCGCCTCTGTTTGCCTCGCGCGCCTCGCCCACCCACCGCGACCAGCGGCCTTTGCACACCCACTGCGCGCGATATCGCTGCGGTGCTGTGCTGTACGTCTTCCAATGCTCCTATTGTTACGCCGCCATCTGCCTGCGCCGGCACTCAGCCAGCGCCTTATCGGCCATTGCGCCAATCCACACATGCACACAAAACCCTACGGTCGCCCACGTGCTTCTCACGTGCTGATGCAGCCTCAACGGCTCCGGCGGCAACTCACACGAAGTAGCTGCTCACAGACGCGGCAGCGTGACTCGTTTAGTCAGCAGCGCGGGCTCACTTATCTTATCAGCAGCGCGCTCTACTATCTCAGCAACCATTGTTCATCAATTTATCCCGTAGTAAACACAACATAAACACAGATTATCGCAACTATTATCCTGAACCATACGCCTGACGCCTGCTCTGTCTCTCGTCTGTCTCTCCTAGTAGTACACTCCATCACGCCTTCACCCTCGCCTCTCGTCTCTTTCCCTCCCGCCAATTCAGCCCATCCCGGCCCCGCACGTTCTCACTCCCACTGGCAACAATATCCTCGTCCTCCTCCTCCAATATCGTCGGCGCAGCCAAATACCCTCCCGACAGCGACGCCGAAGACGAACTGCTCGCCAGCGGACCCACATACGGCACACTCGCTCCATACACAGATTCAAATCGATCGTCAAGCTGCCCGTCGCTCAGCAACACCGTCCTCCGAGGCGGCGACGACGGCGTCACAACATAGCTCGCGTACACCGCCGTGTTGCCAGCATACGCCAGCACCGGCTCGGCCACATTCTTGCTCCGCCATGCTTCAAACGATCTGCCGTCAATCCGGCTCGGAGACCGTGGTTCTCGCGAGCTTTCTTCCACGGCCTCCGTCGTCGCACTCTCTCGCTCAGACTTGATCGCTGGCCTCGCCGCCTCCTCCGGCCGATAATCCTCGCCCAGTCCCAGCACCATCTGCGCAATCTTTGACGACATCCCCAGCACCAACCCAACCACCACACCAATCCCAATCCCTGTGAAAAAGAAGAAATACAGCGGCCCGACCGCGGTCACGACAACCCTCGGAAACAGCACCGTCTTCACCGCCGCATACACAGCGCGACTCACCACCGGAACCGGCCAGAACACTACTCGTAGCACCCACATCGCTGCTTGGAAGGGGATCGTCACCGGCGATATCACAAGCCTCCATGCTGTAGAGACGTAGTAATTGCTGTGCAGAGCCATCATGCCCAGTCTTATGCGAATCCGTTCGCCTGGCGCAAAGAGATCAAGCCCACTCGAATTACAATTCCTGTAATTCCCAGGCTTTCATCACTATCGTAAATCCTACTCTCTATACCAAATCAATACTAAATACCGCTCGCAACCAGAGGCTTTCGGGCAAGTTAACCGCTGCACAGCGTCTGTGTGCATGACTGAATTGCCTTGTTTTGAGTCGTTTTGCGGAGAAGCGCTTGTTACCCGGATTGACTGTCCTCGCATATTCCACGCTCCTCGAATTTAAACGCATAACCTGATATTCTTCGTTCCGGCATTACATCCTATTGCTCTATATATCTACACATTCTCTCACTAAACCTGGCATCAATCTGATTAAAAACAATGGGCAACTCGACCTCGCATGAGCAGCGCATCCCCGACCCGCCGCAGTCCGCCGTCGACTCTGCTGCTGCCTCAGATGTGCCGAGTCCCTTCGACACCCCAGGACTGCAAACGTCCCCAATAAAAAGCGGTGCCGTGCTTCTTGGACACAAAGCTGATAATGGATACTTTCCTCCTTCAGCAGCAGCAGCGGCAACGGTGGGCAGGACCGCTGGTCACCGCCGACCTCGATCAATCATGAGCACAGAAAGCCTTGATTCGCAACCAACAGCGCAGCATCACGAAGATCCTTTCGACGAAGACGACGACATCGTCGACACCGAGCTCTTGCCAACCGGTATGTCACAATCTCATGATTTCGACAGCGATGACCAGGCTCACGTCGAGCACGCTGAGCATGTAACCACGGATCTGCAACGCGTGCGTCTAAGCGACACCGCAGACGACACCTCCGTCACCGACAAAGCAGCAGTAGATATCTCAGTTCCGGCCAAACCGGTCTCGAAAATGCTCTCCGGAGAAGAGATCGATTTTTACTACGGACAGCCTAGCGAGCAGGCCGTGCCAACCGTTATTAGCTGGATCCATGGCGGTAAGAAGGTCTACGTCACAGGTACCTTCACTGGCTGGCGAAAAATGATCAAGCTTGCAAAGAAGTATGTCATTAATCCCATTTCTTTTTTTTTTTTTTAATTCTTGTCGCTAACTACTAGCTTAGTGGAAATGACTTCTCAACAGTTATCAATCTTCCCCCTGGCACCCACCGCATCCGCTTCGTCGTCGACAACGAACTCCGCTGCTCAGACGCGCTGCCAACTGCTACCGATTCCATGGGCAACCTCGTCAACTACATCGAAGTCACTGCTCTTGACCTCCCCGCTCTTGAGCGCGAAGGGCAGCTAGAAGACGAGCAGTATGAAGATGAAATTTCCGTGCCGCCGCTCGACTATACCAACGAGATCCCAGATATTTTTACTGATCCGGCTGCTACAGAACGCTATATTTCAGAAGAGTATCCAGCACCACCATTCTTACCTCCTCATCTCGAAACCGTCATTCTCAACACAAACTCGACCGAAAAAGATGATAGTAGTGTGCTGCCGATTCCAAATCATGTCGTCCTTAATCATCTTGCTACCACCTCTATTAAGCACAACGTCTTGGCTGTGGCTAGCGTTAGTCGGTATGCTAGAAAATACGTTACTCAGATTTTGTATGCTCCGTTGTAAGTCGTTTATAACATAGCTTTGTGAATTTTTTTATTGTTGTTTATACATTGATCGGCATGGGGCGTTTTATCTGTTAAATATATACACAATTATATTATTAGTCTATATTTTTTTTAATCTATGCAAATCTTGCTCGTTTAGATGGACGGGAAATCATCTCCTTGGCAGCTTTTCTCAGTTTCCATTCCTGCACTTTCTGTGCTGTCGCATGGAGGATTCTCTTTTCACTTAATCTAACCTCGATAGCATTGCGTAGGTTAAATGCATTATCAGGATTCGTTTCTAGAATCAAGTTTTCATCGGTGACAATGTCGGTATTATACATTTGCATCTTTGTCTGTAGGATTTTCAGCCATAGATCTTGTTGCTCGCCTGTTTTCAGAGATTTTCGGGCAATCTGACTGATCGCGTCGAATCCCTGTTTCTTCAACGCACGAAAGACAGGTGGTTTGAGCATCAGGATATATGTCAACAAAAGAGCTGAAGTCGGGATCGCGCAAGTTGAGACGGTGATTTGGATCGAGTCATCAAGAAGGTCCTCATCTTGCGCTTCATCGTATTCGAGCATGAACTCCATCCGTTTCTTTAAATGTAACTCTGAAAGATTGACTCCCGCCGCGTCGATCGCGATCTGAGTCGGGATTTCGACGACGTCGTTTTTGGTCTTGCCGTAGCGGGTATAGCCGTAGCGACGGAGCAAGTCGGCGTTCGGGAGGTCGCCGTAGGTGTTGTAGATTTGGGCACCGGCGGGGATTGGTTTGATTGCCCGCATTTCCAAATTTTCTTGAGAATAGAAAAGTTTTGCCTGTGCACGCTTGTTAGCTTTGAATCAATGTTATGGCTTGTCAGAGGAAACGTACGTTGCAAAGATCAGAGTCTCCGTTCAGCATATCAGCCAGCGGCACCATTGCTTTCAAAAACGTCTCATCCTCATCGTCCTCTTCCTCGTCCTCTTCAGTCTCTACGAGTTCATGTAGATGCTCATCTGACTCGTCCATTGGTTCTCCGGCTTCGTCGTCGTCGTCGTCGTCTTCTTCTTCTTCTTCGTCAGACTCGGCTTCGGCTTCGGGGAGCATGGTGACATTCTCAGCTTCCTCTTCATCGTCGCCATCAGATGGGTTTCGTTCAACGTCAAAGCTATATGACAGGATAATACTGCCCATGCGATGATACGCATCAAGACTCATATCAGCACCTTCAAACACAGCCGGATACTTCTTCACCAACGGCACCACCACCTCTCGATACGTCGTCTCCGCCTCTTCCTTGCCTAATTGTTCGAGCACTGTAGTGCCCGCCAACTCAGCAAGTTCGCCTTCATTCCAAAACATAGGCGTCGTAAACGTTTTCGGCAAAACATCATAATACGCCCGCCATCGACTCGTACTCCTATCCTCAGCCATCATCGCAATAATCAATCCAACCCACCGATCAAGCTCCTTAATCTCAGGCACACCCTCGCAAATCCCAGTATTTTCCACACTCAACATCGTCCCTCTTGGAATCGAAAAAAGGGTAGTCCCCTCAGCAATATCGTCAGTCGCAAGAACCGCGCGACCTTGATTCAGAGATCGTAAATCAGCCAGCTGGATTGACGATGAGATTTGGACACCGGCTTGCGCCGCTAACCAGCCCATAAAAGCGCGTGATCTCGCTTCAAATTCATGATCTGCCATAGTTCCCAATCTCTGTATTATGCCTCGGTTTGTGTGTGTTCTTCTGGCATTCGAGACTGAGATGCGTCTTGAAAAATATCAAAAAGTGTATCATTGGGACCAAAAAAAAAAAAACAGTGCCTCGGGGCATGAGGCTCATTTGTTAGCGCTATTCTGGATCATTCTGTACCGCTATGTAATATTACTAGATTTTGTGTTCAAAGCACCAGGTTAAGGGCGAGTCACACTATAGCTCGCCACTGCTCTCATCTCCACCAACTTCCTCTCTTTGTACAGCACCAGCCTGCTCGTGAAGAGTCATTACAGCACAGAATGGGTCGCGCAGAAGTCGGAACACCGAAATATCTTGCCAACAAAATGAAGGCGAAAGGCCTTCAGCGTCTTCGTTGGTACTGTCAAGGTCAGTATCTCCAAGCTTTTCTCTCCCCTATCCGACAGAACGCTAACCTTTTCAAACCAACGAAATAGTCTGCGAAAAGCAATGTCGAGATGAAAATGGATTTCGATGCCACACACAATCCGAAGCGCATGTCCGACAAATGCTAATCATCGGCGAAAACCCGCAAAAAAAGATCTCCGAGTTCACGGATCAGTTCAAGCGCGATTTCGTATCTCTCTTACGTTCTTCGCATGGCGAAAAGGCGATTAACGCCAATCGATTTTACCAGGAATACATCCATGATCGGAATCATATCCACATGAATGCAACCCGATTCGCCTCTTTGTCAGAATTTGTGAAATACCTCGAAAACGAAGGAATCTGTAAAGTCGAAGTAGACGAGAAAAGCAGAGAAGGCGGATTCACAATCGCGTACATCGATAACTCGCCAGAAGCTTTACGAAGGCGTCAGTTAGCTGAGAAACGTGAACGATCTGGCGATGATGATTTGGATCGTGAACGAAAGGAACTCGAAATACGGATCAAAAAAGCACAGCAAGAACAGGAAAAGAAAGTCTCTACAGACACTCTTGGGAGCGGAGAAAAGGAAAAGACAAAGGTCTTGCAGAGAGCTGATGAACAACCTATTAAGATTGGATTTAGCTTAGGAGGCGGTAAAGCTTCGGGTTTGGCAAAGAAACCGCCAAGCGTACCTCTGAATCGGCCAAAGAAGCTATTGAAGATGAAATAGGTTGCAGTATCATGTCTTTTGAAACCAGTGTATATTATGGATAGGAGTTGTTGTATTCTTCGTGTGCTTGTGCAGTCTTTACAAATATTAATTTTAGATATTTTCTCAGAGTAATATTTTCTGTTATATAGCAAACAAATTTGGTACAGTCATGTGCAGTTCTTCAAAAAGCTACGCAAGAGTCTTCTCAACCATGTAAATATCGTACTTCTCCTTGAGAATCTTTCTCAACGGGTCACAAATCTCAGGGCTGTATGGCGCCAAAATACCAGTCTGCTTGAAAAATCCATCAAGGATCAACTCAGCAGCGACAGCACACGGCGTTCCGACAAGCTTAGCCATCGAAGAATAGCCGTTCGGGTTACCATAGTCAGCCAAAGTGGAAGTGCGGGTCTCGGTGGTACCATCGGCCCACTCGATTCCGAACTTGTGCTGGAGCATGACGAAGTCGCGCTCACCGGGGCCGTACTGCATGAGCTCCTCGAGAGTGGCGCACATGGTGTCGAGAGCATTGCCCTTGGGAGTGATGGGGGTGTCGGAGAAGAATCCAAGCCACTTGATTCCATTGAGAATAGTAGTCTTAGCCTCGGCGCTGGGGAAAGTGGCCTTTGCGTCAATGGCAGCGAGCAAGTCCTCCTCGCTAGAGGACGCAGCGCCAATGAGCTTGGCAAAAGCCTCCTTCCAGGGAATAGCAGTCTTGAAAAACTCCTGCTCGGTATCGTCAAGAAGACCGAGATCAACAAGGACAAGAGTGAAGTCGGTGAAACCCTGGTAACGGAGAGTTCCACGGATGACAGTCTCAGCCTCGGGGATCTTGTAGAGCTCCTTGTAGATAGTCGAATCACGGTTACCGTAGGCAAGGAAAGAGTACCCGGGGTAGATAAAGTAAGGCTTAGCCGACTTCATCAAGTCCTTTCCAGGGATCTCAACGACTTTGTTGTCCTGGTAAAACTTTGCGTTGTTGCGAAGAGCAAGCAAGACGCCGCGCGACGACCACGAGAACTTGTATCCGAGCGGGTTGTCAGAGTTCTCGGGAGCGGGGAGACCACCGCAGTACGACAAAAAGCTCTTGATCTTTCCACCGGCAGCGTGAACCTCGTCAATGGCCTTGACGGCGTAGAGATGATCGATACCGGGGTCGAGACCAATCTCGTTGAAGATGATGGTGCCGGCCTTCTTTGCGCTACAGTCGACTATTAGCTGTATTCACCAAACCAGTTCATCATATAGTAGAGTACCTCTCCTCAAGAGCCTTGATGGCAGGCGAGATGTAGGACGTGGTCAAGACGTTCTTGCCATGCTTGATGGCAGCAGCGGCAACAGTAGCGTGGTAGATGTAAGGAATCAAGCTAGTAAATACTATCTCAGCACACAGCGCAATTACCCCTCTAGTCTCGTTAAAACACATACCTGATGACCAAGTCAACGTCGGCAACAGCAGCATCGAGAGCAGCAGCGTCGCTAACGTCGAGCGAGATGGCCTTGGTGCTGGTAGACGATCCGGCGAGAGCCTCAGCCTTCTCGAGAGTGCGGCAGGCTGTTAGACAACGACACTTCAATTAGCACTCGCAGTCACCACAACACACATGACAATAACATCATAAACAAGCCAAAAAAAGAAAGATCCAGAAACTCACCAACAATGACCTCAGTGTTCGCACGAGCAGCAAGGATGTCGACAGTGGGTTTGGCCACAAAGCCGGAACCAAGAAGAAGAACCTTTCTGCGCACGAGTCCGCGGTTAGCAAACAATCCTCTGGCAAGACCACTCATATCCACATTCAATCCGCTCAATTCCAAACAACTTACTGAACCATTATAAACTATTCACAATTCAGTGTGCGCAAGACAATGGCAAAATATATCCAACCAAACAAAAAGTCCGAAGACAGTCGCAGCAATATTTTATAAACTGACTCCGGGTTGCCCTAACCCGGTACACCTGACGGCGAAGAAGGCTACTCCGGGTTTTGGAGGCTTTGGCCGGTAAGGCTGTTGTGACAAGGGCGAAGAGGCTTCTCCGGGAAGTGGGTGGTGATAGGAGTAGTAGGAGGAGTAGGAGGAGTATGAGCAGAAGAAGTAGAACCGGCAGAAGCAGCAGGTGCCTTGCACCATTCATTGTCCTTGCTTCGCACTGAGTGAATCCAGTCCAGCAAATCCCAAGGACTGCCGCACAAACTGCACCACTATCAACACCACCCATCTTCCTCTTCTCCCATCTCCACCTCAAAACCCTCCATGACCGGAGTGGAACTCATCTCCAACTACACACACTCTCCGCTTCAAGAGTCATATGCCCGGACTGACCTTTTTCTCTGCTAATATCCAGCCTGCCCTCATCTCCTCCAAACACTGCCTTCCTCTTGCCTAAACGCCGCACTCTTTGCGGCAGTAGAGCTCGGAAGAAATGAACAATCTACCAGCAGCCATCGCGAGCAGTTCAAAAGGTGTCAAGAGACAATTAAACCAAAGGAAGATAGTCAGTTCAATATTAAAAGCAGAGGAAAAAAAATATTTACATAAAAAAATCTCGAGATCGCTCAGGCCAACCCTGCCTGACAGATCGTCAATATCAAAGTAAAGAATGCAAGAGCAAAAACAGGTCGTGAAATAGTATGATACACCAAAAATATACAAAGAAAAAGTAACCAGAAAAAAAGCAAAGAATAAAGAAAAAGAGAAAAAAAAAACTTTTCAATCTGTCCGACTTGATCCTGATCCGCTCAGATTGCCATCGTACCGATACTCATTAAAAACACTTGAAACGCAAGCTGCAATGACCACATTCCGACCTTGCGCATCCGTCTTGCCCGCTCTTCGTCGTCTCGCACATTAATCGCAATGGCTTCATATACCTCAGCCGATAGATCATCCATGAGACCACTATCGAAAATCGTCCAGCTTCCATCAAATTCGGAAAGTTTCTTCACTACCCGACAGTTTATCGGAATATAAGTATTCTGATTGTTGATATACGCAACCATCGGCCTAATTAGCGCATTGTTCATGTACGAAAGTTCAGGAGGCATCAGAGGTAACGTGGCTCTAACGTTGTGAAGCTGCACACGCAAATCAAACACAATATACTTCTCGGCTTGTTTAGGCAGCCCAAGCATGCCAGACACCGGACGACTCGATGACACAGGAATTGCAGTCTCAAGCTCAATCACTGAATGTCTCTTGCGGTACTGCTCCTTCGCGTACTCTATCAGATTTCGGAGAGTGTAAGACTTGTCATGCGGTCTCTCGTCATTCTCATTCTCGCCATATGAACTACCTCCATACCAATGCACGTTGCTGTCCTGTCTCCGTTTCTTCTCGCGAGTCAACAAAGTCTCTTCCCAGTGCTCCAGAATATCCTGCATCACACGTGAAAAATTCTTATCTTGATCTTCAGAAGGAATCATCACGTCAGCAATAAAATCAACTTCTCCGTCAGTGATCCAACTAAAGGCACCCTCGGTCACGCCTCGATTTAGGTGATCCATGCGCACGCCGTCGATCCGAAGTCTCGACGTCTTCTTCCATGTAGACTGATCTCCGTCTGACTGAATACCCCCGCCAGTGCTGGTCAACGTCTGACGCGGATGAATTGTAAATAACGAGTCATCGTACGAGCCAGACATATGATTGGCACAGAGCAGATCATAAAACAGCCATTGCCGCCGCAATTGTGGAAGATCGCAAGAAAAGATACTAATCTGGAACGGACGGAAGTTATTTGGCTGTAGAATTGTCACCAACACATCTTCAAGCACAAAGTGATCAATCTCGAAATCGCCTGGCTTATGCTCTTTCTTGTATGACCGAGGATCAACTCCCGGCAACCAGTGCACAGATGTCCGATCAACTAACCCTCGTACTCCCTTCACCTCGACATCTTGCAATATTCCTTTACCATTCAGCCACTTCCGAAAAGATAAAGTCACATTTATCGAGTCAACAGTCAAATCAAATTGAGTATAGTTCCCATCATCTTCATCTACTTCTGTCTCGATAATATCAGGTTCAGGTTCTCCACTGTGAGCTGCAGCGGCAGCGGCGGCGGCAGCCGCCGCAGTAGCTTGCGATCCTTTAACTACCCGGTTGATGACTTTACCAGGACGTCGAGAAATGAAAACATTACGGAGCGAAATAACACCGTCACTCCAGTGAGGCACGATCGCGTTCTCGAAAACAACGGTAACGCCGGTTTCTCTGGTTAAGTAATTGCCAGTCATTCTTGCCAAAGATTCTATTGCATCGTCAGTAAACTGATCATTTTATCACCTATTAGAGCTTCAATAGGCATACCTTGAGCAAAGACAGTGTTTGCAGTCAACAACACTAAAGAAAAAAAAGTTGTACTTCCAAGAATAACCCAAAGTACGTTCCCCACAATTAGCCACGAAAAAAAGGCCGACATATCGTCCAAATTAAACGGCCGCACTTGTCGTAATAAAACCCATTTGAATCTGATTTTAAACCGTTCGAAAGCTCCCGATGCCGCCTCCAGTAACTCGTCCTTTGTCGGCCGATGCGGAAGATGTCGTGTGACGCTACTACTCCAAGTCTCGTGAGGGTGGCCAGTATTTGTTGAAAGAGGCTCGCTTGTTTTGTTACCGTCATCTATCCTACCATGCGCAATATTTTCTGTACTTTGCGCCTCTTCACTCGCTCGTGGCAAAGGATTTTGTCCTGGCTTGCCAACATTGCCATCTTTTGTCGTCGAGAGGTTTCTCCCGCTCAGCTGTGCGTATCGTCGACCAAGGCTCACAAATGTCCGAACAAATCCGCATGGTCCGCAACCATATTTTGTAGCGTTGATAGCAATTGAACGTCCAACTTGGGGCCGATACATCCGCATGTCGTAGCTGTGCACGTGCCGAATTTCTCCGCTAGGCAATCTACCACTAAGATTGCGAAAATCTGATGAAAAGGTGTGATGTGAGGGGCTGCAGTAGTTCATAGCGCCTGCCTTTTTTATTATTAAACTGGAAGGCTGTAGTTCTGGCTGGCTGGCTGATAAAAGTCCAGCAGGACGCATGGCTGCTCTGTCGAAGAGCAAGCCGCCTATCCGCAGCGGTAGTCGACTGGCCATAATAGTTTTGCCTAAATGAGTCCCGTGCGAAAAGAAAAAAAAATACAGCGGTATTCTTTTCAGCTTCAGGCCTAATGTGGAATATCTTGGAGCTGCTCTGACATTCGGATTTCAAGCAAGTACTAGTTCGTTCTGCCTCGCCGGAAGACGAAAAGTATGCGCAGAGAGCGCTTTCGAGCACTAGATCAGTTGAATGTCTAGAGCCGATTGTTGCAAAAGGTCGGCGTGAATACTAAGCAGCACTTTCTTGTGCAGTAATCTGCAAACAAGCTGCCTATATGTGGATAACAGTCAGCAGGTATGAACGATGGCCGGGAGCGGATCAATGGCAGATTTCGCTGCTGAAGGCCATTACCGAGTCGGATTGAGCAGCAGAGAAAACTGTCACAAACTCACCTAACAACACAGCAAACAAACAGCGACCTTCCAACTACTCAGCACTGAACACAGTCCGCTGGCTTTTTGTCCCGAATTCAGCAAACCCAGCCGTGAATTGATCGTGTCAAAACTGTCCGAAGGCGAATCGAGAATCAGTAAAAATTAGACTTTCCCACTCAGAACTCCCGAGCAGCGTAAATCGAAGACCGGACAGCGTGCAGGTGCAGCGTAGATTGTGGACCGGGAGTTTAGACTTTAGGATTTTCAGTGCGCAGAGCTCGAATTTTTTTTGAACCAGAGCCCTGCTATCAGTGTTGCGCGAAGATATCCAGCAATGCCTGCTCCTACTGCTATTAGGAAAGACCCAGAGGCGATAGTGCCTGCTGTTAACCAGCTGGAGGACGATGGTATTTATCTAGACTGTGTTTGGGGTGCATGGGACGGAGCTGCTACTAACGACTGTCCTGCTCGTAGACGACGAGATCCTAATCGATGCTCTTTCTACGGTTACTTCAGCTGCTCCTACTGTCGTCGACGACGCGACTGATGTTTCTACCGCTCCTACATCTGTTGTAAATGGCGGAATGGAGCTTGATCTGGACGGACGGCCGCGCTTCGGTGCCGCTGCTGAGCAGCGGGTAATATTTACATCTGCTTCAACTATTTCACAGGCATGGATCAACAACTAACCCAAGGCTTAATAGACGCGCGTGAGACCTCAGTCAAGGAGAGTGCCAGTACCTCCTCACAGAATGACTCCGTTGAAAAATGCCTGGCCAAAGATCTATCCACCATTGGTCGAGCACTTGAAACTTCAGGTGCGCATGAACATCCGCACCAAGACTGTCGAGCTTCGAGTAAGTCACGCTTTTAGTTACTTGTACGCTGAGCCAGAATATGCTAACCCATCTGTAGACCTGCAAACAAACAGAAGACACTGGCGCCATCCAAAAAGGAGCTGACTTCATCAAAGCATTCACCCTCGGATTCGACGTCGACGACGCGATCGCTCTCCTCAGATTGGACGACCTCTACATCGAGTCCTTTGAAGTCAAGGACGTGAAAACACTCCAGGGCGATCATCTTGCTCGTGCAGTCGGTCGTATCGCAGGTAAAGATGGCAAAACCAAATTCGCGATCGAGAACGCGACACGGACTCGGATAGTCCTCGCCGATAGTAAGATCCATATTCTAGGAGGATTCGCTAATATCAGAATGGCTCGTGAGTCTGTCGTTAGCTTGATTCTTGGTAGTCCGCCTGGGAAAGTTTATGGTAATCTTCGCATTGTTGCCTCGAGACTCAAAGAGAGCTTTTGATTGTCACTATGTCTGACATCAAAGTAAATTTGCATTCAGGCTGCGGATGTAACTGTATAGCGGGTATCTTAGGTTGCTTTATAAAAGTTTGCATTTTTATCTATTTGCTTTTGGTAATTGTTGGTTTGGGTTTTAAAGGTTATTATTCGTTAATTAGTTGATAAAATTGTTATTACATTTACTCATCTATCTATACAAAAATAGATACCGCTGAAGTATCCTTGGTGTAGAACGCTTTCATTTGAGAGATATCAGCATCAGCAGGTATGTCAATTCCGAGAAGCTCTGCTCCAAGATGTGGGACCTTCAAATGTAGTTTTCGCGCCTTCTCGTCAACTTCAATCTCGGATGACTCCAGTGCTTCTGGCGAGCTCTCTGCAGATACCAAGATATAGTAGTGTGGAAATTCTGTTCGTTTCAGCTCTGTCCGCACAACTTTGGGGACAATCGTCGGTCGTTCGACAATCTCTTCGATTCTCGAACTTGTCGGCGTCGACTTTTGTTTCGGTAATGATCTCGATTCAACTGTATTTGTATTTTTAGTGACTGGAGGCAAAGATTCTACAATCTCCTCTATCAAGACCTTTGGTTGTCGTGTCTCTTTGGGCTTTACCAGAGGTATTAGGCCTGAATCGTCCTCCATATATACCAAATCATTATTAACATTAGCGTTCTCCTTCTTAGGCTGCTTCGGCTGTGGACCGTTCGAAGGGTCATTTAATATACTCTTAGCCATATTATTTAGCGTTGCTGCAATACCTAGATCTTCGGCATCAGAGCTCTCGCTTAATGTGCGACTATTTGATGGCTGGATCAGAATCTTTGGCGGACGACCATTATTTCCTTTATACCGTAATTTTGGAAGTTTGTAATCTGATACATGTCAGTCAGCATGTTGATCTTGCCGGCACTTGTCTCGAACACCTACCTGGAGACAGTTGAAGGCCATGGCTATGTTCGACTACTCGTATGCAATGCTGGGCAAAGAGAGCCAGCGCCTCCGAGCTTCCTTTTGTTAACTCGAGAAGTTCTGTATTGATGCAGCAATCAAAGACAAAGCACTTTTCGCCCTCTGATGAAATATTTGTCTTAGTCTAGATCATGATTCTAATGTCCAGAGAGAAGTACTCACTATTATCAGTCTCTGTCGTTTCTCCTCCTAGAATCACTGACACGTCATCTTGAGGCGCCTTTTCAGAATCTACAAAAGTGAAAGGTAAGCGCTGAAACACAACTAGACGGCAGAGAAGTCCATACTGGCTGACATAGGCACCTTCGAATCTCGACAGACATTGATGAAGACCTTTGTTCCCTTGACGCGTTTTGGCGAAGTCGTTGATTCAAGCAGATAAGTCTTGACCACGAAAGCTGGCTGTGGATTCAGCTCGATAGCAGCAGCAGACTCCTCGTCGCTGTCCGTATACCGCGGATCCAAAGGCGGCAAATCCTCAAACATCATGAGCTCTTTTGTTGAAAGGATCTGGTGTAAACTGGTTATTTGATCCTTCATGGCTTCGCTGAACAATGACTTTGCCTATGAATTACTCATTGCTTACGTATAGACTAGCGTCGTCACCGTCATGGTTAGGGTTGTAGCTGCCAGGACGAGGCCGAGAGTTCCGGCAGGGCTACGACCGCGTCGAAGCGGAGGATGTCATCACAGGTCTGCGCAGCTGTCTTCCTTGTACGCTGATTATTACCAAGTGATCCGGTCGTGTTTGTTTGACTGCGAAGGAGTATTTAAGAAGTAGTGCTCAGATTAGTTACTGCTTGATTATCGAAGGGATACTTGTGGCTGTTGTGATTCGCGATTTGATCGAGTTGCGCCGTTTCCATTTCATAACAACATCAGAACAAAATGAGTTGGTCAGGATTCAAGAAGGCCGTTAATCGTGCCGGAACAACGGTATGATTTGCCTTTTACCGGATATCTCGCGTTGAAGAGCTCAGAGAGCCCGATAGAAAAGGGCAGCAGACTGGGCATGAAGTCGCAAAACATGGTTGTTCATCGGATACACGTCTAACATTGTTATTCTGATATAGGTCATGATGAAGACTGGTCAGATCGAAAAGACCATCGACAGAGAGTTTGAACTGGAAGAGCGAAGATTTCGAACGTGAGTTGGCTTGATGTATTGATTTTGTTGTAATATGCTGTTCAACTGCTGACACCACCTATCAGTCTTGAATCAGCTGCCAACAAGCTTCAAAAGGAAGCTAAAGGATACCTGGATTCTTTGCGTGGTATGTTTGACATTTTTTTCTTGTGGTTGTGTTACGAATAGCTAATCGCGGGCTAGCCATGACCGCGGCGCAAACCCGAATCGCGGAGACTATCGATGCATTCTACGGCGAGTCCGGTGCCAATGACGGTGTTAGCAAATATTACCGCACCGCTGTCGAAGATCTGGATGCCGATACTGTCAAAGCACTTGATGGACCTTACCGTGCCACCGTTTTGGAACCTATTTCTCGTTTCACTTCTTATTTCCCCGATATCAACGATGCCATCAAGAAGCGAAATCATAAGTTGCTCGACTACGACGCTATGCGATCAAAGGTCCGCAAGCTCGTCGACAAGCCCGCCGATGATGTAGCTAAACTTCCTAAGGCTGAGCAAGATGCCGAGATGGCAAAGGAAATTTACGAAGAACTTAACAATCAGCTTACTGCTGAGTTGCCACAGCTTATTGATATTCGTGTGCCGTACCTTGATCCATCGTTTGAGGCTTTGGTTAAGATCCAGCTCCGTTTCTGCTCAGAGGCGTATACACGAATGGCCCAGGTTCAACAGTACTTAGATCCCAGTACTAGAGAGGAGTATGCTGGCGGTTATTTGGACACTAGAGTCGAGCAGGTTCTCCAGGGCATGAGAGACCTGGCCATTACGTATGTGGAGTTTTATGGTTTGGAAGTTGATCTAGTACTAACTTATAAACAGTGGTATGTCTTCCTCTTAAGTGTATTAGAAACACTCATCACTGGAAGTTCGTGCTGTCTTGGCTTTGCTTCAGTCCTGAAATTCCGATCTTGAGATTTTTCAAGTGCTGAGGAAAGTGAGTTAGATTATTGAATGTAAGAAGGAAATATTTGGAGTGATTGTCGCATGCACATTAAGAGTAGTAGTTTTTCGTTTGCGTTTGCGTTTGTTTGTTGTTGTTGCTGATGTTGTTGCTCTGCTCTGTGTTCTATTTTTACGTGAATTGCTTATTTTTTTTTTGATTAGTTTTCAAACAGAACGCAATATAGCGCAATATAGTGCTTCATTGATTATTCTGTCTAACCCAAAGCTTCTGTCATGTAAGCCATAAATTGTGTAGAATATTTGACCGTAGCCATTCTGTTCTTGTTAATTAGTGTGGCGTCGAGGCGAAACCCAGATGGGAGTTTGACACGCGTCCTGATGGATATATTTCAGGTTATAAACACCTCACCAGCAGCGCCTTGAGCGCCTTGATCCGTCAAAGATTTACCTGAATTCAGGCTAGAAATGAGATTAACAACAACTTGGATTGTTAATGCGCTCTTGCTAGTCCTTGTCGCGGCACCATTTGCGACTGCATTTGGCCGCCCAGACGGGCCCAGCAAGAAGATCCTACCATCACAGATACAGATGCTGACACTACGGAACGATGAAAAGACTACAGGGAGACGAGTCAAGCCGTCACCACAGCTGACGATTGTAGGCGGAGACGCGAAGGGGTTGTATGAGGTTGAAGTTATGCAGTGCCGGAATATGGGATCTGGCGATGGCGGTTCCGAGGATGTGCAGTGGAGCTGCCGAGCTGATCTGCCGGGGTATTTCAAGTACGCACCATATTCTTCGAGCATCTATGCGAGAAGACAACTAACAAGCGATATCTTATAGATTAGGAAAAACAGACGTTATTTGCGAAGGATACGAGAATGCTGATGATCCATATGTTTTGAAAGGATCATGCGGGGTGGAGTACACTCTTCATCTTACTGATGCCGGTCGACAGAGATATGAACGGAAGGCGTACGGTCAAAGACCGTCAGACAATAACAGCGATGGTATGTATTGACGTATAAATATTTCTATGTACACATGACTCATATTAATAGAAGGATCCCCCTTGATCGTATTTTTCTGGTTCGTTCTTGCATGCGTGCTGCTGTGCATGGTGAGCAACTACTTGTCGACGCCTACAACCGCAAACAATGCAGCACCACGCCGCCATCCCGGGAGCTACTTTAGAAATTTCTTTGGTAGCGACAATAATGACGACGATCCACCACCACCTTACTCAGGAGAAGGTGGTGGAGGCGGGTTCGGAAAAGGGTTCTCATCCGGACAGAGACGCCAATATCAGCAATGGCGGCAACCACAGCAGAACAGCTGGCGCCCCGGATTCTGGTCTGGCGTAGGTGCAGGAGCTGCTGGAACTGGACTATACATACGGCTCTCACAGGCAAACCAAGCCGCCCAGAGAGCAAATTGGCTACGAGAGAATTCCATCTATGATAATTATGATGCGCCTAGAAGAGGAGGACATATCAGCTCTGAAAGCAGCAGCAATGCTGATTCGTCTCCCAGAGAATCAACTGGCTTTGGAGGAACAAGGAGGCGTTGATCTTGCTTTGTGATTATGGCGTCAGGGAGAATTCATTTCGTATGATGAAGTCATAATGTTCTTTGGAGCGATCAAAATTGTCCGTTACATATTCACAGTACTGTTAAGTGTTATCACACAGGTATACTAAACAATCGTTTGCAATCCAAAATATTCAAGCATTGAATGCAGCCACTGCGGCAGCCAATGCAAATGCCACCTTAAACGAAATATTCTCAAGAATAAGTTCCTTGTTGCCATAACGTCGCTTGGCCCACGAGTAAAAGGAGTTGTATGGCATAGTAACGATACCCCTACTTTCAAGGAACTGCAAAATAAAGTCAGAAACCACTAGCGTCCAGCACAAGAAGAAAAGGCTGCTCGTCTGGTAAAGTACGGATGGATCGAGGTCCCAATCGACAAATGGTATATCACGTACCTGGAGGAACAGATAGGTACTGCTGGCAACAAAGACAAGTAGTTTACTCAATTTTCCAACCACAAATCCAACAAATAATCCAGCAAAACTGCCAATAGACAGCTCCCGATAATCAATATGTGACTGTCGTGCATCGGCAGCAACTGCCTTCACCTCTCTCGAAGCAGGTGAGTAAACATCACGTTTACCGCGTATTGCGACATCACACGAAATCGGTGATCTAGCGAGATGCATGTATGCAATTGCCGAAGCAGAGGCTCCAGAAGCAAGAAGGGTGGAAGTCAACCGCGAGGTGGCCACTTGTGCTGGCTTTGAGCGAATACCCTGGCCAGCGAAGGTTGAGAACAGGCTGTTGCTACGCGTAGAACAGCTAAAGAGTGACGACCGCGAGCTGGCCCTGGCCGTGAATGCTGCAAGCCTAGGAAAGAAAAATGAAGACATAATGGTCGCGATATGCTTGGACAAGGACTTATTAAAGACTGCGCAGAAGCTGCACAGAGGCTGTTCAGTTGTTGCTGATGTGTTCTATCGCTGGCCGCCTCCGACGATCAGTGTCCTCCTCGGAGCTCTGTGTGACTGCAAAAGTAGTGACGTCACGGCACAAACCCCTTAATTTAGATTACAATAAGGTTGAAGTGTAACTCCTGAGTTTTCTGGGGTTCGGATCAAGTGGTTAGACAATCTGGACTGCCTGGATGAATGATTGTTGGACTGTCAAAGATCCGAAGACTGCAGGAATACAGAGGATAATATTTTCAAATAAAATATAAGTACTGATTTTATTTTAGAGCTGTTGGCCACTCCTGGAGCCTTAGATCAACCAGCGTAAGCAGGCGTTGAGATATCTCTCTGCAATGTTCACTAGATCACAAAACTAGAGCGTTGAAGACCGTTCAATATGGAGCCGGGTCTTTATCCAGGTTTCCTAAAGTACTAACGCTACTTGATGCTAAAAGACCCGTGTCTTTTGACTGGTCACTCAATCAGAACAAAGACCCCGATAATCGCTGATGTGCTCTCGATCTTGGACCGAGATGATATCGCCGTGTTCAGCGAGATTAAGCAGCATGCTCCTGTACGCGTTTATCGGCCTTTATTTACTTTTTAATTATTATTTAATAGATTGCGGATATCAAAAACGCACTTGAGCTTTTTGCAAAGTCAGGTTCAGACTCTATACTTGTAATTGGCGGTAGCAGTCCAATCGAGTAAGTCGAATACCTCAATCTGCTTCTCAGTTTCTGATTTCAGTTTTTTAGTTCTGGCACGCTAATTGCAAAGTAACTGCTTGAAAAACATTTTGAGAGACTTCATTGATTGCGAGCTCGACGACTTTATCTCTTGCAGACACTTCGCCTGCTGCAGGCTACACTAATGAAGTAGACGACAGAACTGCTGTAATGAATCCCATCATTTCTCCTGATGCTATCATTTATAATGCTTCCTTATTGAAGTATACTCCCTTGGAAATTGGTATGTTATCTGGATTAAGAGCATTAGATCATGCTATTGAGGTGTCCACTTATTACCTGTATCTATGATGTTGCTCTGACTATTTACAACTACACATTGTACGCCGAGAACATGTCTGAACTGCCATACAAGCCGATAGCTCTTTCCACAATTCATGATCTTTTTAAATACTTGCCTAACTTAAAGCAGATCCGCAAAATCCTGAAATCGGGCAATCACTCATGAACGCAGCAGTCCTCAGTTTATATCCCAGGCGTATAATGAGCGGTGGTCTGGGATTAAGGTGAGCTTCCAAAGGCAATTTACTACTCTTCAATTATTAACCGGAAATAGCCATAGCTTAGGTTACACTTGACAGTGCAGCATGATCTCAGCTTGTACGCGTTTTACGTTCATCGGAACCACCTTTACTGCGGAAAATGATGCGCCAAAAAGTGCCCATGCGGTCGCCGACGCAATTACGGATTTGGTAGAGAAATTAGGCTTATCTACAGAACTATCGAAATACGACGTTCCCTCTGAAGGCGCATATGACGTTGCTTTGCTTGGACTTGGAGACAAAAATAGTCTATTGTTGCCTGATGTTGTGGAGCTCGTACAATCTTTGTTTTAGTAATATCTGTGTTAGATATACACAACAGGGAAAATTTATTTCTTTTAGTTTATAAAACATATTCAGCAAAAAAAAACATGTATTTACCCTTCCTTCGAAATTATATGCTGCCAACCTGAACACCAAAAAGATGGATAAAACCCATTCACAAACCCATAAATCAAACTTTACAACAAATATAGCACTTTAGTAGACTATTTGAGAGAAGAAAAGTCCAAATCGTCGTCAAAGTTGAAGCCATCATCTAAACCAATCTGGAAATTGTCCAAGTCACTATCCAGGTCGAGTGGCCGCTCAAAATCATAAGCTCCATCGTCTCCGATTGAAAGGTTATCATCAAAGTACATTTCTTTCTTTGGTTGTTTTGCCAACTCGTCCATCTTGCGTGCCATAGCCGTTTTTCCATTCTTATCTTTAGGATACAGATAATCTGATATCAGCTCTGGGCTTGATAGTGCTGTTCGGAGATTATCGTAGTTAATTGACTCAAAGTCTGCCGGAACAAATGGTAATTCTAAAAAACGCAATCAGTAAATTATTGGCAGAATGACCATATAAACGAAATAATACCAGCTGCACGGGGAGGCATGTATTCTATATCAGCTAGATCAGCATCTAACATATCCATAGTCTCAACTGGTGCAGAGATAACCTCTTTCCGAGGAGTGGCCTGCTTTGTACGTCGACGGCCACCTGACGTCGGTTTTGTTGCTGATTTAGCAAATCTGGCTGGTGCGTCTTGAAACGGAGCCATCTTTGGCCGAGCATTGGTATCTTTGCCGCCTAAAGGGACTCTTTTCTCTACAGATTCACGATTTGTCAGTAAAACCTGCATACCAATACAAGCATATACACAACTCACCATTTGGTGTCTTGAACGGGGTTTTGAATGCGCCTTTCTCTCCGGCGCCTTTATTTGGATGGAAAGTAATAACTGTATTCTCATTTGCCTTTGCTCCAAAAGGGGTGCGCACATTGCTGGCTTTCTTAGCGAATGGAGTTTTGGGAGCGTTGCCACCAATGGCGTTCTTACCGGGGACGGTAAAGACCACCTGGTTTTCTTTGTCGTGATATACCTGTGTCATTGAATACCAGAATGGACACAATCGCGACTGGTCAAGATGTGTTGCGGAGACAAAGAACTGGAGCGAGGAAGAGCGGCGCGCTGCAATCAACTCACCCAGGACTCCATTGTTTACATTCGTCCCAAAATGTTGGTACTAACCCCGTTTGCTTACATTTAATATGGTTTCCAGGACAACGCGCGTTATGCAAGGCGCAGCGCTGGTAAGGCACGTTCTCTTACTAGAAGAGTCCCTGCCCCTTAACTGGTCCTCCATTTCTCCCTCGTATTCAATTCCAGATTGTAAACGCCTTCAGACTTCGATTGTATCGAGCAGAAAGGATTGTTTGTTATTCTGATATAGTATCTATACTTTGCAAATCACCTATTTTTATTACAATGGATAAGTTAAAAGAGGTATGTGCGCGTTCAGGCGAGGTGGTAATCGTCACGTACAAAAAAACGCGAGACGATTACCATTCCAAGCCATCAATATCCTGTTTTTTTACGATTTTCATGAGATCAATTCAGAACGAATCTGACTAGTTTTTTGCTTTTACTAGAGAATCAGCACTCTGCGATTGGAGGCCGAGACTGCTCAGGATAAGGCGGACGAGGCTACTGCGCGCGTCAAGGCTCTTGAGCAGGACATGATGACCAAGGAGCAAGAGATCACTTCGTTGACTCACAAGAACTCCTTGCTGGAAGAGGAGGTTGAGAAGCTCGAGAAGCAGTTGTCAGAGGCTAAGTCCGCTGCTGAGGATGGTGCTGCTCATGGCAGTGCTAACGAGACTCTGACGCGCAAGATAAGTCAGCTGGAAGAGGAACTTGAGGAGGCTGACAAGAACTTGCGTGAGACCACTGAGAAGTAAGCACAGTTTGATGATAGTTGCTGTTGATTGAATGAGGAATGAGCTAACTCAAATGCTTTTAGGCTGCGCGTGACTGATGTCAAGGCCGAGCAGTACGAGCGCAAGGTCTCGAGTCTGGAGACTGAGGTCGAATCGTGGGAGAAGAAGTTTGAGGAAATGACTGCGAAGTATGCCGAGGCCAAGGCTGAACTTGAGGAGATCAATAAGCAGCTTGACGCTTTTTAAATTTTCCGTTTTTCAAGTGTCGTCGGCACCAATGGCTCGACTGTGCGGTCAAAGTCTGTCGAATGGCGTAGTAGTACATACATATTTAATGAATTGATATCCATGAATTGAATTTTTGATCACCTACATTTATGTTTATATTAATGAATAGCTAAAGGCATATTGCGAATCAGCTACAGTATGATGAGTAACAACTATTCTTGCTTTTCTAATAATTCAACGATCCATTCCATTTCCATCCTCATTCGTAACAAAAGATCATCCCATAACTTTGACGCCACTATATACATAACGATAATAAGTATCTCAATGAATGCCCTATCTGATCCCCGACCTGGGAGGTCAGAAAAGACCCGAAATATATGCTAATAAAACTTTGATCCGTACCATCATGCATTCTCATGAGGGCAAGCCAATGCCAATAAACTGTGCACAAGCACTTTGTGTCCCAAAAAAATGATTATAGAAGACTAGCTAAATAGGTTCACCTTCTAACAAGTCATCTAAATACGCACTAGGTACACGCTGACCAGGTTGCGGTGGAACGTTGAGGTTCATGGCAGACATGCGTGACATGTTTTGCGGGCTGTCTGATCTGTAAATAGGCATAGTCGAAGTTCTATTAGCAAGACCAGAAGTTGCCGAAAGATTCGAACCTCCGTAGTATCCAGCTGGTAAATATGTAGAACTTCTGCCGCTCTGACCAATCATCGATAGATGCGTGTCAGCAGCATTGCCAGCGGTCATTCCGATCGCGTTAGCTGTTGGTGAATAGAAAGTGTTTCTATTAAACGAGGGACCAGTAGCGGGTTTGAAGTCATTGTACATCGTAGGAGGACGGGCAGTGTTTGCTGCTCGGCCGGCTGTGGTGAGATCATCCAAGGAGACATTGCTGTCTGGGTCTTGAGAGTAGTACATGCTGTTTGCACCGCCATTTTTCTTGCTGCCGCCGAAAAATCCGGACTTGCTCTTTGTGTCTGCGATGTACACACCGGTTGGTGTTACAGACTGTAGCGACTTGTGTAAGGAGTACGCTACCATGCCTCGCCATGCGATGACGGCCAGTCCAATAGCACCAAGACACGCTCCCACAGCTATGAAAACGGTGCCTTCGGGAGCAGAAGACTCTTTAGTAAACGGGTTGCCGGTGGTGACAGGCACCGACGGAGTCGGATACGCTGTTGTGGAAGACGAAGATGAAGTCAAGGTTGCAGTCAATGAGGGAGCATCAACGGCGTTGGTGGAGGAGGATCCATCGTTAAGGCTATTCGATGCTGTGATTCTGATCTGAGAAGTCGATGAGGTCGTCGAAGACGCGACGGACGTAGTTGACTGATCAGACGAGGATGAAGTTGTCGAAGAGGTCGAAGAGGTCGACGTGGACGAGGAGCTGGTTGACGTGGCAGAAGAAGCAGCCTCAGCAGCCGAAAAAAAGAGCGCTACGAGCAGCACGAGCAACAGTGATATCTTCATGGCTGCACAGTATTCTGATACCTGTCCTGAGGAAAAAAGAGATCACGAAGAACAGGAGCGCGAATTGTAAACACACCGACAGCCCCTGTCTATTTTTACTCCAAGGTTCGGTGACTGTGACCTTCTTGTGATTTATTGTGATCTGTGATCGGTCGCGTTGGCGGCCGCACCTACTCTGAGCAGAAAGAAAACAGCTACTTTTTTGGCTGCGCAGTGTTTTGTTCCATCATCAGAAAACGCACGCAATCAATGTCTTCCACAGTGACTTTTGTGGAGACTCCGGCTCCTCCTCCGACTCCGCCAGCGAGCGACGAGTGCGGTATCAAAACCTCAGACTCGCCAGCGATCAAGAACGCGCCTTTGCCCGCAGACGGCCCTGGATCTCGTCATTTCAACAACTACCTGCTCTTCTTCCTCCTGTTCTCGGTTCCCTACTACTTCACGCGCAAGTTTGGTGGAGGATTCAAGACCTTCTTGTTTTTCTTCATCGTCGTCGGCATCCCGATCCTTGCTTCGTTCTGGTCCGTGGTTTCGGCGTTCTCTCCTCGTCTCAATGAGAAGGTCAAGTTCCCGAACAAGGGCGTCGAGCACTACCTCGAGTTCCACGATCCTGCCCTCACCAAAAAGTACTCTGGTCAGAACAAGATCCCCATGGAGACCTTCCACGAGCTTTACTTTGATAACAAGGTCTCTTTCAAGGGCGATTGCCTCGATGTGATGGAATACCGCCATGACTGGGCTACCTTCCGCTTCACCATCTCGCTCTACAAATTCTTTCTCACTGGCTTTGTCCCGGAGGCCATCATGCACAGCCGGTCCCAAGGTATGCATATTTAATCATATTCTGCGCCCAATTGGCATGATTGCTAATATTTGACAGATGAGGAACAGGTTAGAGATCACTACGACAGAGGCGATGATTTCTACAGCTGGTTCCTTGGCCCGCGTATGATCTACACCTCTGGTGTCATCAGTGACATCACTCGCGAGGAGACTCTTGAGGAATTGCAGGACAACAAACTTCGCATTATTTGCGAGAAGCTCAACCTGAAGGATGGCGAGAAGCTGCTTGATCTTGGCTGTGGCTGGGGAACTCTCGCCAACTTTGCTTCTACTCAGTATGGTGCTCATGTTACTGGTATTACCCTGGGAAAGAACCAGACCAAGTGGGGTAACACCCGCCTTGCTGAGTCGGGAATTTCCACTGACCAGAGCAAGATCCTCTGTCTTGACTACAGAGATACCCCTTTACCTGCTGGCGGCAAGTACGACAAGATATCTTGCTTGGAGATGGCTGAACATGTCGGTGTTCGCAAGCTCGGCTTTTTTTTCAGCCAGGTCTATGACATGCTTGATGATGATGGACTCTTTATGTTGCAGATAGCTGGTCTTCGTAAGGGCTGGCAATACGAGGATCTCATCTGGGGTCTTTTCATGAACAAGTATATTTTCCCTGGAGCTGATGCTTCTACTCCTCTTGGATTTGTCGTTGACAAACTTGAGGGTGCTGGATTTGAGATCACCAGTATTGACAACATTGGTATTCACTATTCTGCCACCATTTGGAAGTGGTACAGAAACTGGATGGCCAACAAGGACAACGTCATTAACAAGTACGGAATCCGCTGGTTCCGCATCTGGGAGTACTTCTTGGCCTCGTCGGTCATTGCCTCCCGCCAGGGTAGTGCTACCTGCTTTCAAATCCTCTGCCGCAAGAATATTAACTCGTTTCACCGCGTGTATCAGGTTCCTCAGCAGTATGGTTTGCAGGTTCCTCAGCCTCCTACTGGCAACACCTGGATCAAAAACTAAACATGATCTTCTACGATAAAGAAGGCATGAATTATGTCAAGAACTCCGGTACTATGCCAATTAAGAGAGGAGTGGTTAGAAGAACTATAAATTTGTATGTTATATGTAGTAAGAGGTGATGACCTGCTATGATATAAAAAATAGATGTATTAACGATAACTTGCTCAATAAGAAAAAATAAAATTACTATAGTACAAAAAATGCCGACCCTATTTCCAGAAATAAAAACTTTTTAGAGATACCCAATCATTAAAAAACCTCAGGTAGTCGCTCAACAACATATGAATGCGAGCCCACACTTAGCAATGGAACACCTGGAATCTTGCGCAATCTGCGTTTGAGATCCGCATCGTTTGTTGCCACTATATAGCACTTATGCTGCATGACACGCTGCACAAGGCAGTCATCGGCGTATGTTCCTTTATGGCTGCATGTTATCCTCTGAACTTGCTCGTCTCTGGCTATCCGTAAGGCAATTCTATATCTGGGACCTAATTTCTCCAATTCAGCCATCACACAGTCGGTGATGATCGGTATGCACTTGGCGTATAAAGCGTCCATCAGTCCACGGAAAAGATCAACTTTCTTTTGAATGCTAAAGTTGAGGAAATTGGTATCGATCAGAACTTGATATGGAGGAGTCAACGACTGATTGTATTGGAAAAAGAGAGCAGACGACATTTGCGGGCTGTAAAAATGTTTAACTTGATATTCATGTAGGAAGGATGTGCACCACTTACGCTTCTTTGAGCAACTCAGAGTCTTTCATCTTTCTTTCAGGCTCTGCTTTTTTCTGAGCTCTCCTGCAAAAGATCAGGTTAGTTATGTTCTAAAAAAGAAAAAAGCTTCATTTGCAGCGGAAAGACGAACTTTTCAATTTCTTTGCTGGACATCACTCGCTTCACTTGCGCGAACTTCCGAGTCTTCTTTGCTTTTCCCATCTTGCAGTCAAATCTTCAATATGCACTCCTCAAATAGCTCTATATCAGCTGAACTTCTTCCAGACTCTGCAGCTATAAGCACTGCAAGAAAGATCAAGATCAGAATGTAGATACAGATTGTAGTTGGGAGCATCCACGTCGAAAAAATTTAAGCTTTGGGAGATGGAGCTCGTCGTGGGTTAGGTGGACAAGTTCGACCTTGATGAACCTGTCTTTGACTTGAATATTCTGACTGCGACGTAGTGGTAGGATTCATATAGATCTAAGAGAATGGCGACTTCACAATTACTTCCGTTAGGTGAGTTGAGGGTTTAAGAACTGATGATCTGTGAACGCATGTGCTGATTTTACGCGCGCAGAGCTTGTCGACAAGTGCGTTGGTTCAAGAATCTGGGTCGTTATGAAGACAGACAGAGGTGAGCATCGTGAATAGATGGGGGATCCAAAGAATAGACGATTAATTTATACATATACAGAATTCAGCGGTACTTTACTCGGATTTGACGACTTTGTCAGTATGGATCATTCGTGGGATATAGAGCGCGCTTGCACCAACTGACCATCATCTATTTAGACATGGTTCTTTCAGACGTTACTGAGTAGTGAGTATTTCAAATACTTTGCAGGGTCTCGAAGATATAAAATATTGATATGTGACAATTTCAGTGACGCAATGGGAAATCAGACACATCTTTCGAAGATTCTATTGAACGGAAACAACATCTGCATGGTACCGTATCACTCACGACATATCAAATCTCACGGAACATGTATTGATTTTTATCTCATAGTTGATCCCCGGAGGCGAGCCAAGTGGCGAAAACGGTACAACTGAAGAATAAATATACTGTGGATTATGAAGTGAGAGAACACAACAATCTAATTGGACATATATGCGATCCAGAATTTGGGACGGTGTAAAATAAAAATCTTGTTGGGAATTTGTACGATTACGTGGTACAGAATTACCATAATTTGCAACGACTATAATACAACTATTTACATCAAAGATCTTCTGTACACTCGCGTTAATCTTCCTAGGTTGGCATGCTAAACTTTGACCACGGATACAACACCCCACCGAATCCAAAGTGCTGAACAACTGGGAACTTCCCCAAGACCTCTGCATTGTACATCTTCAACAGTCCAGAATGTACTTTAATCCATGAAGGAACGCCTGATATGTCATACAGCACTGGGGAATGTTCAAAAAATGGACCTCGCTTGACCTAAATCAATAATCGATCAGCTACAACCTCTACTACAGCACGAAACAATCACTCACATCATAAATAAAAGCAATCGCGTCAAAATACATGTTTTTGTCTTTAAAATCATTCACTACCTCCATGTTCATGATCGCTGATGGCCGTGGCATTCCGTATATTGAAAGATCTCTTGGCTTCCTTGTCGTTGACGGTCGACTTGACGCTGCAGGTCTTCGTTGATCTGGACTTTCGTGTTTCTCTTCAACTCCTTTTAACTGTGCCGAACCAATCACATATGGTAGATGAAAGTGGTCGTCTAAACCCCAGACTCCGTGGCTGCCAGCAGGCTCTAGTGTATACTTCTTTACAACTTTCCTGATGAGCTTAAAATAATGAGTGAATATCCACAATATCTCTCCTCCTTTGATAGTGTCGCCGTTCTCGGTGTCAAACAGTCCTAAAAACAGAAACCCACCAAAAAAAGCCATAAAGCTAAGTTCATGGCCAGTGCCAAAGTCTAGTCTTTGCAGTGATCCCAGACTTCCCATCAGATAAGCCACTAGCTCAACTTTTGCTGCCACGTTGATATTCCTGCGCTCCAGCAACTGTGCTATTAACGGATCAACAGTCTCTTCAACTTTAGCGTACCATGTCTTGTATGCCAGGTTACCAAACCGTCGTGGCCCCCAAATTGGCGCAACCTCATCAACAAGCGCGTCCATACGATTCAAGATCTCTATAATCCCATCTATCTCACTCGACAATCCCTCTCCAGACCGCGGTGTTTCGACATCCGACACGCAATCTGAAATACACGCTAATAAAAATTGAAGCCGCGCATACGTCGCCGTCGTTTTAAAGAAACTGAGATCCTCAGCAGTGTGTATCTGCTTCTCTGGTAAACTGAACTCTGCGCTGGGGGAGAGCGTGGGGAATACCTCCCGATAGGCGCTGGCAGTCAATTTCTCGGTCATAGCATCCACTGTTTCCTGAATTCTTCAATTGAATGCAAGTTCGCAAGAATGATATCAGAATACACCTATCACTTTTGAATATTGATGAGTGCTGAATGTGTCGTAGAATAGACAGGACGTCTGTTCTAAATCTACCCTTACCCAATATACTCCGTTAGAGCTGACGCGCGCTACAGGATTCGTTTTTATTGAAGTTATTACTATTCAGCTGCAACTAACAAAAAAAATCAAACCCAGAAAATAACAAACAATCACATCCCATATTTCACCAATATTAATCAACAATTTAGAATCACAGCACAAAGCCATGCTCGATTCCGCAAACGGAGCACATCCAGAAACCCATCATAACATTCCCGACTAGGTAATAAAGCCATAAAACGCCAAATACAGTATCATATCAAGTTCATCAACAACAGGGCATCATTAATCCGTAAAAAAAAATTCAATGAACCCATTTCTCATATCCTTTCTTGGCATTTTTAGCGGCAGTAGTCCTCTTCTCGCGCATATAATGACTGATCTGATCTGAGAATGTACTGATCGACTTCATCGCTTCTTTGCCAAACTGTTCGACTTTCGGCTTCGAAACTTTGTATCCACGCATTGCAAGGTTTTGCGACTCAGTAGCAGCCTGCTTTGAGAACTTGGCAGATTCCTTAGACGCTTTCTTCGCGAATTGGTAGAACTGAGTCCATTCTCGCTGAAGTTCGGGGTATATCACCTTCTGAGAGTATCTCTTCGCCATAGTTCCCTGCATTTGCATTTTGACTTGCCAGGATTTCAACACTGGACCTTGCTTCTTTGCTGCATTTCCCATCATAAGAGTCATTTTGCTGGCTTGATCCTTCAAATTTTGTGCTTGCTTGTGAATCATATCATTGGAGCGTTTACCATAACTTCCCATCCTATTTTTCATGCCTGAAAAGGATGATGGTTGCTGCTTAGCATCAAATTCCACAATATACCAGCGCTTTGTGTAGAAATTGCTAGAGCCAGTGTACACCTCAAGAGTCACATTAACCGATCCCCACGCATCCTGCGACTTCAAAGTGAGCAGCGCAGATTCGCCAAACGCTTTATCAAGAGCAAACACTTTAGGTGGAGATTCGCCACTATACGCCTTTGCAACAGACAGCACTTCAAAATCAGAGACCTTAGCGTGCCGAGGGATGAAAGAGTAAGACGTAGTGATTGAATCTGGAACCTTAATCAAAATATTGTTTTGAGATACATGAAATTTGAAGTCATAATCGCCAGTAAGAATGGAAATCACGTAGGTCGCAGATAGTGCTGCCACCAGAAGCAGGCTCGAAACACGTGCGATACTATTTACATCAAATCCTGATATTTGAGAGGCAAAGACGCGATACTAACGAGACAAGTTAATGACAAGATCTTCTTCATTATCTTTAAAATAAAAAATTACCTTTTTCTTCAATTGAAGTCGGAGTGCATGGTAGTCGAAGAACGAATAGTTGAAGTAGTTGGTCTTAATGGCTGGTTCCTGACTCTTAAACAACTTAGCAAACAAGTCTCTTGGAGAGCGCTGCAAAAACTCCGACAGCAGAATCTTATTATGAAGAAGGCGCGTCGTTCTCTCGTTGGGAATCATGGCATTTTCTAGTCTGTTTTCTGCCACACTAAAGTTGTCATGAGACTCGCTGTTGGAGCCATCATATATGCACATGAACGGGATCTCAGTATCATCGCGAATAACTTTGAGACTGTTTGCGAGTGCAGCTGCTTTGACATCTGATGCCGCTGTCGTGAAATAGAAGATCGCCAAATCCGGGAAGAAATACTTGCTCAGGCGTGACTTGAAAACTGTAGAAAGAGAGTGCTCTGTGCCTTCAATAGAGAAATTCAGTTCTTTTTTGGAGTTTAACGAAGCAGTCTCGTACAGTTTGATATTCGGAGCTTCGACCCTGAGGTAGAAAATCGACAGATAGTATACTATATAAGATAACGCAATCGAGATACTAGAAGAGAAAAAGAATCTGGGAGTAGCTGACTGATACATCTCACAAATTTTCTTCTCAATAGCGTCAGGTGTAGATAGCGTATCGTCATCAGTGATCACCACTACGGTGGGCAGACAAGCAACCCAGGACCAAAAACGGCTAAAATCGTATAGCAGGGAGTTTACCAAGTCATTGATAAAACTAGCAAGGCACAAGAACAAAGAGGATGCGCCGTTGGCCGTTTCTCCAAATTCAGATGCCGTCTTCGATGGAACTGCAGGAGCCGGAGGCATGGGAAACTTATCGGCAGACTCAGCAGATATGCCGGAGTTTTCTCTGTAATCTGCCGGGAGCGACTGGGTTGCGCATGAAGATTGGTTTAAGGAGGTATCATCAAAATTGTAATCTGGAGGAGTCGGCACCGAAGAGGACGTAGTTTCAGCCTTTTGGTGGTCTTCTGGTTCCAGCTGTTCATCATCAAGAGAGCTGTTGTCGATACTGAAGGCTGAGACGTCGTCGCTGAACTCATCGTCACCTATGATTGACATCTCAGATATCTCGCTGCTTAGATCTTCCTCTTGATCTCGATCTGAGGCAGTCGAGCGGACTTCGTCAGGCAATTGCTCGTGTCGCAAGTTCTCAGTTGACGACGACCCCGATCTTTGCGATGGCATCACAAACGAGTAGGAGGTTTCCTCTTCGTTCTGAGATTGCGACAGACTACGTGAGCCGTCAGACTTGTCGACTGAGAGCTCTTCACGCATCTTCTGTTAGTGTCTAGAGTAGCGAGTTAGTCACATGCTAGAGTAGAAGAGATCGCTGACAATGAGATCAGAGGCATACATGAGTTTAGAATCAGCAACAGAGCAGGATATAGCTGGACGTAAGCAGGTATTGATTGCGATCAGGAACCCGTTAGATCAGAACCGAGTCTCAGGCAGAGCAGCAGGATCAAAGAACCGTGAAGCAGTACCAACTCTGTGATATGTTTGGGGATGCGCGTAATTTGTACCGTCCAGGCTGCCCTTGCCCAGCGCTCCTAACCTGGCAGTAAAGTTGTCATGAGCCCGATTCTCGCCCGCGTGTCAATCTGACAGCCGATCTGAGAGTTGCTACCAAGATCGCCGTGCCAATTCCTGCTGTTTCTGGCTGATTTCAGGTCAAATTGGCTCCTGGAGCGGTCTTCACAGGACTCAACTCCGGCCGCCAGCTGTCCTGACTCTCTGGCTCCAGAGGAAGTGACGTAGTTGGGAGTTTATGCTTCGCTGTAATTAGACCCAATTTAGGGAGTTTCGCACGTGACACAAATTTGCACGGCAAAGCGAATCGCAGCAACTTACAAGACACAGCAGTGATCATATTTCATCGTTCATTCATTAAATAATCTAGAATACATCATCAAGCTTCAGGCGCGGAGCAACGTTCATTGAGAGCAGCTCCTGGAACAGCAACTTCGCGGCATACGGAATAGTGAGCTTCGACACGCTCTTTGCTGACTTGCAAGTCGTGCACCATCCATTGTATCCCATCAATCCGCAAACACCACACACGTCCACATCAAACGCGTCAGAAGACAGCATTAAACGCTCCAGCAAAAGCTGAGACGCACCATAGGCAATTAAGCAATCACGTTCCATCTCTCCCAGTCGAAGACCTCCATCTCGCGAGCGACCCTCAGTGGGTTGGCGTGTCAGCACGGCTCGTGGACCTCGCGCACGTGCATGCATTTTGTCCAAAACCATGTGCTTCAACTTCTGGTAATAGATAGGTCCAAAGAAAATATACGCCTGTAGACATTCGCCACTAATTCCCGAAGTGAGCATATCCTTTCCTGAGTAGCTGTATCCCTTCTCGATCAGAATCTTCGACATATCCTCAAGTTTACTGCCTCCAAACGCAGTACCGTATTGTAGTGATCCGTCAACGACACCTGCTTTGCCTGATACCAGCTCAATCATTTTTCCAACAGTCATACGTGACGGGAAACCGTGAGGATTCATAATAATGTCAGGGCAAACGCCTGAATCAGAGAAAGGCATATCCTCTTGCTGCACAATGATACCACATACTCCCTTTTGTCCATGGCGTGAAGAAAACTTATCGCCCAGCTCAGGACGACGGGTTTGACGAAGCAGGACTTTAACAAGAGGCTGCTCAGACTCGGACGAAGTAAGCAACACTTTGTCAATGTAGCTCGGTTCTGGGTTCTTATATACCGCTGGACTGTCCTTGAAGTCCTCTGAAGATGCGGCTGACCCACCAGCAGCGCCAAGCATGTTATCTGAAGCATTCGTGGGGACCTGTTTGTTAACATATATCATACCATTCTGTACTTGCTCTCCGACAGCTGGTAATCCATCATTGTCAAGGATAGCATGCTTATAGATAGGCTCTCCGTTCTCGTTCATCTTGACACCACTCAGTCTGTCGTTTGTCTGATTAGAGTATCGCTTCAATGTAGTAGTGTTCTTTCGGAAGACCTGGCATCGACCAAATCCACGATCGATCGAGGACTTATTTAGCACCAAAGCATCTTCAATATCGTATCCTGAATAACTCATAACCGCTACAGTCGCATTCTGCCCTGCAGGAAGCTTATCGTACTGAATGAGTTCAATTGTTCTAGTTTTCACCATCGGCTGTTGGGGATACACCATAAGATATAACAGTGTGTCAATGCGCTGAAGCTGATTGTACGCAATAGCTCCAATAGCTTGTTTACCCATAGCACATTGGTAAGTGTTTCGCGGAGATTGATTATGATGCGGATAAGGAATCAATCCCGCTACCGCCCCAAGAACGGTGAAGGGCTCAATCTCCAAATGGCTAGTGCCGCTGTTAATTTGATGCTCATAAATTGCAATGTTGCAATCATTTTCTTCGTTGACATCAAGATATTCAATGATGCCTTTCTTTAAAAAGTCGTCAAATGACATGCGTCCTTCTTTCAGAGCCTGCAAATGCGTCAGTGCTGATCCCATTAACATCAAACAATATAGAGTAAACTCACATCAATGTGCTTTGATGTCACCAACGGCTTCATTTTCTCAACAATAATCAATGGCCGGCAAATTCGGCCACCATCAGTAGCAATATGAACAGCCTTGTGGTGATGATTAATATTGAAACTAATAAATGCAGAAACTCGACCTTTCCGGCGTAAATTTCTGAATCTGTTGACAAATTTAATAGGAGTACGGGCAATTCCTAGTAATGTTCCGTTCAGAAAGATTCCATAAGCGCCTGGTGCATGAAGTTCGTTTCCCGTAATGGTCGAGATACCCTCGGCTCCAAGAACATAGACCAACTTCTTGATTGGCTCTTCTTCATCATCCGTGGTGATATGTGTCATAAGAGCCAAGTTTTTCACAAGACCGCACGCTTCACCTTCCGGAGTATCGGAGGGGCATACTGTTTCGTAGTTTTTATCAGCTCATCTGGCATGAATAAAACAAAAGATTAGCCACTTACACATTCCAAATTGCGATGGCTGCAATGATCGAGGTCCCGAGACTTTTCTAGTCTTTTCAAACTGACTGGAAATACGCGTCATCATTCCCAAAGCACTGATGTAACTCAATCTGCTTAACACATGAGTAACACCAGCACGTTCCATCTTAAATCGCTTCAGCGACCAGTTGCCGGTAGAAATCGCGCGATTCATTCCAGTAGTGATGTTATTGCTGTGGATAGTAATGTTCATTAGAGCGTCGAATTCGCTTGTGCGATTCGGTTTCTTGAGAACTTTGTCAATACTAGTCTTGAAATCTGAGTTGAACTTTTTGAAAAGATCTTCAAACAAAAGAGAAAGTAATTGCCCAGCTAACTCCAAGCGCTTGTTACCGACATAATCTCGGTCATCAACAAGCTGCGGGTTTACCATAGCCATTAATACGCGTCGGGTCATGATAGCCATGTATATCGCCTTCTCGCGAAAATCAAGATTGTTCACCGAAATATGAGCAATAACGGTGTTTGCAAGGGCCTCAAGACCTTCTTGCAGAGGCGTGAGTCTAGGTGCCATTGGACGGCGGCTAGTCTTAACTTTTGATCCGATATACTCAAGTGCTTGCTGTTGTGTGAAGATGTTAAGTTTTGCACATTCTTCCATATTGATTGCAAATGTCTCCTGGTATCGCGAATCCGCACCTGCTACCAACTGCAAAATCTCAAAATCAGACGGAATGCCGCAAGCTTTGAGTGCCAACACGATAGGAATATCCTCAGAAATCGAGTTATGCTTAAGATAAATCTTGTTATGCTTCGTGAGAATATATGTTTTTGATTTCCGCTCGTGAGTAGAACTTGTCACAGAAGCCTGAAAGATGCCTTTCTTTTCATCTGCCTCGACAATGATTCTGTTCTTGCTCAACTGTTCCTGTACAAGAATGACTTTTTCCGTTCCATTCACAATGAAATATCCACCAGGATCTAGCGGGCACTCATTATGGGTTGCCATTTCTTGTTCATTTTTGCCGGTCAAAGTACATCGCGCACTTCGTAGCATGATTGGCATTCGCCCAATCTCAAGTCCCTTTCTAATGACAATTTTCTTGCCACGGGTGTATTCGATATCAACAAAGATAGGCGCGGCATAAGTCAAGTCACGAAGTCTGCACTCGTGAGGATGTATAGTTGTGTTTAAACTGTCTTGCTCTTTGCGCTGCGGCATACCCACACGAATATCAAGGTATTTGAGGTAGAACTCAGGGTCGACATCGCTGACAACACGCTCGTTGGCCTGCACAATTTTCCGGATGTCTACGTTCACGAAATAGTTGAACGAATCAAGATGCTGCTTGACTAGTCCCTTGACCTTGAGAAATGCCGGCAGAAGAAGCCATTTATCCTTGAAGCAGTAAGTCAGCCGTTCCCGCTGCACTTAATCAGTTAGCTTACCTCTGCTGATTTGATGGGATCGGTGAGTGCTTTCCCATGATACATGGGTTTTAGCAGATCGTTGAAGGACCCATCTGTGCGTGCCCCGGTAGCTTGTTCGACCATACCGTCTTCTGCCAGTCCTTTGCCACAAAAAAGGACCTTGATTAGTGTTTGTAAGCTGAACAGGTTCGTGCCAGCAAGTTTTTCAGCTGCTCACTGCCAAATTTTCCAGTTAAGACGAGAGTGAGCCGCAGACGAGGTAGGCCACCAATCTGAACTGGTTCGACACCTCCTGAATTATTTTAGATTATCTTGAACTCTTCCGGGTCTCTTGGATTATTATCGACAAGGTCAACAGCTAGCCTACCCGAGTCCTGTTTTGTGGAATTGGCTTGAAGACTGGGGAACTGCTGCAAATGAGTCTGTTTGGTCGGTCAGTTAGGCGGTTCTCGTCCTGCGCTTTCCGCCGAAGGGCCTCACCAGACATTGTCACAAGCGCAGCAAAGTCGCAACATTTGGCTCATCCACAATTTAACATCAAGCATCTAGTTGCCAATTCCGAGGATTACGTTATCTCGTGCAATCGACGTCGTCTTCCTCATGTTGCAAAGACTATTCCCCAAATTGTGAGTCTGTACCGCGATGCCAATGAGTACAGAGTCCGTCGGACTGAGGTTTATACTGAACGGAAGCAGCTTCAAGGCGGCATGCGGAAAGCTTCCAAAGAAGAGCGTTCAGAACTTCTTGGTCGGCTAGGAGAATTAAAAGTAATTGGAACTGAGGTTGACGACAAAATAGAAGAGTTGGATTGCAAGATTCGAGAACTGATGGACTCGGTACCGAATTTGCTGCCAAAAGACTGCCCGGAAAGCGAAGAGGAGGTCGTCAAGTATCTGTGCTCTCCACCTCCAGCTTCCTCCTCGCCACAAATAGATGACGAACATTTTATAATACCAATAGATTACGAAGCCAAGCGACCCGATCATGTTGATATCGGAACAGAGCTGGGGATCATTGATTTGCAGGTTGCATCAAAGGTCTCTGGACATGCATTCTACTATCTAATTGGAGATGGGGCGCTACTAGAGCAAGCTCTTGTTCAATATGCATTATCTAAGGCACGAAAGAAAGGATTCAAGATTATGATGCCGCCTTCAGTTGTGCGACGCGAGTTTGCTATGGCCTGCGGC
This sequence comes from Myxozyma geophila, assembly GCA_030571195.1. NCBI lineage: Eukaryota > Fungi > Ascomycota > Lipomycetes > Lipomycetales > Lipomycetaceae > Myxozyma > Myxozyma geophila. The sequence continues at coordinate 88,044 of JAJLXK010000020.1, read as the reverse complement.
TTCCGACCGCGTGACGCAGACGGCGAGCGCCAGATATACAACTTGACTATCGCCGGCGGTGCCGCAGGAGATGATACGGCCGAGAATGGTGGATTGTGTTTGACTGGAACCGCAGAAATTCCATTGGCGGGATGGGCAAGTGATAAGATATTTAAGGCGGATGAACTGCCGCTTAAGGTAGCAGGAGTCAGCAGAAGTTATCGAGCTGAAGCCGGCGCACATGGACGAGACACACGTGGAATCTATCGTGTGCACGAGTTTACTAAAGTAGAGTTGTTTGCTTGGGTGCCAGGCAGCGATGAAGCCGCTGATGCCACGAGTGGAGGTATTCCTGAGTCAATGAATATGCTTGAAGAGCTGCGTAGTCTTCAGGAAGAAATCATAACTGATTTGGGTCTGCATTGTCGAGTGCTGAATATGCCAAGCACTGATCTTGGAGCATCTGCCTACAAGAAGTATGACATCGAAGCATGGATGCCTGGTCGTCAGGGATGGGGTGAGGTCACATCTGCATCAAACTGCACAGACTATCAGTCTCGAAGACTGCACACGCGCATCCGTACTGCTTCTCGCGAGCTAGTGCACGCACATACATTGAACGGAACAGCTATTGCGGTACCGCGTGTGATTGTTGCCATTCTCGAAAATTTTTACGTACCAGAGAGGCAGGCGGTGTGGATTCCGAAGCCACTGAGAAGGTACATGGATGACAAGGTGTGGATCGAGAAGGACACTTAGGAAAAAGAAATTTTTGTATATAGAAACGCAAATAATACTAGCGTGCATTCTGGCTTTAAGCTTTCTACTAACTGGGGACTAGTTTGTGTATTCTCTGTAGATCCTGACGAGATGAGATGAATTTTGGGTGTGACTACCCGCCAAAAATGCGCCTGCGGTTTACCGAATTGGGAGTTTGGGCGCAGGGCGTTTTCGCAGAGTTTTGCACGCTAATGCTCACAACCAGGGATGTCTGAATATTTGCTTGCTTATTGTCTCTCGCGGACAGTTCAGTATTCAAGAAAAAACGGCCAAAAACTCCCGAAAAGAGACGAATGGTCGCATTTCCGGGCCTCGGTGGAGCCCGGAGGCAAGTCCATAAGCAGAACAGCGACGCGTTCAGTTCAGCAGGGACGTGCACGGATGCTCACAAGCAAAAAGCCTGCATTGCTTGCCTTTGTACAACTAGCGACCGGCCGATGCTTGTGGGCGTAAGAGAGCTCGGCCCCGAGAAGACAATTATGCTCGAGGAGTGCCGGCGTATAAATTCAGCGAAGGGGACGTGGTTGTGGAACGACCATTCTTGAGCAGATCCGGTGTGTAAAGTACTTTCTGACCTCGAGCAACAGCCAGGACAATAAAAAAACATGAACATGTCTTCTCATACTACAAACAGCTCCGAGATCGCGGAGAAAATCAGCCTTGAAGATCTGAACGCTTATTGCTCAGACAGTGTAATGACCGCTCGTGAAGATGCGAGCGAGGTCAATCAAGACATCGAGCTTAAGACTGGCGCCGAGTCCGTGGCGGGAGATAGCATCCTCACAGTCACGGAGGACCATGAGTACGCGGAAGGAGGTTTTGCTGCTTGGTTGACTGTTGCAGGTGGCTTTGCTGCCATGTTCTGTGCCTATGGTTGGTCTAATGCTATCGGTGTCTTTCAAGACTACTACAAAACACATCAGCTGTCCAACTACTCCAACTCTACTATTTCCTGGATTGGCTCGTTGAACGTGGCTTTGATGTATATTTGTGGAATTGTACGTTTCTTTCTTATGTGGTTGATTATTTGGGATGTAATTAACGCATATCACCTCAGTTTGCGGGACGTATATTTGACATGATCGGACCCCGGTATCCCCTATTATTTGGATCAGTACTACAAGTTCTTGGCTTAATGATGACTTCTATATCAACATCGTACGCCGGAATTCTGATTTGTCAGGGAGTCATTGCGCCTATTGGAGCGGCGTTTGTATATTATAATGCAGTTTCTGCGGTGACTACACATTTTAAGAAACGCAGAGGCCTAGCTATGGGTCTTGCTTCTTCCGGATCAAGTATGATTTCTTCCTTGTTTATGCTAGTTATCATTAGCTTCAATAACTAACTTGATACTTGAAGGTGTCGGTACTACTATCTACCCATTCTTGATCCGCAAGCTATCAGCGCGCACTACCTTTGGCTGGACCATGCGATCATGTGCTTTCCTTATCGCAGGCTTACTGATCTTTGCCAATCTGACAATCACATCAAGAGTCAAGCCTCAAGGATTCAAGCGCGTATATCTAAAAGACTTTACCCGACATTTCAAGGATCCGAACTTCAACATCCTTACCGCCGCGATCTTTGTCGGATACTGGGGTATTCTTATTCCCTTTAACTACTCAACCGCCTATGCGCGTTACCGCGGTGTCGATGATGACTTGGCAAACTATCTTGTGTCAATCATGAATGGAAGCAGTGCCGTCACTAGAATCGTCAATGGCTTTTTCAGTGACCAGATCGGCAAATATAATGTCGACACGTTTGGTTTGCTCTTCTCTGCTATCATGACTTTGGCTCTGTGGATTCCAGCACGAAGCACCGTGTCTCTTATCTTGTTTGCCGTTTTCTTTGGTGTCGGATCGGGCACATTTATCATGGTCAGTCCTGCCTGCTGCGCGCAGATCTCGCCGGTCCAGGATATCGGAACTCGCATGGGACTGTCGTTCGGCGTGGCAAGTATCGCGGCTTTGACCGGACTGCCTATTGGCGGTGCAATTATGGGCGATGCTGCTAAGGATAGTCAATGGCGAGGAATGATGATCTTTGCGGGTGTGATGATGCTTGCAGCTGCTTCTATTCACTGGCTAGGTCGTGTGTACCGTGTAGGATGGAAGTTGAACAAAGTGTTTTGAGTATTTTATCATGACTATCGGCGCTTTCCTGTATTTATTTGCATGTACATTAATCAAAATTGGCACATAGACTTATAATGAATTGATATTACTCTCCATACTGAATCCATCCATTATCGTCTGCAACTTGCAGCAGGTGCTTTCCCCGCAAATCGGGTTAGGTGTCTAAGATAACCTCCTCCAAAAGATCGCCAGTCTGTACACCATGAAGCCGAACCGAGCGTGGACCGGGAACTCCTCTGGTCTCGATTCGTGTTTATTTAGTGCTGACTTCATCTGTGTGTTTTGTTCCTGGAATTATATAAAGCCATGGTGCTGCTCTGTTTCTGCTCCTGTTCTGTTTCTGCGCCTGCTCTACTCCAGTCACCATGACAGTCTCTCCTTCATCCACCGCTTGCACCAAAACCTACACTCTAGCTGATGGGTCGAAGCTTCCAGCAGTAGGATTGGGTACATGGCAAGGCAAGATTGGGTCTGATGATCCAGAAGCAATGCGCGATCTTCTTGTGCAAGCTATCAAAGATGGCTATCGGCTTATCGATACGGCTACAATGTACCAGGTTGAGCATATCGTAGGTGAAGCAATCGAGATGTCTGGTGTGCCGCGCTCGGAAATTACAATTATTACAAAGTTATTGTCGAATCACCACAGCCGGGTAGAAGCTGCTTTTCTAGATTCTCTGAAATGGTTGAGAACCGACTACATAGATGTCTGGCTCATGCATTGGCCGCAGTCATTGACACTTGAAGGAGAACCCACAGATACTCCGACTCATCAGGAGACCTACGCAATGATGGAACAAGTAATGCGCAAATATCCTAATAAACTGAGAAACATTGGCGTCTCAAATTACTCGGTGAAAACCATGGAGGAATTGCTGCGAACAACAACACATGTTCCAGCCATGTGCCAGATCGAAATTCATCCCATGCTGCCCCAATTTGACCTTGTTGAGTACTTGCAGAAAAAAGGTATCATTGTCTGCTGCTACTCCCCACTTGGACAGTACAATTCGCCGATCCTCAAGAGCAAAGCTATTGCCAAAATTGCCTTGAAGCATGGAGTAGGATCAGGTCAGGTAGTGCTTGCTTGGGAAGTGTCACGCAACTTGGTTACCATTCCGGGAATGAATCCTCATTTCTACAAGAAAAATCGGATTCTGCCAGAATTAGATGATGAAGATATTGCTCTTGTCGAAAATATACATACAAAAAAGGGAATGCATCGCAGATTGTGCGAGATTAATGGTCTGACGCCTAATGGACACGATGTATCATTTGGCTGGAGGTATGCACGTCTTGGATGGGAAGAATTTGATATCGTAGATCCTGATGAGGATGTCTAATGTTGAAAGCTAGTTTACAAGTACGATTCATAGTCAAACTATCCCTACATTTCTCCTATATTATATTATACACTTTTAGCCCCGTTAACGCCTTGCACATTTTCTTTATTAATCCCTCCAGGTAGTTCAATATCGCATGCATCAGCCATATTGCTTAGCCACCAAATTTCATCCTTGTTACATCTAGCATATACTCGCAAAAATCTGTAGAATTCGGCTATTAATCTGTGAGCAGTAGTATCATCCTGATGAAACCTTGAGTAAAACTTGTCGTCAAGCAGTCCCAGCGACACGAAAAGAATCGTCAAGACTCGTTTTCGGCCATTCACAGCTACGCTCTTCAGTTTCGAAAGCATAAAGCAAGTGATAATATACGGCGAAGTGGCAGAAACTGGATATAGATCATTCAGGTCGTCCTCGTCTTCATATAACCATTGGTCTTCTTTTGTAGGCCCCTTAGCGGGCCAGTGTTTACTTGCAGGAGACTGTCCTAAGTGGAGGTGCATCTTTGCTGATAATACAAAATTTCTCCGGATGGAAAACGGTCGAAGATCTAAGGCAAACGTATTGTAGTCTACTCTAGACCGTGGCATTGGCAAGTCGTAAAAGTCCTCGTGAAACAAAGTATAGACTAAACTTCCGGGCTGTAATGGCCAGATAGATTTTAAAATGCAGCACAGTCCTCGAACTAGATGTATCCACTGCGTGGAAATCAAAAACTCTGTTGTGGTTGTTGTAGCGCTCATGGCATGCGCGCGGGCCATTGTTGCTGTGGGAATATTTGCAATGGAATCCATGATCAAGACATAAACCGTAAGTATCATTTTATCGGCTTCGTCCGGAGTAAGTTTTTTTGCTAAAGCATTTTTGAGCAGTTTGATAGATTCTGCCTTATGACCGCGCGATCGATTTTCAGATGCAATGGCGGCATATGAACCAGGCTTACATTGGCGAGTCGCATAAGTGCCGGTGAATGACAAAAGAGCATGCATAAGCGGAAGACTTGTGAATGCTAGTTCAGGCACGACATCTTCCCAAATTGGCGTCACGTTCTGGAGCATTTGCGAAATACTTTTGTTCACTATCGTGGAATACAGATGCATCAGACGAAGATCTTCTAGGTCCAGATCACCAATACCAGTCGGTCTTTGAGGAATACCCCCTGAAGAGGTGGCTGCGCCTGTCGGATTTGGATCTGCTGAGCCAAGGTTCGCACGCGTACGGCCATTGTTGAGCACGGTACTCGCACGAGTGCCATGCTTGACTCCTGTTCCAGTACGCGCAATCGATATCTCATTCTCAAACATTGCAGCGACAGATTGAAATGAGCAAGTCAGCCCAAGATTTGAGCAGTTCTTGCAGCGCGGATGAGTCTCGTCACATTTTACTCTTCGTTTCTTGCATGTCCGGCAACCAGTTCTGGACTTTTTGTGCGGCCGTCGCTTTGTACCATGGTCCTCAGCTGGCGGCTGAGAACTTGCACTAGAATCTTCAGTACGGCCGCGTTTGGTACTAGAATCAGCTTGCGCATCGGTGATGAGAGATTCGTTTTGAAAAGCTTGCTCGGTACTGGTGTTCGTAGCTTGGTTCAGTTTTGCAGTGTTTGATTTCGCTGAGATCTTGGATGACAAAAAGCTGTCTGAGCCAGACTTGCTGTGTTGGCTATCATTACTTTCCTTGTCAGACGGCTGTGGCTCTATTCGCTGCTCCGCTCTAAACGCGCCCTCAAAGTTGGCAGCATCTAGCGCCATTAAAGCTTCTTGCTGGCGAAGAAAAATAAGACTTTCTGCATGCTGTGCACTATTCTGGTTACTTCCTTCGAGAGCTTGGCAGCCATCTGGCTCTATATGTTCGAGTGCCGCGTTCGCGGCTTCGTAACTTGAAAACGAATCTGGCAATGAGCTGAGCGCGCCTTCAAGAAAGGGAAACTGGTATCCCTCGTCATAATTAAAATCTAAGTTCGCAAGACTTTCAAACGAATCGTGTAAAACAAAGTCGGTAATGTTTGGATCAACCATCGTCAAGAATCTCAACCAACTGTCAGATACGTGAATACGCTGGTTTGCGTCTGACCATCCGAGGCAACAGCACTGAAAAAAAAAATACTCGTTATTCAAAGCACCGCAGACTGCTCTGCCCAAGCCATATATTCACACCTTGTAGCGCACACTTCCCGCTACAACTGGTGTCAAAATCAGAGATGGCGTAGGATATCAACCGTCGCCCACAGTGAAGTCATCGTGCGCCCAACGAGTCCACTGTCGAACTCACAGCTTGTGATCAACAAAGGTAAACCCTTAACCCGTCCATTGCCTGCTCTGTGACCGCGCTCTAGAACTCTGATTTGCCTAGTATATACCCCTGAATATTTAGAGTTTCGTTTGGTCCCAACAGCAAGCATCTGAGAGCGTCGCAGTGACATTCTCCAGGTATCCCAGTGACATTCTCCAGACATACCAGCAGTCGAGAGCAACGGATGTCGCGCATAGAGGGGGTCGATAGTATATATACCACTTTCCTGTCATTCTGTTTTTGTTTCTTGATCTTCTGTTTTCTATTTCTGAAGCTGTGCTCGTTCTCTGCTCGCAAACAGTGGTATTCACGCGTAAATCGTGCAGATCAATCTCTGAGAATCTGCCATCATGACCGGTGAACCGCAAAACCAGTCCTCCAAACCTTCCATAGACTACAACAAGGAGAAATTTGACTTGTCGGAGTGTGTCTCTACAAGTACATGCGATGCGCTGTTTAGTGCTAGTTCATTAAAGCCCATCGTTGATACCAATGAGAAAGCAGCCTCTGATGGTTTAACATCTGAGCCCAAAAATCCGGTCAAGCTCGGATTTCTGGATCGCTATCTAACTGTGTTTGTTTTCTTGGCGATGGTCGTAGGAGTTCTCATCGGCTACTTTGTTCCTAGCGCTCAGGTAGTGCTGGAGAAAGGTGAATTCGCTGGAGTATCAGGTCCTGTTGGTATGTCTTAATGCATTACTGATGTGTGTGTGTCTGGAGTGCTAACTATACGCTGCAGCTGCGCTTCTGCTTCTTATGATGTATCCTATTCTTATGGACATCAAGTTTGAATCTCTTCCACGCGTATTCCGCAATCGTGATATTTGGAAGGACATTACTATCAACCTTCTCGTCAACTGGATCCTTTCGCCTCTCATTATGTTTGGTCTCGCCTGGGCATTTCTTCCTGACCAGCCTGAATTGCGCGAAGGATTAATTCTGGTAGGAATTGCTCGTTGCATTGCAATGGTGCTGTTGTGGATTCGTCTTTCGGGAGGTGATACGCAGCTTGGTGCGATTCTTGTCGCGCTTAACGCGCTTCTTCAAATGGGCTTATATGCTCCCATGTCTGTTCTGTTCATACAAGTCTTCCACGGTGGAGCACAATCTGCCTCCGGAGCCTCTGCGTCATCCTATAAAATTGTAGCCACAAGCGTCGCAGTCTTTTTAGGCATTCCGCTGGGACTCGCAGCTCTAACGCGTTTGGTATTTCTTAAAGGACGGCCATTACGATTTGGTCGTTGCAAATCAATGTCAGCAGAAGAGGTGTACGAAGAGTTAATAGTTCCTGCTGTCGCTCCTCTTGCATTACTGGGCCTTTTAGCTACCATTATTATCCTCTTTGTTGCTCAAGGACATCATGTTGTTCAGCAAATCGCATCTGTGCTACGGGTAGCGGCGCCTATGGTTTGCTACTTTCCTATCACATTTATGGGCACTTTATTCTTTTGCTGGAAACTTCTTCCAATGACGGGAATCAGTTTTTCCACCGCAGGGTTCCCACATAAATGCTTCGACGCTGAAAATCAGCAATATTCGTCGAGCAGAACTAATCGAATGCCATTCAACAGAGCTACAATGCACGCCTTCTTGGCCGCTAGCAATAATTTTGAATTGGCAATTGCAGTTGTTGCTGCTCAAAATGGCGCAACTAGCAAGCAGTCATTAGCTACCAGCGTCGGTCCTCTGATAGAAGTTCCTTTAATGCTGGGATTGGTGTGGGTATCTGGTTGGCTAAGGAAACGATGGAATATTGATAATGACGCAAAGTAAATTGGAGTTTAGGCTTGGTTTTTGATGTTTTTAAAAGTTGGCACTTGGCATTTGCTTTTTGTTCTTATTGTTTATCTACTTGCATGACCATGGATATAATAGATTCATTTATCATTTCATTATATGAATGGCAGGGCAGCTCACTTAGCATACTCTCTTTCACGGAAAGTAATGTAGCTACATACGCCATCGCAGCAAAACAATGCAAATATTATGCAAACACCACCCATCACTAGCAGGATATATCGTACACATCACCTTTTTTCAACTAAGCAAAAATAACAGCAGATTGATCCGTTCGGCGCGTCTATTTATGATCCATTCCATTCGTCGTCAGAACCTGCCTGGGCTTTCTTCTTCTTTCTAATTTTCGTGTCTGTAGATTTTCGCTATTTCTTCATTTCAGTATATATCACAGAATAATTCGATGGATAGGCATACCTTCTTTCCTCCATTGACCTTCACTTTGGGTTCGGCGCCTGCTGACGCAGTTACGACAGGAACAGTGGGATTTGGCTTTGGCTTTTGAGATCGCACCTTAACCATAGCAGGCAACTTTTCAGTCACTCCTTCAGGAAGATAGGATGTTCTCGCGACTTTTTGCGCATCGTTTGAAGATTGCATGGCTTTGAACAGGTCGCCAGGTAACGGAACTTTTCCTGGCCATGTCTGCATCGACCATCCATGCGCTTCTTCGAATTGACGGATGATCGCTTGCGACAAATCAGATAGATAATAAAGCCGCTAGAATTGCAATGTCAGAATCTATAACAGCAACAGAAATAATAATCCTCCATACCTCGCTATTCTCTGGGGAAATAGCGTCGCGAACTTGTTTCACTCTCTGAGCAAAGTAAAAGATCAACGAAATACTTTCTTCTGTGACTGTCGCGTTCAAGTAAAATACAATGTATTGCGCAAAATCGAGCAAATCGTCAGCCTCGGAGCCATAGTCCGGATGGTGAGCCAAGAGATGCAATAAACGAGGAAAGCACCGTTCCATAGTGGTGCTCTTTTCCTGATCTATATCGACAGAGTTAGTATATATCAGATGGAGGAATTATTTATTCTCAACTTACGTTGCTTTGCCAATCGGGCGCGGATCCATGTGACGAGTTCGTCTTTGATCTCCTCCTCAGGCTCATAAGCCATCAAAAACACAATTGGAAGGTATTTCTCCGGAAGGAAGTCTTGGGCCAGATAGAGCTTTAATTTATCAACAAAAGCTTGTCTAACTTGAAAATCCTTATCTTGCGCAAGCAGTGCCAGATTATTCACATCATTAGCTTGAATCATCCGATCATAAACCGGCACTTTAGCCAGCTTCATCAAAAACAAACCACCACTCAGTCTCAGCCGAGACTTGAAATGCAAAGGTGTATCAGCGTCCTTTGACATTTCTCCATTATTCACAATCAGAGTGTTCAGGAGCTTTAGCACGGGTCTTGCGATCTCAGCTGCGGTATCAGAAGTCTCGGCTGCGCGGAGTCTGTTCACTAAGATCCTTAAAGCGAGGATCTTGATTTTGCATTCATCCTCTAGCTGATCGTCTTCTACCCAGTCTTTGTCTGATTCCGAGGCGGTTGCTTGATTTTTGACCAGAACATCTTTAACCAAAAAGCTTGTAATGCGATCGATTTCTGGCTCCACTGTAGCAGGCGCAACTCTTACAAGTTCAGCTAACGCTGCCATCTGCGATACGAAATGTGCATCGTTCACGTCAAACCTTGCACAGGCACCAAGCAAATCGCGACCATACGCATGTTTCTTCTTGCTGTGAAGAAGAATAATAACTGCATGCTTAGCCTCGCCGGGAGATCCTTCTGTAGCAAACTTAACTAGAGAATCAAGAAACTGTCGCTCCTGAGGTAAATCAGCGGGGTATTTCTTTGCAAATCCAGCACAAGCTTTCAAAGTATCAACACTGCCTTGGAAACCAGGTTCACTTTCCGAAATTTCTTGCGTGAGATCCCTAATGTGAACTTTCAAAACTTCAGGAGTTAATTCTGAAATATTCTTCAAGGCCTCTTGCGCGACTGAATTCAAAGGGTCAGACGCATTCTTGGAAATTTCAACAATAGTCGAAATATTGCTGCGATTATACCAAAGTTGACTACTTCTATACACAAGAAGCATAAGTGTTTCCAAAATAGACGATGAGGACTGCACGATCCTTCCTTTGAGCTCACTCAAAGCCTTCGCAATCGTCTTATAGTCGGAGTCGGAGCTGATACAATCTCTCATTAGCTTATACATACGGCGATCATTAAGCTTGACAAATTTTTCCAAGCTCGAGACGGCTTTGGGAGGATCAGGATTTTGATCAGCGACATATTTGATGGCTCTGTCAATCTTAGTCTTAAGTTCCTCAGCAGTGTCTTCGTCATCGGTCACTCCACCATTATACTGCTCGCAGCACTTGATAAAATTCTGAAGAAAAGACGCTAATTGCTTTTGTCGGCCAGCAAGTGCTGTAAAGACTTTCTTGGTCTTTATATCAAGGTATTTAAGCAGATACAGCATACGAGTCACGCGCTTCTTGTTGTCCAGTTCAACCGGTAGCAATCTCTCATAAATGCAGTAGTCCATTAACAAAGTAGTCTCTTTCAAATTGACATAGAGAAGATCCAGGATACGGTTAGGAATCCAAGAAAGCTGCGCGACGATGTCATAATCTTGCGCGATAATACCATCAGATGCCTTATCGTAAATATCTCCAAGAACTTGGATTGCCTCGGCGCGTACGTTGTACTTTCGGTCTCTCGAGCGCTCGGCAAGATTATTTAGAATTTCTTCGTTTCTGAACTTTCGAATGATAACCGTATAATCCAGAGTTCCGATAGCTTTGCAGGCAGCCAAACGAACGCGCTCGTCTGTGTCAATAAGAGATTTAGCAAGACCTTCAACTGTGTCTGGAACTACGTCGGTGCGATTGCCAATAATGAACGCACAGCCTTCAGCCCATTTTGCTCTCGCGAGGGCACTGCGATCATTTTGCCGCCCTACCCAGGCATCCCAGCACGAAGATTGCGATACAATAAAATTGACACGACCAGGTGTGTCTCCTGCAATCAATCCTACTGTCTGTGTTGCTAATAGTCTGATTTGGGTATTCTCAGTCAAAAGCTCCTGTTCAAGCTGCGGGATCGAAGCCTCTAAAACTTCAGGACAAGCCTTCCAAATTTCGACCATGAGATTGTGCGCTTTCTTGAGCTCAGACAGATCAGAATCCGAAACATCATCAGAGGATGCCTTTTCTGTAAGACCGTACGTAGTCTCTATAAAATACTGAGCAATGTGACGTGACATTCGATCACTGCAGTTCATACAGATGGTTTTAGCCATATTGTAAGCAGGAGAAAGCTGAGAGAGCTGAGTCTGTACTTTTGAGGTTGAGTTGGTGGATTTCTGTGGTATTTGATTCACAGTCGCTGGACGCAAAAACTGTGCCAAAATCATACTGACGACGTCGTGAGATATTACTGGCGCTTCCTCGACTAACTGTACTAGAATTTCGCCCATATGAAACTCGAGATTTTTCATGCCGTCCGGTCTATTCCAGAGTTAGCATCCCGCAAATATAAAAATAAGCTTAAATTTTCTTACTTCACAATATCGAAGAAATTGCCAAAGATCTCGTTTAGTACGTCTTCACTGTTCGGCAGATCGGCGACGAGAACAACACTTTTCACTTGCGACAAACTCTCCAGTAAATAGCAAGACTGTTGAAAGTATGGCGACTCTGTATTAGATAGCTCTTTAAGCTGCTTAACAAAGTGATCAAAGATCATCTAATTAGGAAAAAATTAGTGCGTTACTCAGAAGATATCAAGCTCCAACACTAACCTGCAACTGCGGCATAGTATATGGCGCGTCAGGCGCAAAAAGTCGGAGAATATCTGCCAAACAGCATGCTGCATACGCACGCACGCCCTTATCTTTATGGCGGAGAAGATTTGAAGAGACTAAATCTTTCGCAACTTTTTGCAAACCATCAAGATCTACAGCACCTTGGTCAAATCGCTGTAGCTCGTTATGCACTACCTAAGAAACGCATTAGATAACACAACCAAACACTTTAGCAAAAGTTATACCTGTAATCGCTTTAAGAGTTCACCGATTGCAATCGGTTTGCCGGCCTTAGGGGCCAGCGACTTGTCGAACTGCAGCACTTCCATCGACTTGTAGGTCAGTCTCAGCAAGCTTCACCTACTGCAGCTTGCTGTATAGTAAGATACAAGCCAATATATATAATCTCCAGTAAAGACTAGAGAAACTCGATATTAGCAAGATTAGAGCGAGCGTGGTGAGGAACTATGCGTCGCGATCTGCCTTACACCTCAACAGATATCCACGCGCAATAAAAGCGGTACATACCTAAATAACAGCTATCAACACAAATAGTCGTCTCTACTACCTCAAATTAAAATTCGATTCAAAACTTTCAATCGCTGAAGGGGAGGTTGAAGGCCGACTTGCGAGAGAGCGGTGTACTACGCGATGACGACGCGTCAAGAAGGCAGCTTCCCACAACATCGCGCACCGCGCATGAATAGAGTTTTTATCATAGCCCTAACCTTGATTCAATCATTGAGGACCTATTTAGTAAACGCAGCTGCGACTACAACAATAGTACTTGGTAATTGACTGCGGTATTATTTTGTTTATGGTAAATCACTTTATATTCTTCTTTGCCCAATTCGCCAAAGAAAGTCAAAAAAACACGAAACTAATATATAGATATATAATTTTAACTTGATCACCTCTTAGTAGAACCCATAATCAATACAGTATCCTCTACATTGCAGTATTCCTAAACATGAAAACAGATCACTCTTCTAGCACAAAAATCTAGTTGGCCACAGGCTCGATGTTCCAGATCGATTCGGCGTACTCATCAATAGCTCTATCAGAAGAGAAGAAGCCCATGTTCGCAACAGCAGTGATGCATCGGCTAACCCAGGTAGTCTGATCCTTGAAGTCCTTGTCAACCAACTTCTGTGCCTCAAGGTAAGACTGGAAATCATCGCTGACAAGGTAGTAATCTCTGTTGCCAGTGACCGAGTAGACAAGGTTGCCATAGATGTCTTTGTTACCGAACATGCCGCCCTCGATCACGTCAAGGACCTTCTGGAGATCAGGGTTGATAGGAACAGCGTTGAAACGACGCTGATGACGAAGATCATCAACAGACTCAGCAAGGTGACCAAAGAGGAAAATGTTCTCCTCACCAACCTCACGAGTGATCTCAATGTTAGCACCGTCAACAGTACCAATAATGAGACCACCGTTCAAAACGAATTTCATGTTAGAAGTTCCGGAAGCCTCAGTACCGGCAGTCGAAATGTGCTGGGAGATATCAGAGGCAGGAATAATAATCTCAGCCTTGGACACGTTGTAATCAGCAATGAAAACAACCTTGAGAAGATCACCAATATCAGCATCGTTGTTAACAACATCGCTTACCGAGTTGATAAGCTTGATGATAGTCTTGGCCATGTAGTAACCAGGAGCACTCTTTCCACCAAATATGCAGACACGAGGAGTCACTTCCTTCTTCTCTTCAGCAGTCATGGCCTTAATAGCCAAGTATCGGTGGATAACGCTGAAGATGTTGAGCTGCTGACGCTTGTACTCGTGAATACGCTTGACCTGAACATCAAACAAAGCATCAAGAGAAACGTCAATGCCGTTGTGCTTCTTGATGTGAGCAGCAAGGCGGGCTTTGTTGAATCTCTTGATCTCAGACCACTGCTTCTGGAACTCGGCGTCGTGGGCAAAAGGTTCGACCTTCTTCAACAGGTTAAGGTCCTTGAGGAACTTGTAACTGCCAACCTTCGAAGCGATCAACTCCGAAAGCTTGGGGTTGGCCTGGTGCAACCAACGACGAGGAGTGATACCGTTGGTGACGTTCATGAACTTGTCGGTACCAAAAATGGTAACAAAGTCCTTGAAGATAGTAGTCTTGATAAGATCAGAGTGAAGCTCGGCTACACCGTTGACCTTGTGCGAACCGATAATAGCGAGGTAAGCCATGCGAACCTGCTGAGGCGATGACTCTTCAATGATCGAGACACGCTGGAGCATGTCACGATCTTTGGGGAACATCTTCTCGACCTTTTGCAAGAAGAACAAATTGATGTCGTAAATGATCTCAAGATGACGAGGAAGCAAGTTTCCAAAAAGAGGAACAGGCCATTTCTCCAAAGCCTCGGGCAGAACGGTGTGGTTGGTGTAGCCAAAGGTGTTTGTGACAATGGTCCAGGCCTCGTCCCACTCAAGGCCCTCCATATCAACCAAAATACGCTGGAGCTCAACAACAGCAATGGTAGGATGAGTATCGTTAAGCTGGATAGCAATCTGGTCAGGGAAGTCTGACCAAGGACGATGGGTCTTCTTGAAACGACGAACGATATCGTTGAGGGAAGCAGCAACCCAGAAGTACTGCTGCTTCAAACGAAGCTCCTTTCCGCTATAGAAGTTGTCGTTGGGATATAAGACAGCAGAAATGGTCTCAGCCTTCTGCGACTCGCGGACCGAGCTCTCGTAGTCACCAGAGTTGAACTTCTCAAAATCAAACTCACGGGTAGGCTTACTAGCCCAGAGACGCAAGTTGTTGGTGGTCTCGGTGTCATATCCGGGAACGGGAACATCGTAAGCAATCGCCTGGACCTGCTCACCACCTTCCCAGACGCTGACGGTCTTGCCCTGGTCGTTGGTGTACTTGCGGGTATATCCGTAGAACATGACATCAACTGCGATTTCGTAGCGAGGGATCTCCCAGGGGTTTGAGAATGCAAGCCAATAATCGGGCGACTCAACCTGGTATCCGTCGACAATTCTCTGCTTGAAAATACCGTACTGATAACGAAGACCGTAACCCCATCCAGGGTAGTTGGTGGACGCAATCGAGTCAACAAAGCAAGCGGCAAGACGGCCAAGACCACCGTTACCGAGAGCAGCATCGGGCTCCTGCTCGAGAAGATCCTCGATCTTAAATCCAAGATCGTCGACGCCAGCTAGTAAATTAAAAATTAGAACAGTTCCGCATGGAAAAGTAGATTAGGGCAAAACATACACTTGGTGATCTCCTTGACGCCGGCGTTGAGCATGGCATTGTCCATGGCACGGCCCATGAGGAACTCGAGGGAAAGATAGTAAATACGCTTCTGGTCCTTGGTAGTCTGCTTTTGCTGGGTCTTGTTCCAGGCGACGATCAGACGGTCGCGGATGGCCTGGGAGGCGGCGAGGTACGCGGCGAGGTCATCGCAGTTGTACATTGAACGAGCGAGGGTGGTCTCGACATGTCTCACAAACTCTTTCTATAGGATGCCAGAAAAGTTAGCAGATAGGTTCCAATTGAGCAATTGCGCCACAAAAACAATATAAAACAGAAGAAATAAATAGCGGTCTTGTCTGGTCTCTGGCTGTCTGTGCTCGATGACATCACTTTAGAGTCGATAGCTGGCGTGTGGCTTGGTTGCAGAGTTGAGGCGCAGATAAATGGCTCGGGCAGGTTCGTCCGGGGCGGACTGAGCGGTCCCACCGGCCGATCCGGATTGAGGAGTGCATGGAACGCGCTGCAGAGGCAATTAAAACGAACAATTGTATCAGCCGAAGCGATGTGCAAATGACTGAGAAAGCTGTGGCCGACGCAGAATCGCAACTCAACCCGGAGTCCACACGCAGAGGGAGAGGGCTGCAATCGGCTGATTTCCGCACCGATCTGCAAAGAGAACACGCCCAGATAAGCCGATTCGCACCAATCAGAGCAGCCGAAGACAGAGCAGAGAGAAGACGATCAAGGATCTCGAAGGACGTGATGTTTGACGAACCAGGCTGGACAAAAACGCGCGAAGAGCAGCAGTCAGAAGGGGATCAAAGACAATACCTGGAAAGACTCTTTATCTTGGAACTCCTGGACGGCGAGCTGCTGCCAGAGATCACGCGAGGCAGCGGGAATGGATGCCTCAAAGCTCTTGATCTCCTTCGGGGAGAAGCCAGTCGGGGTACGCTAGAAAGAGGGCGATCAGAACGAGATGACCTATAATCATCGGCAAGCAGACTGCCTGTCACACGGCTCGGAAGAGACGGATTCAGCAGGGCCTGCGCGAGCGGCACTCACACGATGCATGGGACGCGGGAGGTCTGAAGCCGAGGGCACGTTTGGAGTGATGCTGGCCATTGCAGGACGAGTGACGGATGGTCTGGTGGAGGGAAGACGAGGGGTGTGTGAGGATGAGGAAGAAAGAGAGGAACGGCGCCGAGTGTGGTATTTGAGCGCTAACCAGTCTACGCTTCGTGGCTTTTCTGGGTGCGTTAAACTCTGGGCTGAACCCAAACCCTCAACGCACGAGACTATGCGCACTGCCACAGCGCCAACGATCTTCGTTTTCGAGAACCGCAGGTGGAAGGGTTGGTGGATAAAGGAAAGGGAAGGGAAGGAACAAAGGCTACGGGATGATTCATCAGAGAATACTATTACTAGCACTATCGGCACACACACAGCTCAAGCGCTTCTTGTCTAATTGAGCTTCGACGCCTTCTCGTACAGCAAGTCGACAACAGTCGTCATGTGCTTGATCGTGTTCAGCGCTGCAACATACGTCGCGTCCTCGCGCGGTTCGTCAAACACCGTCAACCACCCGTTGCCCTGGTCGAGCACTCCGTAAAATACCTTGTCCAGAATCATCTGACTCAGCTTGCCCTCGACCTGGCGAGTGTCCAGTCCGACAACCTCCGCGACGTGTGTGATCTCTACGCAGGAGAATGGCTCAATCACCCGAACCAGATTCTGCTCGAGCAGAGTATCGTACAGCGCCGTGAAGTGGGATCTGATGATCGGATCAGACGAGAGCTCGGTCTTGTATGTACTCAGAGCATCCTCAAACTCCTTAAGACTACGGTTCGAGTGCGCCGATGCCACTGCCTTCATCGCCTCGATATCGCGGCCAGCGTACTTTTGTGCCATCTTTCCTCCCAGCAGCGCTGTTTTAATTCACGTCAGCATTCCACATCTTATCAATTAAATATCACAAAACGATCACTTACAGTGAACATCGTCATTTAAATTGAGCATGATCTTGCAAAGAAGCATGTACTTAAGCACTGAAATCGCTCTGGCATCTTCCTGGCTCGAGTATCCTTCCAGTGCCTCAACGAAATACGAAAACCTATTCCCATATTAAATCAAATACAGGAATAATAATAGCATCCACACATACGCAGTCTTGAAATCCTTATCCTCAGCATGAAGAATGCCGCTCTGCATATCCAAGTTCGCTTGCATCAACGTAGGACTACACTAGCATTAGCAATCGCCTCTTCTTGTCAAACAGCATTCACACAAGCGTACCAGTAAATTGCATTGGCACTCGTACGCGCACTAGTAAGTGCCGCTCTACTCTTTGGGATATTTCTCAGTGCATGATAAACTCTGCTCTCAAACAATTCAACCTCAACCAGCACCATCTTGTCATCCAGGCGCTTGAGCTCCTTCAACAATGTGTTGATCAGCGCCAAAGCATCGTAGTATGCGCCGCTTTGAATGTACAGCGACACAAGTCGTGTCTCAAGGCTCTGGCGTAAGAAGTTTCGGCGCTCGGAAACAGCCCATTCGATGCTCTCCTTGGTGACGCGAATCTGTGTATTTACAGAGTCTGGGAGTGTGCTGAACAGATCAAGCAATGTGCGTACTGAACATCAAACCATTAGCACCACAATCTTGAAATCAAGTAATCAGCACCAGTACATACTTATTTTGGCCACCTTTGATTTCGCAAGACCAGACATAATAGATCGCGAGGATCGAACGAGCTCCTCTAGCTCATTGATCTTCCTATATGTGAAAGCCCACTTGTTAGCATCACCTCGCTTGATTCCAGGCCCCCGTATCCTCAACAATCACGTACTTATGATCACAGTAAAGAGCACCAAGCTCGTACAAAGCTGTCTCCTGCTCGGCAATAGCTTTCTCGCTCGTGCCCGCTGGCTTGGACAGTATCTCCCTATAGAGGTGCTCGGCCTTCGCCAAATCGTTATCCTGCGTCGCAGCGCGCGCGGATTCTAATGGTGTCGAAGATGTCATTAAGTATCTAAATGCAAATCAAGACTGAATAAAGCCGGAAACAAAAAAGATGAGTGTAGATGAATAGATAATCAATGGACGTGTGCTCGATTCGCAGGCAGACTCGCGCCCGCTCTCGTGGTCGATTGTGGAAGGTGCCATTTTGTGTCACCCCAGTTGAGTGTCACCCCAGTCAACTGGGGTGACACAAAATGGCACACTTGCTACCTGAACTCAGCACAAATGTCACCACAGCACTGCCGTGCCCTTCCCACTACACGCGTCCTCGCATCAGGCTAGTCCAGATTCATTCGTAAAACAGTCGACACGATCCTCGGTAGCACAATGAGCTACTATCCACAGCAGCAGACTCCCCGTCAAAGCAGTCGCTCGCACCGCAAAGCACCGAAGCCTGCGCCCTATCAACCCCAGGGGCCTCCGCCAGGCGTACTTCCTCACGGCGCACCTCCACCGGCTCATGTCCAGCAAGCACAGGCACAAATGGACAAGCGTTTTGTCAGACGTCCTGTCGAGAGGAATATTCCGCCAAAGGTCGAGGCGTTGATTCCAGAGGCAAAACTTTACAAGGATCTTCAAGAAGTCGAACAGAGCATGGATGCTACAATCAGT
Organism: Myxozyma geophila; assembly: GCA_030571195.1. Lineage (NCBI taxonomy): Eukaryota > Fungi > Ascomycota > Lipomycetes > Lipomycetales > Lipomycetaceae > Myxozyma > Myxozyma geophila. The sequence goes on along the minus strand of JAJLXK010000020.1, from coordinate 69,040 downwards.
CGTAAGCGTCTCGATGTTGAAGACATGCTTGCAAAGGGCACAAAGGTGTGCGCATTTCCTAAATTTTAAAGAACTGCAGTCAAATTAACATGTTTTTTTATTTAGGAGCGTCGCAAATTATTGCTGAAGATCTCAAACACATGTGTTGATCAGCCATGGCAAACTGTTGATCGACTAGATGAAAACTCATTTGACTTCGACATTGGCACTATTCCTTCCTGGTCTCTTAATATTGAGGGCGGTTTGGTTAGTGACGATACTCCTCAGGATGACCTTAACCACCGGAAGTTCACTTCATTTTTTCAAAGCATCGCCGTTGAACTTGACCGCTCGAAGGAGCTGTACCCAGAAGGAAGCGCGATTGTATGGAGTTCACAAACAAAGCCAGGTATGCCACCACAGCAGCCCATGGACAATGTTGAGATAAAGCGGAAGGGTGACTCAGATGTGACTGCACGCATCTCATTTTACCTCGCAAGCTCTTCTGAAAGATACAAGGTGTCGCCAGCTCTTTCTAATGTTCTCGGTGGACTGCAGGAACAGACCAGACAAGAAGTCGTAATGGGACTGTGGCAATATGTCAAATATCACGGACTACAGGACCCAGATGAGAAGCGTTCTATCAATCTTGACGATTCTCTGCGCGGGGTATTTAACAATCAGGACCGCCTTTCGTTTGCACAGCTCATCGACTATGTCGGACCTCATCTTCTTCCGTTGGATCCCATTGTCATTGATTTCGTCGTTAAGGTTGACAAAGACTCCATGGCTCAAGGAAACGAAATGACTCATGAGATTATGGTAGAGGCAGACAGTCCTCAGCGTCAGCAACTACAACATGTGCTTGCAAACTGGCACAACAACCAAGACGAAATTCACGCCCTGGACGAGCAAATCGGTCTCACGATCCAAGAACTCGCAAACTCCAAACTAAGACGTGATTTTTTCACGCAGATGAGCAGCGATCCGTCGGGATTCATAAATCGGTGGATTAGCAGCCAAGCGCGTGATCTTGAAATTGTGCTGGGCGACAAGGAGTTCCAGGGTGAAGAGGTTAGACGGGCCGACTACTACCAGTCTGACGATCTGAAAGAGAGTATTTTCTTGCTTGTCAACGGTCGCAAGTAGATTTGAGATGTATTTATAGTATTTATATGTTGGTCTTATGTTTATTCCGGTATATATCGTGTGTAATTTAGAAAGAATTGTCAAACTTTGCTTTCCTGTAGTCAGCTGAAGCAATTCAAGCTTCAGTTGTGCGGCTCTTTCCCCTAACCCAATATGTAAAGTTGGGACGAGGACACCAAGAAAAAAAATTTTGGAGTCGCCCTGGGAGTTGAGTACAATTCATAGACCACGCTCGTCACTGCTGCAGTGATTTTGTTGCGGTTTGATTGTGTTTAGTGATTTATTGAATTATATACGACATGGTGAGCAAGCTAAAGTCTGCGTTGGATCGTGAGCGGGGGATTGATCACAAGGCTTTGAAGCTAAAGCAGGAGCTGAAAGCAAAGCAGAAGCTCAAGGAGCAAAAGAAGGCATCTAAGGCAAAGACCCCCGCTCCAGTGATTCCTAGCAAGAGCAAAAAGGTCAGTGAAGAGCGAAGCAGCAAGCGTGCTAAGGTCGACACAAAGGCTACTAGTAAGAAGTCTAAGGCTCTGGTTGAAGAGTCTGAAGACGACGAAGATGAGTTTGAGGACGCGGAGGAGATACTCGATGACGAAGCTGAAGAAGATGGGGATGAATACGATGAGGATGATTCTGAGGAGGAGTACGAGGAAGACGATGACGAGGAAGATGACGAGGATCTTAAAAACGAGTTAATGCGTATGATTGGTACCGCCAACGTCGAAGATGATCTCTCCAGCGATTCCGAATCTGACGATGAAGATGCTAAAGCTATTGCTGCAGAGTTAAAGAGAAAAGAATCTGAGAAAGCCAAACGTGAACAGCAGAAGGCTGTAGAGGCTGCCGAGAAGGCTGCGAAGAAGGCTGAGAAGCTTGCGAAGAACCTCGAAAAGACCGACAAGAAAAAATCAGACAACAACGACAAAAAGCGCGCGCTCGAGGAAGAACACGAAGAAGACGATGGTATTCCGCTTTCCGATATTCCTACCGACTCTGAGGAGGAAGATGATGAAGAGGATGCTGCTAAGAAAGACTACGTCCCATATCAACGCCTAACTATCAACAACACCAAAGCCCTCTCATCCTCGCTATCTTCTATTATTCTGCCTTACTCTTCTATTCCATTTGTTGAGCACATGAGTGTAACTGCGCCGAGTGAAATGAAGATTGAAGATGTTAACGACGACTTGCAAAGAGAGCTTGCATTCTACAACCAGGCTTTAGATGCCGCCACAAGGGGTCGCACAACTCTTATCAAAGACAAAGTTCCGTTTGCTCGACCCGAAGATTATTTTGCAGAGATGGTCAAGAGCGACAACCACATGGAGAAGCTGGCTCGTCACCATACCACTTTGGCTGCCGAGGCCAACAGCCGAAAAGGTGGTCCCAAGGCTGCCGGAACTGGAAAGAGTGCAAAGTCTGGTAAGGCTAAAAAGCCAAGGCACAAGAAATAAGCGATGGGTATGATTTTGTTTCGATAAGAGCATGGGTTTGGGCTGTATTCCTTTGCCTGGACATAAAAGTATATGTAATTAGTTGGATGCATCTTTTAATGATTATATGTTTTATACTACGTATATTTGGCCGTTGTAGACAATTTTCTTGGCTTATATATCGTATTAGAAGATAGATTGCAATTCTCTTGAAAAAGAGAAGTATGCCCGCTCGGTAGAATTTTGAATCTCCCAAGGGATGCGCTGACATAAGTTCGCCTAACAAGGATTCAAATGCTCGAGCAGCCAGATCAACCAGACGCAAAATCCCACTTGATTGGATTCGACAGCGCCAAGTTCAGCACGAAAGATAGTTTATCTATCTATACAGTTCAGCAATCGTAATACTGCACGGGAACTTGAGTTTGGGTCGCTGTTAGTGCTCATATGTGGTAACTGAGTCGCATATCCGTTCCGATCAAGCAGATACAGCACTTTAATCGCATACAAGAATGCCGACAATACCATCAGAGCCCTTTGACTCAAAGCCATATGTACCTATGATTGATGTACTGTTTTTTTATTTTTTTTATTTTGCGAGTTTTCGTACTGACATGAGCTATAATAAAGGCAATTCTGTCAAAGGCAGATCTGGAGCAGATCACCGCCCGACGGATTCGGAATGCGATTCAAGCAATATATGACGTGGACTTCACACCTTATAAGGTATTGTTTTAGTAAATATGTGCTCTGTAGTAGTGTTAGCTGATTGCTAATTTAAATACCGCTGCAGAAACTTATAGATGGAACCATTGTCGAGCGATTCAACGTTATCCAAGATGAGATAGAAGAAGCCAAGCAAAAGAAAGCTTCAGCAGTGGAGCCAAAAGTCAAGAAAGAGCGAAATTTTTCTAGCTCTAAAAGCGGATCTACCGGCTCGAGCTTGTCTTCATACCACGAGACCGAGAGAACCACGTCGCAGAAGACAGATGCCGAAATAGCAGAACAGTTGCACAGAGAGCTGAATCAAGGACGAGGGGGGAGAACTCGGACTACTGCGAAGGTGAAACGCAATAACTCGGCCGCAGGTGGTGAAGGCAAGAAGAGGAAGATAAATCGAAATAATCCATTCAATGCTAGGCTGCTGTTGAGTGAACCACTTGCAGCCTTGTTAGGACGAACAGAGGTGACTATAAGCTTCTGTTTTTCGTACAGAGTGCTGTTACTAACTTTTTTAAATAGCTTTCACGTCCTGAATGCGTAAAGGCAATTTGGGATTATATCAAAGAACATGATCTGCAAAACCCTCGCGACAAGCGAGAGATTCTATGTGACGAGCGTATGCGTCCTGTATTCGGCGACAAGACTCATATGTTTACGATGAACAAAATTCTTGGCAAGCATCTTTACAAACGGGAAGAAATCACTGGGTCCCCGTATATTGACGAAGATGACCTTGTACATAGCGACGAGGACGATGAGGAAGATGGATATCGAGATGACGAGGAAGTGGGCCAGATTCTGAATACGGAAGAGTAGCCATGCTTTGTTTTGGCTAGTCGAGCAGCTGTAATTAGACACCGGGTTTTAAAGGGCTAGTTTTTGGTGGCGAAATCTAATGTGGTGTGTAAGCTATCTGATGTGCCTTTACTCGACTGTAAGTCGGGAGGTCAAGATCAATTTGGTATTTTTGTATAATAGTAGGTGTATAGCAGGCTATTTTTGGTTGTAGAGCAACAAATATGTTATATTATTTTCAGATCATTAATTCGAGTTATGATTTTCTGATTTATAATATATACCCAAGCAGCAAATATGAAATCAATGCGTCAGGAACAACTCTTGCGATGGTTAAGTTCGAAGTTAGCGTTTTAACGCCTCATCACATCGAAGCAAAAGCCTTGTAACAAGCAATATAGCTGAGAACACCAGCAGCAAGAAAGAATTAACAATCCCAGACTAAATTACCTTTATTGCAGGCCTGTCTATTCTAAAATGGTATTGTTATTTCATTTATGATCAATTAACTTACGTTGATCAAGAGCTAACTGAACTGAAATCGATAGACCGACAAACTTCCTCCTCCTCTCCTGGCCCTGTTCGCACCTCGACCTCCGTTGCGATACCTCCCACCAACGGATATTGCTCCGGAAAAACGAGCCACTGCTAGGGTATCTGGCGTTGCTGGGTATCTAGGGCTATTGAATACTCCTGATACATCCTATGTGCCTTCAGAGACGATGTCAGAGGAATCTGAGAGACGCAAGCGAGAAGCGAAGGAGAGGCACGAGCAGCGTATCAGGGAAGGACTAGAAAAATGTAATCGCGATTTAGACTTGTTATTAATGAAGTAGATGGCTGATGTAGCTGATATTCTAGGGGATCCGAATAGCGACCCGCTTGTGAAGGGTGATCCGTATCACACCTTGTTCATCTCTCGTCTTGCATATGACGCTACCGAAAAGGATCTTGATGATGAATTGAGTAAATACGGACGAATCGAGAGAGTGCGTGAATACATTTTAAGCAAATAATTAAATAGTGTTGAAAGAACAAACGCTAACATCTCATCTAGATTCGACTCGTGCGCGAGAAGTCTGCCAGCAAATCAAGAGGCTATGCGTTTGCTGTATTTGCCCGCGAACAAGATATGAGAGCAGCATATAAAGACTTAAACGGAATACGAATCAAAAACAGACGTATTTTGGTTGATGTTGAGCGTGGTCGGACTGTAAGGAATTGGAAACCACGCAGACTTGGAGGTGGTCTCGGTGGTCGGCATTACACAAAGGCTGGATTATTACGCTCAGCAGGCCGTGATTCTCGAGATAAAGAGAGGGAGCGCGAAAGAGAGAGAAATAGCTATAGGGGAGGAAGAGGAGATCGCAATACTGGATATCCCACTGGCCCAAGAAGTGACAGATACAGAGACCCTGATAGAGACGGTCAAAGCGATAGAAACAATCGCAGTGACCGCTCGCACCGCGATGATCGAGGTGATCGTGATAGGTATCGGGATAGTCGACGTGACGAAAGACGCGAAAGGCACGGATCGGACCGTGACAGGCGTGATGACATACGCGACGACAGACGAAGTGAGAGGCGAGATAGAGATGCAGACGACAGTGATAGATATAAACGGCCGCGATACTCTTGATTGCGCTGAGAGTTATATCTATTGAATTTTATATGTATAACTTCACGTGGCGCATATGCTTGCCAATAAATGTACAAGATTTATGATTATTGAAAGTTGTAAATTTTATACATTCTTGAACACGAAAATGACCCAAACGAAAAAGAAATGGAGTAAGCAACCCAGCAACAAACTTTTTATAAACAAATAGCAAAAATCAAAAATGATATCTCATTCTAAAAGGCAACTACTCATCATCAGAAGCATCGGCAACATCAAGGTCTTCCCCAGTGTGCTCAGGAACATTGAGCTCATGCACAACACCGTCTTCCCAGTATGCGACCAAACCGACCTTGAACTCAGCACAGGCAATACCAAAGAGCTTTAAAAGTCGAGTCTTCTTAGCATCCAACACATCTCTCTCGTTGCATACGACAAATTCGTTTTCAATCGTTATTTTGCCATTTTTCAGAGTAGTGGGAACACCAAGCTGGACACGAAGCGTGCTCTCCAATGAATGCGGCAGAGGTAGATCATCCTCGGCGGCGATTTGACCACCACGAGAGTATATTATTCCTGCAGGAATAGTGAAGTCGACTGTTGCTATTTGACCTGCTCGAGGGAAATCGCTCTGTGAATATTCTTCGAAGTAAGATTGAACGCTCTCAGGAGTTTCGCTGGTCATAAGAAGTCCAACCGAGCCTTTGACGTATTTAGAGAGTTTGCTCAAGCCTTCTCGGGCCTCATCCTCACGAGTGAGTCCTAAAGCTTTAGCCATAACCTTTGTCCGGCCAAAAAGAAGTCTATCATTAGTACTGTTAGCATGTTTATAGCGTGATCAAATTAGAATACACGCACCTGCTACCGGCCCATTGTCTGCGAACATCCTTCAGGAAAGAATTCCGCATATTGGCGACGTCAAAAACCCACACCTACAGCAGGAATTATTAGCATCATGTAGTAGGCAATATTGAGAGTCTGAGGCGTACATATTTGTACACTTCGAGGCATTCTCGAATCTGTGCGAAGAGGGTCTCTTTTCCCTCGCGGCCCTTCTTCTGGGTTTTTGTTAAGGTAACTATAATCACCAGTAAGACTATACTCTTGCTATACGCAAACAAATATATCCCAGTACATACCAAGCTTGGATCTCTTTGACTTGGGCATTTTCAGCTAAATATTGCGATACTATCAAGATATCAAGACACAGCAGAGACTGGGAGTTGGAATTTTTTTCCTTGGGAAGTTTTTTGGGTCTGCGGCTTAAAGAGATGGCTGTGGCTGCGTGGCTGGGGACTCCTGAAAATGGTCGACTTGGTATGACGTGACTACTATTGCTTGGATTATAGTGGTTGTATGATCAAGAGGGGGTTATTGTTAGGATATAGTGTCTGATAAGTTACTCCTGGATAGTGGCGGGATATGCCACTGAAAACACCAGCAAAATCTTAGTCGTATCCGAGTTATACGGCCACCTTCAGCGCAAGATTGCGAATACCAGTCTAGTGCTAATATCCTCTCTCGAGTATCTATAAAGGCACTACAGTTTCATCCTGGATCTGGCAATGAGATCGTACCTTGAGCATATCCTTGGCAGTTTTTATGCTGCGGCAGGATGGGATGCAGGAAACCACTACGCGAATTTAACTGCTAGTTCCCGAGGTATCTCTCACTGATTCTGTTTGATAGTGTATTAGAGCTACGACTGACAGATTATAGATTTGCTCGATTTTGATCTTCCATCTGGATTTATTTTAAATGTGTCTTCTCTTCCAACAGGTAGTTCGGCTTCATCAGGAACGATCAAGAATCTGAATGGCATCGTCGACGGAGCTATTTCCTATTTCTATAGCTCGCCTGAGAACCTTCTACTCACAAACAAACTTCGCTCTGAAGATGTGGAATTGACGAAGTATTTGTGTGGATACCACCAGCTACGTTTGCCAGAACCGGCCGAAGACTCTTTGTACAGAGAAGTATGGAGAAGAGGTCAGAGGATTGATTCAAAGTGTGGGTTCCGTCTCCAGTTTTCCTCTAAATATAAGTCTAATGCAGATATAGATTCTCTATTATACGGCAAGATATATTTACCGACTCGTACCCTTGAGTCGATGTTTATTCGACAATTCTCACCCACAGACCAGATTGTCGTGTCAGCGGTCAGCGACCCACGGATACGTCATGGAGGAACAGTATGAATTCAATCTTGGTTTGTGAATTATTAGAACTTCCTTCTGATTACAATAATTGTATAGATTATGACACAGCTGCAGCATAATTCAGGTCGCTGGTGTAGTGAGATGATCTACAGCTCACATGAAGCCCTGATTGGCTTCCGCGGATTATATAATTTCGCAATCGACTCGCATTCTCCCGAATTGCCTGGAAGTATTACCGGTCTTTCCGGTCTTAGTGCTGCGTCGCTATTCCAGCCTCAGAACTCTTGGTTTTCAGCTGGCGGCGAAATATATTATGGAGCTCTGAATAAAGCGGCCGGAGTTTCAGTTGGCCTTCGCTATGCGACTTCATCCTCCTCTGTGAGTACTCCTACTACTACCACGCTTACTCTAAATCCTGTAATGGGCCAGTTATCGGTGGCATATGCGGTGCAAGCTGCCGATAGTACTTCCTTTGCATCTAGATTTGATTTCAATGCTTTTTCGTACGAGAGTAATCTCACATTGGGGTGTGAGCTGTGGAGACACAAAAATCAGTCAGATGCTACCTCAGTAGCCATCGACACAGATCAGGTTTTGGTTGCCGCTGGAGAAGCCTCCGATACATCAGTGAAGACTAAGTCGCAGCCGGACACCCCTCCTGCTGTGGTCTCTGAGACGCCACCACCCTCGCTCATTGAAGAGTCTGTCTGGAAACTGAGGGTAACAACTGACTCTCCGTCTCTTAGAGTTCTATGGGAAGGACGTATAAAAGCATGTTTGTTTAGCGTCGGAAGCGAAGTTGGATTGCGACCAGAGAAAGGCATGAAAACCTTTGGATTGGAACTGCAATATGCTGCCTAAGCTGTGGTAGATTGTTCGCAAGCTCAAAAAATTAGAAACATTTTATATAATATTTCACTACCATCATTATTTATCACTGTCCATTATTTTCATAAAGATACTGCCTAATACTGTACAATACAGCAACAAATCACAAAATCACAAAATCACAAATCTTGTGACTGTATCACATGACTGTTTGGCGCTATATAAAAAAAACGCTCGCCCGCCTCTGAAGACTTTTCCTCGTTCGAATCGCAGTGCTAATCAACATAGTACAGCTGTGCCATCGAAGGCCTCCTTTTTTTTTTAGCTGTATTCTTCTTTTATAGAGATATCTGTTTTTGCAGTGACCCTCTTAGATAGTTCGAGGTTTCCGTTTTATTGATATCGTACTGTTAACGCGTGGGATCGGGTACAATAGGAGAATTTGCCACTGAGCACTCACGTTCCCATCGAGAATAATCCCTTGCTTGCGATCAGGTTGTAGGTAAACCAAATTTATTTGCTTTTTAGTTTTCACAGGAAGGAATAGGATTTGGCCTTAAGTTAGATCTGCTGATGCAGTTTTGAGGCAATGGAGTGGTTGGGTGCAGTAAGCTTTCCCTCTGAGGGAGTAATCCTGGTAGCTTCAGATGCCTTAAAGTCGGCTCGCCTGCACCAAGAGCGATATTTTCTGTCTAGTCGAGATCAAGATGTAGAGTTTTTTTTCACCTAAGCTGTGTTTTGATGTGCTTGGATGCTTCTCTTTGGCTTGCTTTCAAAATCTGACGATCAACTACTAGCTGGTGCAACTTCACGAGTCTATTATTTGGCGAATACTTCCTGTGTTTTTATTGGTACATTCATCTAATTCGTAATATTTAGTAACCTAAGAGTACGGATACCACTTGGCTGCTGATTAGTCGGATACTAGCACATTATCTGTTCGCTGTTTCTCGTTAACAACCTCAGAGTTCTCACCACTCTTAAGGATCTGCTCGTCTAACTAGACGATCACATATTAAAAGAAAAGTTTTTGAGAATACATTTGAATACGTATCCTAAACAGCTCTTGCATACATTATAAGTAATAGTGCTTTCATTGAAGGAACTGATTTTGCCGCGTAAGAAAGTAAACCGGCACGTTAATATCCATCGTCGAACGGTCTATCTACTAGAGAGAACTTAGGGAATATTTCAACTCAAAAAAATTTGGAGAATAGTGAAGAGCAAAGTAACTTGAGAAACATGGCCGCAGAAGTGATAACAGAATTCGAGAGTCTTTTGACCAGTATGCTGAGCCTGCGCCCGCCCGGTGTGTCTGGATCAAAGATTCGAAGGCTGTCAGAGATTGCTTTGCAGAATGTGAAGGTAAGTGAATGCATATTGACAAACAAATGTAGTATTATCGGTAACTAATAGCGGATCCAAATCTTAGCTCGAGTCCATCTTGATTCAAAAGCTGTACACACATTGTAAAAAGGCCCCTCCTGAGTACAAGCTGGGTGCTTTGTACGTTGTTGACTCGATTGTTCGTCAATACTATGATGAAGCCCGGAAGTCCGAGTCAGTCCCTTCTGCCTCTTCTCCAGAGGGAACGCCTGCTGCTGCGGTGTATCGTATTTCCGACCTCATTGATAGCTTGATTGCAGACACTGCATCGGCCCCTGCCGATCAAAGGGTTCGTCTGATTTAAAATTCGCTTAAATTTAGTGAGAATATTGTTACTAATAGTGCTTATATAGGATAAGATTGCTAAACTGGTTGATATCTGGGAGCGGGCAGCTACGTTCTCCCCTCAGCTCTTAGAAACTCTTAGGGGTCATTTTTCCAAGTCAAACTCAACTACCCCTCCCCACCCGCCTCCTTCTTATCTTATGGAGAACGGGAAAGCTTCGTCGGATCCAGTTGATGCCGAGAAAGCAGCAAGTTCAATTCTATCTGCTCTTTCGGATCTATCTAAATCTGGAAGCACGCCTCCTCAGCCTGCAGCAGCTCCTCCATCTGCACCCAAGCCTTCTGCAGGACAGTCGCTGCAGGATATCATTGCTTCGGCCGCGAAGGGCGCTTCGGCCCCTCCTCCACCGGCACCTGCTCCACCCGCCCCAGCAGTTGATTTGAATAGTTTGCTAGCTAGCGTTCAAGCGTCTGCTGCTCCTGCTGCACCGCCCGCGCCAGCGGCTGCGCCCGCTCCGGCAATGCCTGATATGGCCTCATTGCTGCCTATGCTGTCAGGACAGCAACAATATCAGCAACCGCAGATGTCTATTCCCGGATTTCCCGGCTATCAGGCGCCCCAGCCCCAAGTTCCCGCTGGAAATGTCGAGCAACAGGTCGCGCTGATGCAGTTATTGTTGGCCCAGGGAATGCCGTTGACTCAAGTCGCTTCTATTCTTCAAGCTGCTGGCGGCGCTATGCAAATGCCGCAGCAAGCAAGCCAGACCCCAACCTGGCCGCCAATGAATGCAGACAGACGTGACAGAGAGCGAAGCAGATCGCCTCGCGGCCGTCGCTCGCCTGAGTACCGTTCTCGCAGTCCGCGTGGGTTCAGATCGCCGTCTCCTGCAGGACGGATCTATCCTCGGGCTCCGATTGAGAAGCGACCGAAAATCGTGTCTAGAGATCCTACTGTGACTAAAGGTTGCATTCGAGTTCTTAGCCGAACTCTTTTCGTAGGAGGAGTGCCTGCGCATATGTCTGAGGAGAAACTGATTTCGATTTTCGAGCAATGCTGTCCCGTACAGAGCGTGATTATGAACAAGGACAAGCGCTGCGCGTTTTTGAAAGTCTACTATCGATCCGACGCCGAGACAATTAAAAATACCATGGAGGCTTACTCTGAAGAAGATTATACTCTTCGCTGCCGATGGGGTGTGGGCTTTGGTCCGCGAGACTGCTGCGAATATGCCAGCGGCGTGTCGACCATCCCGATCGATCGTCTGACTGAAGCTGATAAACGATGGGTTACAACCGCGGAGTACGGTGGAACGGGAGGTCAACGACTAGAAGAAGGTTTAGTGATTGAAGAGCCCGATATTGAGATTGGTGCTGGCGTGTCGAGTAAGGCTATTAGCAGGAGAATGCCTACTAACCAGGGCGGTGAAATGGGACCTAAGTCATCTGCGCCTGACTATGGCATGCGCGGTGGTGGCGCAATGAGACGAGGCGGAGGAGGAGGAGGCGGCGGAGGAAGACGGCGCTAGATAATTGCATTTTTGTACTTTTTAGTAAATTTTTGTATTTATAATAATCAGCTGAGTTGTTAACATGGAAGATATTGTTTCTGTAAGCCGGACCCTCGAGAGCCACGGTTGTGAGCCCTCGTGGCAGCCAAAGCAATGGGCGCGAGGGGCTTGTGCCAATCTGCCGGGTCACTGTCAGGCAGGACAGGGACCATACTGGCGAGCAAGAGTGCAGGCATACATCATCTCCGTGATAGTCTTCACGCAATTGGCACACACACACACACACGAGCATATCTGCAATATACAACTGATTTAAAGCGTCGGCTATAACTCTGCAATGGCTGCTATCAGACAGCGGCACACGTTCATTGTGCCGCAGAATTTCCGCGATACGCCTGATGCGCTGAACCTTTCGGCTGACAAGTTGGAGATGAATCAAGTTCCCGGAGCGCGGCAGGACCGGATTATAGTATCGAGACCCTTGGTTAAGGAGCAGGTGTGTATTTTCTGATGAATTGCGTGGATAGATTGAGAATTGAGGGAATTGGATGCTAATGTGGTCGATTTAGAGCATTCTTGATAGTATCGAAGATATCAGAATTGAGATTGGATCAAGAGAGAACTACGCCCATGTATCGCCATTTGATCGATCGATACAGTGGGGTACACATATCACAGTTGTTCCTAAAGAGGATTTCGATTGGTAAGACCTCACCTGTATCATTTGGAAAAGGTCGGTGGTGCTAATCGTCGATCTATAGGGACTCGTTTTGCAATTTTGTACACTCAAGTCTGGATCCGGAAATATCATGCATTGGCGAAGCTTCATTTATACAATTGCCTTATGGCTACTATCTCTATTCGACCTCTACACAAAAGAAGACCCTGGTCAATTATATAGGTAGCACTTATCCGAACCTTTCAGCGAACGATGATCCTGAAGAATTTCCACTCGCCGATCTTTCAGAATTATCCACCGCAAACAGCATAAGCATTTCCTTTGCCAAATCCGAAGACACAGCGAGAAAGCTTAAAGGTCGGTTATTGGTCGAAGCGTACTGGTACTATGGACACTGGACAAAAACAATCAGACCTGGTCTTGACGAGAATAACCATAAAGTCGAAGTGGGCTTACTTGGCAAGCTGAGTGATGATCCAGATGGTGATATGACTTTTGGTGGAATCTTAGCTGTCATTGGTGAAAACGAGCAATTTGGTAAGTAATCTGAATTTACTGTGGTTTGATGAGGTCTAATACGGATTAGTTCCTACTCTTTTTGATTTTCAGCCGCGTCATCGAGGAATCCAGAATCCGGCAGTCTACTCTCCGAATTTTCGATTACCGTATGGTCTTCATCCAAAACACGTCACAAGCATTATCGGAGATTTGAAGGCGCCGCGCACAAAGTCTCGCAACCAAGTCGAGGATCCTGTAACCGGAGAGTTTGAAATTAAAGATGTTCCGGCCACCTGTGGTCTTTATGGATACTACATTTTGCCCAATTATATCTTTGTGGACAAGTATCAAATTTCGGATCTTGCTGACGCACAGTCAGGCGGTGTCAAGCGCGTCGTTGGAATCTGGGGCGAAACCGATCTTGAAATTCCAGTGTGGATGGTGGATAAATGGGGTAGTACCATGTTGCTGGAGTTGATTCCGCCGTCGAACGAAGACTATAGTTTGCCGGTTCAGTTGGCTGAGATTGAGATCCCGATGCATTCACGATACGAAGTGCCGGATTGGAATACGACGGCGGTGGTGCATGATATGCCATGGCCGTCTATCTTTTGGGCGTGCAATGGATCGGATGAGAGTACAATGACTTCTGGTCCTTTTGACAGTAATGCGCTTGGTCACGAGAAATACTTTAGTCCCGGCACCTCGTTTCACTACTTGTTACCAAATATGACTTTAAGTACTCCAGGCAATCACAGTGAGATTGTCACAAAGCTGAGCATCCCCGTTGTGCCACTCGAGTCATACAAATACGTACAGCCATGGACAGTAATTGTCATCTTGATCGGATGCATATGGATTACGTATAAAGTGATTTGTGGATATCTTCGAGACGGTGGAATCCGCAAACGTGCGGAAGGTGTCGCGCCGGCTAGTAAGGAGGAAGTCGAGAAGAAGAAGCAGGAACCGAAATCCGAATAAACAATATATTGCTCGGGGCCATGATGCTTTTTTTTGCAGGGTTTAAGGGTGTATACATAGATCAAATCTAATGTAAATAGTTATAGCTAAACTTTTATATTTATCTCTAAATCCTTCTATCTATCGACGTGTAGGAAGAAGCTTACGCTTCCACCACTCTGTAAAATCCACAAAACTCACATCGACTCCAAGCTCGCTTAGTTTCTTGTTTGAAAGACAGCAATCGTAAGGACGAGTTACGGTGGTTGATGCTTGGTCTACTGTGTCTACCTTTTTGAGATAGATTGAGGGGATGCCTAGTATCTCGGCGAAAATGTCGCACATTTCGTATCTTTGCGCAGCGAAGTATTAGTTTAACTGAAATGTGAAAGATTATTGACAAAAAGGGCTTACTTTGTGTATCTCTGAGTCGCGCTGTAGTGTAAGATTGATGGAATCTTCGTATCGTTCGAGATGGCAAGCTCTGTATTTGCTGTCAGTCAGATTAAAAGCAAATAGTATCGTAATTCAAAACGAACCTGATATATCTTTGACGACGCGCGCGATGTCGTATGTATTTCTGTACAGTGAAGTTTAGCCCATGAGGATGAGGAGACGCAAGTATACATACGTTGGATATCTGAGTTGCCAATTATCGACAGCGATGATATTATCCTTCGACGATTTCTGTGTATTTTATTTATTAGTATTTAAATTCTTCTGAATATGTCCCTTCACTCACCATTACCACATCGATCAAGCAATTAATTGCTGATTCTGAGTTATATGAAGCATCGCCGTACAGTACCTAATCAAAATACGTCAGTATTCTGTTATGGAGTATATATGCCAGTGACGTACGGGCACGCGCAATACAATTCCTTTGGGATTATACCCCAGGATTTCAAGCTCCCCGTCTCTTTTCGTACGACCATAAATATTGGTCGGGCTACATGGAAAACGTTGTAAGCTGTGTCCGGTGTTTGATGTGATAAGGATACGTACTTTGTCTCGTCTTCTGGCTCATATGGGGGTTTAGATCCATCAAAAACATAATCTAGTGAATATTAGACGCTGCACAAAAATATTGACCTGTCCGATGTTTAAAATACCAGTTGATATGTATATTATAGGGATCCCTAGATCGGCGGTTATCTGGGCAAGATGTCTCGATGCTGCAACATTCAATTTCTCAACTTGCTCTGGAAAATCTTTCGCAACATCTGGTCGTCGCTCTGCCGCAGAGTGAATCACAATCGACGGACTACATCAGAGAAATTAGGAGGTGTTGGTATTGTGGGTAACAAGCATCGCTGTCCTTACTTTATGGCTTTGATCTGAGTTGTAACCGCGTCCAGGTCAGTCAGATCAAGCATCACGATCGACTCTCCAGTCCTCGTGAATCCTGTAATTAACGTCACAATTAACATAAAATTCTATAATCGCAATGAAATGGAAAATTGGAAATCAAACCTGTGCCGGTTACGTCCCATTGAGGGGTATACTCTCTGAATCTCCTGAGTATTTGACGGCCAAGGAGCCCTGTCGCGCCTGTTATGACGCAGGACCTTGTGGTCTGTGTGGTCATAATTTATACAAATATAATAGTAGAATTCTTCTGTATTTTATGCAATAGTTGGATATATTCTGGCTCTTCTGTGGCAGACAACGAGTTGAACTTGACCTTGGATGTGGAGATCTCATCGTCATTGGGAGTTTGGCCTTCCTAGAATATTTATAAACCGCGTCCTCGAATTTACGATACAGCGATTGCAGAGTAAAGAACTGTACATTTACAAATACATACATCGGAAACACCGCAACAAAAAAAAACAACTTCTTAATAACCCAAACATGCTTTTTCAGAAAAAAAACGTAACGGCTATGTGCAAAACAACAAGGGAGGGAAGAGAGTCAACCGTTAAAGGAAAACAGAAATCTACAAAAAAAAAAGAAGCAGGCAGGCACCAGCAAATGAATAACGCTTGGACATAGCAAAAAAAAAACATAGACTGAAACAAAAATTCATTTTATCCTCTTTCTTATGCAATGAACACAATAATCAAAGTTCTTTTCATCTTTTAATCTCTTGATTTTTCAACTTCTCGAGAACCATATGAACTCCAACTCAAAAAAAAAAAAAAGAACTACTCCTTCCACCCAAGCGCAGACAAATCCTTCTTAACCGAATCCTCAGTCTTGATCTTTGCCATCTGGGTATCTTCTAATTTTTCACCGCCAGCTTGACGCATCTTGAGGTCTTCAATAGCACGGAGCTTTTTCATCAGACCACGGTATTTCTTCTCGTCCTGAGGGTTCTTGAAAGTTATGCCGTTCTTGGTTATTCCGAGACCGGGAGGTGGGGTAGCAGTGCCATTTTCTTCGACCTTGGGCGCCGGAGAGGAAGTAGGAGCAGCGGCAGCAGCAACACTGTTCTTTGCGGCCTCTTGCTCCGCTGCTTCGGCTAGCTCTCTAGCTTTCTTAGCTTCACGCTTCTTCTTGTTCTTCAGAGCAGCCTTCGACAAGCCCTCGTCACCGGCAGTAGCAGCGACGGCGGCAGAAGCAGCAGCGTCATCAGCGACGGCAGCACCGGGAACAACCCGTCGCGCACGCACACGCTGAACAGCAGCATCAACAGGATTAACCGCAAATCCGCCCTCATCCTCTCTCTTAAAGTGAAGTGGCGTGGCACTGCCGCGCGCATGAGGAGGTCGATATGCACCGGCTACCTTAGCTGGTACTTTTACCTCGACCGCGCTTGCGGACGAGTGCGCTTCAGGAGCGGCTTCGCCTGTTTGACGGAGCGGGTACGTCTCAGGCGACTCGGGGCGCCAGAATGCCGAGAAGAGTTCGACCATTTCGTTCACGTACACCAGTTTTCCCGAGACGTGGAAAATTTTGACGCCGTTGTCCACGCGAAGACGAGGCGAGCAGGTAGCAAACATGATATATCGACCATCGGGAGACCATTCGCAAATACTAGTGTTGGAACCGTCGATCGTGGCCACCTTCTTAAAATCAGCGAGACGGTCGTAGATGTCGACTTCTCCCTGAAGATTGCCGAAACCGGCCAGAATGAGATATTTGCCGTGGGGAGAGTAGAGAATCGTGTTACGAGGACCTAGGGGAAGAGTGCGGATACTTTCACCGCGGCTGTTGAAGATCATGGTCTTAGCTGGCATGTACCCGTAAACCACGGCAAACTCTCGCGAATCAGGCGACCAGACAACGTCATGAATAGGCCCTTCCTTGTCAAGGTTAATACGAGTATCGTAGTTTCCGGCGATTCCACGCAAGTAGAGATTTGATTCTCCGTAATAACTCTTGCCAGTCTGATCGACCTCAGTCTGAGACCAGACGAGCAGACTCGTACCGAGCGCGTTCCACTTAAGCACAACTTTCTCAGCTTTGAACATAGTCTTGCTCGAGAGCGGACGACCGAGAGTTGGCACGTTGTAGACATCAACTAAAGCAGGTTTTCCCTTACGTTCGGGAACAAAAATGGCGGTGTAGTAGCTGTTACCAGGAGAAATTGCAAACGAGGACATGCCGTCGACATGCAGTTTTTGCGTCGATGGGGTGCCGAGGTTTGCAGTCTCGAAAAGCTGAAGTTCGTTGGGGACCAATCTTGCGCAGTATTTCTCGTCAAATGTGAATTGAAAATTCCTATATTTATTAAAAAGTTAACTGACTGACGATTCAGAGGGAAAAAGAGAAGAAGCAAAACATACGCCATTGTCTGGACTTTTTGAACGAACTGAGCCAACCGCTGACCAGTAGCAACTTCAAAGATCTTGAAATTGGCATGCGGAGCTTGTCCTTCCTCAGATCTAACAGGACGCTCATAAGTCATCATATAGCTTCCCTTGGGCGAAAAACCAATCTCGTAGACATTAGGTAAGGGGATGGTCTGAAGAGCAGTACCGGTTGCGGACTCGACGATGACGACTGTGTCGACGGTGGTGTAGGCGAAAAAACCGCCGGAGGGGGAGTATACGCATGTACGGGTAGTTCCGGCTGGCCTAAAATATGAATTAGAAATGAGTCGGGGCGAAGAAGGGACGAAGGCAACGTACTTTTGAAAATCAGGGACTTCCGCGTAATGAGGAGCGGAATCTATGAGACCAATAGTCTTTGACGTCCGGTCTGATCCAGTTAGACTATGCGAGATATAAACAAGGAATGGCAAACAGCGGATACATACAACACAGTTGAGGAATGGACGACATTGTGGTGGTATATGTTGTAAGTACCTGGGATTTATATAGATTCAGACACTAATGAAGCCACAAATTGAAGTCAGTCAGGGTTGATCTATTCCAAAGTCCGGATTTGAGGTGATTAAAGAAAGAAGCAGGCCTCAATTAATAGCATCAATCCGAAACGCCCACCAAATGCTGCTTGATAGCAGTGATAGGGATCTGTGGAGGGATGGGTGGATCGTGTGGAGTATCCGGATATGTCCCCAGGCCACTTCGTCTCTTTTCACCAGCTGGATCAGGCGCAACAAAAAACAGAAAAGGTCCAACATACCAATCCCAAAAACGCTCCAGGCCGAGTAAAGAAATAAAGAAATGCTTGTTATCACAGCGAACGGACAATAAATGGTTGATTAGGCAAACTGAGCTGTGAAACAGAAGTACGGTCTATACAGGTGAGTGTATGTATAATCGAGCCTGCTGAGTCGCTGTGAAAGGAAGAAGACTGAGCTGAAAGAGCAAAAGACCCACAGAACCAAATCCGAAGTACAATTCTCTATTAGAAACACAATCAAGCAGCTAAAACAAAGCAGATAAGGATAATATAGTCCTCTTTTTCTGTCTTTTCGCTTCTTTGAATGCGCTTTTTGGCTGTTTCGTGCGCTTTTCTATGTAAAAACTGTAATTTTTTTCGAAGGATCGAAGCGCAGCTTTTGACTTTTTCTGAACCCTTTTCTCTAAAATCATTTTGGTTGACCAGTTAGTGCATTACAAGCTACGATGGCACGCGTTTATTCTATTACATCCGAAGCAATTAGATCTATTGTATAAATAGCAAAAGAGCAGCATAAATAGCATATCACATCAAATCGTGCAGCAAGAGACAGAAACAGCAGAGATAGCAAATATAGCAAAGTCAGCAATCAGCAAGCAGCAAACCTATTCATCAAGCAACATATCTCGAGTAATCAACACTATAATGTAGGATTAATAGGCATCTCAACAACACTGATCTTGCGCTTTCGCAGCGAACTCGGTAACTTCTCAGTATCCACATCATTTTCATCCTTGACCGTGATCGTCTCCATCAGTTGACTTATATTCGAAGCAGAATCTGACACTTCCATACTTTGCTCTCTCTGCTTGTGCTTCTGATCAAGAGACACAACAGGCGATGAAGGTAGATTAATGCCTGTATCAACCAGCGGTTGTCTAGCTACTGGCTGTTTCTCTGCTGTCAATAGTGAATTCAAACGCACAGACTAAATATCAAAAATGTCAGCATATTTCTTGTCACATAAGCATCCAAAGCACACAGTGACAATCATCGATTCTCTGCTATTGAAATACTTCTTCGTCAAAGTAGCTCTCAATTCCGGAGTGTCGATTAGTCCAGGGATATCTCTATCATCGTCAAAGATAAGAATAGACTCAGCCTTAAGTAAACGCATAATCGTATAAATATTCGTGGCATTGGTTCCTGCTTGGAATGTCAGCATACCCTAAGCTTAAATTTAATACTATGCGCTGAAAACAAGAGCGTACTACCAAGAATTTTCGCAAAATTGTCTACAAATGGTCCAAGACGTTTTGTGATGTGTGTAAAAGTCTCAGAATAGAGTACTTTAATGGCACGTCTAAAAATACCCAACGTCGCGATACGGATTAGTCTTTGGCCACAAACTGTCTTCTTTCCATAACGACAGCTACAGCAGATGAATTCATCTTGCAATGCCTCGTCCTGCGTGTGCTGAAATCCATAGCAATACAGATGCTTCCAGCAAGCGCACCGTGCGCACTCGACAAGATCAAATAGCTCATCGTGCGTAACATAACCGCACTCGCAGGTTATAATAGTGTTTGCGTCATGTAGCTGCTCGCTATTGACCAAAAGCGGCTCTCTAGTTTTGATATCTTGTGAAGAAGCTGAGGGTGATCGCGGTGCAAACGACGAGCGCGCGGACTGGCTTCTACTTCTGCCTCGTCCGCGTCCTCGACCGCCACGCCGTCCGCCGCCTCTTCCACTTGTAGCAGATTTACGTGGCAGCGGTGATGACAAAGAAGGAGCACGTGACGTTTTTATAATGCTTCTTTTCGACCGGAAAACGCCGGCTGACGACATTAATTGGTTGTCTGCAGAAACGGGCGATGAGGCACTTCGGTCAGGTGTCTGCGTGCGGCCAGAGGAGGACTTCAGTTGGGAGTATAGAATAAGCGGCTGAGTCGCGGCTATGCTCCCATCTTGGGTAGGGCGGTCCTCGAGCTTTAAGACACCATGGCAATTAGTCACTTGTACTAGATCAGACGATAAATGGCAACAATAGAAACATACAATAGCATCCAATTGTTCGCGTAGAGGATTTTCAGTTTTAACAGATGGGGTAACCGGGTCCAGTTTTGGCGCTTGGTTGCGGGTGACGACGTTGGGAATACCCCATTTTGGCGCCTTGATGTCGTCCAAAGCATTATGAATACGTAATTTCTTGCGAGGGACAGGCGACAATGAGTCTGGATAGGAAGCAGGCACCTGAGAAGAGGAGGCAATGCTATGTTCGGCGACACATGAGAGATTGAGGGCAAGCGCGTGCCATCCGGCAGTGAGAGTTCCAACAGATTCTTGTAAAAGATCACCATGATCAGGAAAGATAGCAAATTGAATTGCACTATCAGCGGAGGCATCACGGAATCCAGCGGGTTGGTAGTCATCAGGACAGGAGTCGTCGAAGACGAGCTGGATCGAGACGTAGCGTGAGTCCGGAAGGGGAGGCAGATTCTGAGTGAGAAGGATAAAGCGGCGCATCAACTGCTGCAGACTTTTGCGGACCTCGCCAGAAGAAACACCGACACGCATTGAGGCACCAGAGGAGTGCAAGAGAGCTAGGGAAGCGGGAGCATCGCGATAGTCGATGGAGAAGGTGTATGATTCCTGTAGGATATGGGGACGCTTCGGATCGCAAAAGACGGCGAAGATGACGGCAGCGAGATATTTGCGTTCGAGAGCGTCAAAGATGCCACGTTCAAGCCAGTCGAGGAGGTTGTCTGCGTCTGAGGAGATGCCGCGTTTGAGGAGCTTAAGACGCACATGGTCGCGCGAGAGAGGGTCAGCCTGGAAGCGTTCGTCGTCGAAGTTTTCGTCTGAGAAGAGCCCTCTAGAAAAAGAAACGAATAATGAGCAAAGGGAGAAGTAGAAAGTGGGTAGTACTAACCTGAGGAAGGTGAGGCAGCCAAAGGCGGCGGAGATGAACGTCTGTACGAACTCGAGCGACTGGCGAGGGGAGGTAAGTGTTTGGGTTTGCTGCTTTGGCGCGGTCTGTTGCTGGAGGCGGACGACCTGGGCCATGTTCGGAGAGAATAGACAGGAAATAAGGGAGCAGAGAAGGGCCAATAGGAAGTTGAGATGGTTATTGGGGGCTTGCGGATAGGAATGAGGAGGAAAAGGAGAAGGGGTATGGAGTTAGTCAGCGATGTGGTGAGGAAGGTAGAAGAGGGAGGGTTAGAGTGTTAAATGATAGTTAGTGAGTGTTAGTGAGTGTTAGTGGGTGGTGCCAGGGAGGAGTGTGCTAAGTGTTAGATAGATAGAGTTTTACGAATTCCAAATTGCGCGGCCGGCGGACCCGGAATGCGGACCCGATTATTTATAAATGGCAGAACGACCCGGGCGATGAAACTCTAAAATGCAGTGCGTCGAAACGCGTCTGCGACGCGTTTTAGAAAGCAGGACTGCGCCACTAGTGGCGGTGGCGGTTCCTGGTGTCTACGCTCGTGGAAGAACGAACAGCACGAGTCTCGCACGTGTGTAGTGTGTTGAAGTGTATGATAAGATAGCGTATTATTAATAGTAACAGTAGCAATAATAGTAATAGTAGTAGTAGCAATAGTAGGGCATAATATCAGCACCATGCAATAGGGCCTGCATCAGCTCACTCACTCTGCAAGGGTCCTCGTCCTCGTTCTCCAACGCAACCCTGCCGCTCCGCCCGCGTCTATTTTTATCCCTTCTTTCTTTTTTCAGCTACCACTCACCCCTTGTCTTCCCCAAACCCTGAGATCGCCGTGCGCACAAACCCGACCCGAGCCCGCCCGTCCAACTTTCTCATCTTCTCTGCCCTTTCCTCTCTTTCCTCTTCGCTCTCTCTTCCTTTGCCTTGTCACTCTCCGTCCTCTTCCTCTTCCTCCTCCTCCTCCCCTTCTTCCTCCCTCAGTTGCTGCTTGCATCGCTTTGACATTCGCTCTGGTGTGTATCTCCTTTTTTTCCTCTTCTTTTTTCCCCTTTATGCCTGTTCAAAACACGCGTCGCGCCCTAGCCAACTTGCAAACATCCCGCCGTCTATCACGCACCGTCCCTCTGCTACTCCCATCTTCATCATCTTGGCGACTCTGCTTCTTTTTTTTTCTCTTGAATTTGTTTTTTCTTATTCTGTCCTCTTCCGACTTTTGTATTCTTTCTCGTGTTGTGTTTTGAATCAAATTGGCCAGTCGTCTTCGTTAATGCGCGCGTTACACAAGCATTGCTTTAAACGCGTTAGTTTTTTTTTCATGCGCCCAAGTTCTAACCTCATCTCTTCTGCAGGACTTATCCTTGCCTTTTCACAAGCGCAGACTCTAGAGGTACACTCTCTTTTACTATTTCTTTTTCTTTTTTATTTTTTTTTATTTCATTATTTTCAGTTGCTAACTCATCTAGCATCATGGCTTCGCACCCGCAATACCAGGAGGCCCACGACGGTCAGCACTCTGAAGAGTACTACGACAACGGCTACGATCAGCAGCCTTATGACCCTGCTTATGACAATTATGACGGCTACGGTGCCCAGGAGCCCTACGACCAGGGCGGATACCCTGCTGACGGACAGTACTACGACCCCGAAGACCCGGCTTATGCTGAACAGGCTTACCACCACGGTCAGGGCGCAGAATACTATCCTGCCGATGGCCAGGGGGAATACTACGACGACCAATACGACGGCTACCCGGCTGATGCTTATCCCGCCGCTCCTGCCGATGTCTTTGGTGCGTTCCAACATTATTTCTGAATATTTATCTGTTCCTTCATGCTGACTATCATATCCAGATGCCCCTGTCGCCAGTAACATCCCTTACGCGCCTCGCGGTGCCAGCAACAAGGGCAAGCGTCGCGGCCGTGATTCCGACCAGGACTCTGAGACCTTCTCGGATTTTACAATGCGCTCCGACATGGCCCGCGCCGCTGAAATGGACTACTACGGTCGTGGTGACGAACGTTACCAGCAGTATGCCCAGGACAGCCGCCAGCCCCGCGCCTATCGCCCGCCTTCCTCGCAGGCTTCCTTCAACGGTAACCGCTCGTCCGGTGCTTCGACCCCCGTCTATGGCCTCGACTATCAGAACTTTGCCAACACCCCGGCTTTGTCCCGCGAGCTCTACCCGACTTGGACCCCTGATAACCAAATCCCTCTTTCGAAGGAGGAAATTGAGGATATCTTCATCGATCTCACTAACAAGTTTGGTTTCCAGCGTGACTCCATGCGTAACATGTTTGACCACTTCATGGTCCTTCTTGACTCGCGTGCCTCCCGCATGACTCCCAACCAAGCATTGCTCTCGCTCCACGCTGATTACATCGGTGGTGACAACGCCAACTACAAGAAATGGTACTTTGCTGCTCATCTTGACCTTGACGACCAAGTCGGATTCCGCAATATGAAGATCGGTTCTAAGAAGCACCGCAAAAAATCCAAGTCCAAGTTTTTCTCCAAGAAGAAAGCCAAGGTTACGCCTCAGGTCGCTCCTCTCGAGAATCCGGAACAGACACTCGAGGAGCTTGAAGGCGACAACTCTCTTGAGGCCGCTGAGTACAGATGGAAGACCCGCATGAACCAGATGTCTCAGCATGAGCGCACGCGCCAGATCGCCCTTTACTTGCTCTGCTGGGGTGAAGCTAACCAGGCCCGTTTCTGCTCTGAGTTGCTGTGCTTCATCTTCCGTTGCGCTGACGACTACTACAACTCTCCCGAGTGCCAGGCTAAGGTTGAGCCCGCTCCCGAGGGCGACTACCTCAACTCGGTCATTACCCCTATCTACATGTTTATTCGTGACCAGGGTTACCAGATTATTGACGGAAAGTATGTTCGCCGTGAGCGTGACCATAACAAGGTCATTGGTTATGATGATATCAATCAGCTCTTCTGGTACCCTGAGGGTATCCAGCGTATCGTCTTGGAGGATGGAACTCGCTTGGTTGACATCCCAGTCGAAGATCGTTACCCCAAACTCTGCGAGGTTGAGTGGTCCAACGTCTTCTTCAAGACCTACCTCGAGACCCGTTCGTGGTTCCATATGGCTACCAACTTCAACCGTATTTGGGTTATCCACATTACCATGTTCTGGTTCTACAACGCTTACAACTCCCCTACCCTTTACACCAAAGACTACAATCAGATGCTCAATAACCAGCCGAAAGCCCAATTCCGCTGGTCTGCAGTCGGTCTCGGAGGTTCTGTCGCTTCTCTTATCAACATCATTGCTACCATTGCCGAGTGGGCCTTCGTGCCTCGTAATTGGGCTGGTGCTCAACATCTTACTCGCCGTCTCTTGATCATGATTGTGGTCTTCGCCATTAACTTTGCTCCTGCTGTGTACATCTTCGGTTTTGTTGACCTCGATGCTACTAACCGTGGTGCGCATGTTCTTGGTGTTGTCCAGTTCTTTATCGCTCTTGTTACCTTTGCGTATTTTAGTATCATGCCTCTCGGATCGCTCTTTGGTAACTTGACCATCAAGAACTCGCGCCGCTATGTTGCAAATCAGACTTTCACTGCCTCGTTCCCTCGTCTCAAGAACAACGACATGTGGATGTCTTACGGTCTCTGGGTTATTGTCTTCTTTGCCAAGTACATCGAATCTTACTGGTTCTTGACTCTCTCGCTTCGTGATCCTATCCGTGATCTTAGCACCATGAAGATCGACCGTTGCGTTGGTGAGAAGTACTTTGGTCAAGTCCTTTGCCGTCAGCAATCTACTATTGTCTTGATCATGATGTACATCACTGATCTCGTTTTGTTCTTCCTCGATACTTATCTCTGGTACATTATTGGAAACGCTGCTTTCTCTGTTGCCCGATCATTCCTCCTCGGTGTTTCGATTCTTACTCCCTGGCGGAATGTCTTCTCGCGTTTGCCTAAGCGTATTTACTCGAAGGTTCTTGCTACCACAGATATGGAGATCAAGTACAAGCCCAAAGTTTTGATTTCCCAGATTTGGAATGCAATTGTCATCTCTATGTATCGTGAGCACTTGCTCGCCATTGATCACGTCCAGAAGCTTCTCTACCATCAGGTATGTTTCACTGTTACCTTTCTTTTTAAGGGAGCCCTATGCTGATAAATTCTTCAGGTTCCTTCTGAGCAGGAGGGTAAGCGTACTCTTCGTGCGCCTACTTTCTTCGTTGCCCAGGAAGATCACTCGTTCAAGGCTGAGTTCTTTCCCGTTGGATCAGAGGCCGAGCGTCGTATCTCTTTCTTCGCGCAGTCTTTGTCGACACCTATCCCAGAACCTCTCCCTGTTGATAATATGCCCACTTTTACTGTTTTGGTTCCTCACTACTCCGAGAAGATCTTGCTTTCACTTCGTGAGATTATCCGTGAGGATGATCAGTTTGCCCGTGTTACCCTTCTTGAGTATCTCAAGCACCTTCATCCATCTGAGTGGGAATGCTTTGTCAAGGATACAAAGATTCTCGCTGAGGAGACTGGTAACTTTAATGGCAACGTGAACTTCGAGAAGGAGGAGGATACTTCGAAGTCCAAGATAGATGATTTGCCTTTCTACTGCGTTGGTTTCAAGACCGCGGCTCCTGAGTACACTTTGCGTACTCGTATCTGGGCTTCGCTACGCTACCAGACTTTGTATCGTACCGTTTCTGGATTCATGAACTACTCGCGTGCTATCAAACTTCTCTACCGTGTTGAGAACCCCGAGGTTGTTCAGATGTTTGGCGGCAACACCGACAAGCTTGAGCGTGAGCTTGAGCGTATGGCGCGCCGCAAGTTCAAGTTTTTGGTCTCTATGCAGCGTTTGGCCAAGTTTAAGCCTGACGAGATGGAGAACACTGAGTTTTTGCTTCGTGCTTATCCCGATCTTCAGATTGCTTACCTTGACGAGGAACCCCCTCTTAACGAGGGAGAGGAGCCTCGTATCTACTCTGCGTTAATTGATGGACACTGCGAAATTATGGAGAACGGCAAGCGTCGTCCTAAGTTCCGTATCCAGCTCTCTGGAAACCCCATTCTCGGAGACGGAAAGTCTGACAACCAGAACCATGCTTTGATTTTCTACCGTGGTGAGTACATTCAACTCATTGATGCCAACCAGGACAACTACCTCGAGGAGTGTCTTAAGATTCGTTCGGTTTTAGCTGAGTTTGAGGAGATGACTCCTGACAACACCAACCCCTACGTCCCGGGTGAACCCGCTTCCGAGTACAACCCTGTCGCAATTCTTGGTGCTCGTGAGTACATTTTCTCTGAGAACATTGGCGTGCTCGGTGATGTTGCTGCCGGAAAGGAACAGACTTTTGGAACTTTGTTTGCTCGTACTCTCGCTCAGATTGGTGGAAAGCTTCACTATGGCCATCCCGATTTCCTCAATGGTGTTTTCATGACTACTCGTGGCGGTGTTTCTAAAGCTCAGAAAGGCTTGCACTTGAACGAAGATATTTTCGCTGGTATGAACGCCTTGCTTCGTGGTGGACGTATTAAACATTGTGAATACTACCAGTGCGGTAAGGGACGTGATCTTGGATTTGGTTCGATTCTTAACTTTACCACCAAGATTGGTGCTGGTATGGGAGAGCAGATGCTGTCGCGTGAATACTACTACCTTGGCACTCAGCTTCCTCTTGACCGTTTCTTGTCGTTCTACTATGCTCACCCTGGTTTCCATCTTAACAACTTGTTTATCATCTTATCTGTGCAGTTTTTCATGCTTGTTCTTTGCAACATTGGATCGCTTGCTCATGAGACAATTGCGTGCTACTACAACAAGAACACGCCCATTACTGATACCCACCTTCCTATTGGATGCTACGAGCTTCAGCCCGTTATTGACTGGGTTCAGCGTTGTATTCTTTCAATTTTCATCGTTTTCTTTATGTCTTTCATTCCTTTGATTGTGCAAGAGATTTTGGAGCGTGGAATCTGGCATGCCGCTAGACGTTTGGCCAAGCACTTTTTGTCGACTTCGCCCTTGTTTGAGGTTTTCGTGTGTCAAATTTACGCGCACTCGCTGCTCACTGACTTGTCTTTTGGTGGGGCGCGTTACATTGGTACTGGTCGTGGATTTGCTTTCACTCGTATTCCTTTCTCGGTGTTGTACTCGCGATTCGCTGGACCTGCTATCTACTTTGGTGCTCGTTCGTTTGCGATGCTGCTGTTTGCGACTTTGGCGATGTGGAACGCTGCTTTGCTGTGGTTCTGGATTTCGCTGTTTGCGATGTGCGAGTCGCCATTCTTGTACAACCCTCACCAGTTTGCGTGGACTGATTTCTTCCTTGACTACCGTGACTTTATCAGATGGTTATCGCGTGGAAACACCAAGTGGCACAAGAACTCGTGGATTGGCTACTGCCGACTTGTGCGTACCCGTATTACTGGATACAAGCGCAAAACTCTTGGAGATGAGTCTGAGAGCGGGGTGAATGACGTTCCTCGTGCTCACTTCGCCAATGTGTTCTTTTCTGAGATTTTGGGACCATTGATTGTTGCTGTTGCTACTGTTATTCCGTACTTTTTCATCAATGCGCAGACTGGTGTGAAAAACGCTACGGAGGTGAACTCTGTATTGCGTCTTGTTATCTGCGTGTTCGCACCGATTGTGATCAACATTGGTACTCTTGCGGTTCTATTTGGACTTGCGTGCTGCGCTGGACCGATTATGGGAATGTGCTGCAAGCAGACTGCTGCAGTTATTGCTGGAGTAGCGCATGGAATTGCGGTTATTGTGCAGATTGTGTTTTTTGAAGTTATGTGGCTTTTGCAGAACTGGGAGTTCCAGAAGGCGCTGTTGGGAATGATTGCTGCTATGTCTGTGCAGAGATTGATTTTCAAGGTTTTGACTGTCACTTGTTTGACGAGAGAGTTCAAACACGACCATGCGAACCGCGCGTGGTGGTCTGGAAAGTGGTACGGCAGTGGAATGGGTTGGGAGGCCTTTACGCAGCCGTCGCGCGAGTTTGTGTGCAAGATTGTCGAGTTATCGATGTTTGCTGGCGACTTTATTCTCGGTCACCTGCTGCTGTTTGTTATGGGACCAGCAGTTTGTTTCCCGTTCATTGATAAGTGGCACTCGATGATGTTGTTTTGGCTGCGTCCGTCGCGCCAGATCCGCCCGCCTATCTTTTCGATGAAGCAGACCACGCTTCGTAAGCGTATGGTGCGCAAGTACGCCACGCTTTACTTCGGATTGTTTGTGCTGTTTGTCGTGCTGATTGTTGCACCTGCTGTTGCTGGTAAGTTAAATCGCATGATTTTTATACAAAGGAAGAGTACTAATGAAGAATAGGTAAATACATGCCAGACAGCTTTGCGGATAGCTTGCCGGAGACTTTCTCTGGACTTATCCAGCCCACTGGCCAGGACCACAACGATACTGGTGCTAACGCTCCTGCGTGGGTTTGGGCGTCGTATAGCAGCATGTCTAAGGCTGCGCATTCGACGTCTACTATCTCGTCGGCGTCGTCTTCTTAAATGCTTGATTTGAGAAGAAGGCGGATGAAAGAAAAGGATATTCAGATGATGAATGAAATGAAATGAAAGGAATTGAAGATATATATGAAGGAAGTGGGGATGGAAACGGAAACAGTTGGGACTGGAATGGGATGACTTGAATGATAGAGGAAAGTGATTGCTGTTCGGCTGTATTCTATATTACTATTATTATTACTATTATTATTCTCTGTTCAATACATGTTTTATATAACTTATGATGTAATCCAGTTTTTGTTTTACAGAGTTTAGACTCAAGTCCAAACTGCGCCACGTAAGCTGCCAGTTTCCCGTTTTAGAACTCAGGGCTGAAAACCCTAAACATTTTTTTGCGGTGGAACATAGCCTGGAACAGCGTTTGGTTTGAGCGCCGTGGAACGACAAACCCAGCACAGAGCCTGTCACTCACTCTGCACTCAGTTCCCCATACTGAATCCCTCTTCCCTCAGTCCCTGTTCTCAGTAGTGCCTCAGTCCTGAACTATCTGCCACTGCTTCTGAGCTGTACGCACGCTGTCACCCATCAATCCAGCACTGCTTCCAACAATGCAGGCTGAGCAGCATCAGTATCACGAGCCGGTGCTTGCCGCCTCTGCGCAAGGCCCGCCTGGTCCCTTCCATCGCAGCCATCCACCACCGCCGCCTCAAGGCTCTCGCGGCATCTTCTCCTACTTCCTCAGCCCGCCGCCGCCACCACCTTCGCACTCGCGCTTTGGCGACCCACATCCCGGCACAGAGGTGGCCGGCGGAGACCGCCCGCCATGGGCGAACCCTGGCTTCGAGAACGGCAGAGCCGACGGCAGCGACGGCGAAGAGCGGTACCCGCCGTGCTGGTTGCGAGGCCACAGTCCGCGGGAGGAGATTCTCGTGGTCGTGGTGTTAGTGCTAGCCTTTGCGGTGTTGATTTTGCGGCGGCGGATGGACAGCAGCCGGCGACGACGGCGACGCAGATTGGCGGCCTCTGTGCCGTGGGCTGCTGATGTAGTGCGACAGGCGATTGCACAGTTCGTCGCGCGTGAGGGAGTCAGCTTCGTGTTTACGAGCTTCGCCGAGGACAAGTTCGCGGGTGGCCTCGCCTGCCGACTGCCGACCGTCGTCGGCCTGCTGGAGTGCGTCGTCGGCTTGCCTGTCCTGCTGCTCACCCATCGTACTGTCTACTCGCTCGTGAGTATGCGGTCAGGTGTGTATTCTGGGTCCACAGGTGTCTTTGCTCTGCAGACCATGCTGCTTGCACTTTGCATCGCCGTCGCGATCACAGTCGTCAACCTCATCGTGCTCGTGTTCCCGCTGGCCGATCGCTTCACCGTGCTCGCGCTCCTGCGCTGGACTTGGACGATGGGTCCCGGCGCCGAAGTGCTCATGAGCGGTATCATCTACCCGCTCATCTTTTGGTGCACGCAGTGTCTCCTGACCGACCGTATCGTGCGCGCAAAGGGCCTGTCTGCGTCGCTCAAGAACTCGGGTCCGACCAAGTCTGTTCTCGATAACTACGAGTCTGAAGCCTCTGACAACGAGTCTGTCGGCAGCGAGACTGATTCGCGTGCCAGCGGCGAACTGACTGGCACCTCCCATCTTGAAAGCATCGCCGTAGTCGACCCGACTGACATCCCCTCGGGCGACTTCTTCGAGCCTGAGACGTCGTCGACCTCTTCATCCCCGAACCTCTCTGTTCACCACAACTTTCTCCCGGCGTCGCGCTCGGCAGACCACCGTTCGCAGATCCTTAATGACCTCCTCACTCCGCCGCCCTCAATCCATTCTTCATCACCTACTCTTACAAGCTCCTCTATCGCGTCACCCGCTGTCGCGCCTGCCGCTGCCCTCGTGACTGCGATCCCTCCTGAATATCTCAACCCGGACGATGACATCCTTCCTGACGAGGAGTTGCCTACATATGAGTCTAGTCAGCGATTAGCGTTACAGGATCGTGAGCGTGAACGACAGCGGATTATGGATATGAAGCGGGCGCATCTTGAGTAGTTTTTTGTTTTTATTTTTCGCTTGTTGCGTATGGGCTATTTTATTTTTAATGATGAGGTGGATAAGGAAAATCTCTGGAGTATATAATTTTGATTTTTTGATTTTTTTTTCCTTTTCGCTCAATGCGCTTTTTCTAATCATTTTCTCGTTGTTCCTTTGTTTATGTTTGTTTTGGTTTTTTCGCGTGATAGGAAAGCTAAAATTACTGTTCTCATGAAGAAAGAAATTGGAAATTATGAGGTTTTTTTGTAACTCTTTTGTAAAATGAAATATGTACATGCTCTTGGTTTTGTTATATCTAGCTGTCATAATACCACTTTTTGCCATTATATAGTGATGTTAAACTAGCATAAAACGAACGGAGAGAGAGAAAGAGAGAGGTTATACGCGACGGAAGTATACAGCTGTTGCTAGATTTCCACAGACGACGGTCTCGACGAACTTGTGTTGTTGCAGAGACGAGGGTGGGGAAGACAGGACGAAGGGAGTTGGGTAAGCTGAGTTTGCGCGTTTTCCGTTGCCGAGCTGGAACCAGTCGTTTGCGCCCCAGAGGATTACCTTTCTGTCGGATTTGCTGGTTTTAGCAGGTTCTTTTGCATTTTTGCTACTGCTCGAAGAAGAGGAGAGGGCGTTAGGATCGCGGTCGAGGACGACTCCTAGATGACGTCTTCCGATACTGATACTGGTAATTGGAACATTACACAACGCCCTGATTCTCTGTGGAACACCTAGCGTGTGCGCATACCGTCCAGAACCATGCTGGCCATGTAAGCCCGCGCCTGAGATCCAGATATCGTGTTCGAGGCGTTTGTGGTTTTCGATTGAAAAGATCGAGTTGTCTCCGCCAGCCACGACGGATGTGCATGTCACGTTAGCTTCGCCGCGTGTGTTGTACAGACGATCTAACGACAAAAGCGCAGGGATTGGAATGAACGCGGTGTCAATGGAATAGTCCATTCCGAGCTGGCCGTACAGGTTTGATCCGAAAACCCAGACTTTAGAGCCATCTTTGCTCAGTGCGAGAGAGTGTTTTGCGCCTGTTGCGACCTGTCCGATTTCGAAACCGCGTAAAGTGGAAATTTCGTATAAACTCTCGGGAGGAATGACAGCGTCGTCCTCAAGCAGGACCGGAACGCCGAGTTGTCCATCGGTAGAGAAAACTGAGTCGGAACCTGTCGCGAGACTGAAGACGCGGCCGGTAGAAGTCAAGACGAGCATATGTGAGTCGCCGGCGGAAATCTGGGATACCCATTCGTTTTTCTTTAGAGGAACTTGTAACTGTCGCGGTTTGAGCGCAGAAGAAAAGAAAAAGAGTTTCGTTCCGGTGATGGCTTCTTTCGCCTGCTCGAGTCTCGACACCGGAAGAGTGTAGATTTTGTCGCCGGAGGAAGTAAGAGCATATATCCTACCACGAGAGATTTCGACTTTTTTGATCTTTTGCTTGCTGAGGATTAGCTGTGGCGTGGGTGTTTGTTCGTCGAACCCGGTTCCCCAGGCAAACACATCTCCTTTCGCCGTCACCGCGACTAACAATTAGCGTTAGCACCATCCGAAAATACAGGATTATAGAGGAAATAAATACGTCCAACGTCATCGCCAAGTTGATAGTCGACGAGCTCGAGACCGTCGAAGAAAGGTACTTGCGAAGGAGTCTTGATTGCCTCTTGCTGTTTCTGGGGAGCCGCTACTTTCGTGCCGTTATATCCCCACGCCCAGACTGTTCAATTAGCCTTTGCTTTTATGCCAGTAAATAGAATAAGAAGAACTCACCTGCAAGATCGGAAAGAGGTTTCGAAGTGGCTTTTTCTGCTGAAATGAACGGGGTGTGGTAATACGCAGTCGATCCAAGCGCGCCAACAGCCAGAGCAGCAACGAGTGCTCCTTTAACCCACCGCTGCTGTTGCTGTTGCTGGGTTGAGAAGGTAAACACAGAGCGTGTCAGTGGCCGTAATTGCCGTTTCAGCGAATTATTTAACATGCTCATTGCTTCTTTCTGTTCTTGCTGTGTTGTTGCTGCCTTACTGCTTCTTGCTTCTCACAATGATGTCTCCGAGAAAAATTCAAGGTAAGGGTTGAATAATTTTGCTCCCAACGGGTTCTCTCGATTGAAATATTCTCAGCAGATATACAGTATATCATACATATATAGAAGATGGGCTCAATAAGACGATCCAAGACTAAGCGGAGGACGAGGTGAGTTGTAAAGAGAGCAGGGCAAGAACAACAGCTAATATGAGCGCATGAGCAGGGATCTTGACCAGGTACATTCAGACATCACAACGCCCGCTACGCTGCAAAAACTGCAGAACCAGCCTGTGGACGAGGATAAGCCAGGTCTCGGGCAGTTTTACTGTGTTGAGTGCGCCAAGTACTTTGAGACGGATTTTGCACAAACGGTGCATCGACGGGGAAAGATCCATAAACGACGGGTGAGGATGTTGAAGGAGCAGCCCATTTCGCAAGAGGAGATTGATGCTGCTGCGGGAGTCGGTGTGCAGAAGTATCAGGAGTTTGTGAAGAAGTATGAGGATGCGAAGAAAGGCGCGGAGGAGGCTGTGATGCAGGAGTAGTATACCGCATTGCCAACGGAGACAAGAAGAATTCTCATAATGAAATGATATGACTCAATCTGACTGCCTTGACCGAGATCTAGGAATAAACACAAAAGAAACTGTTATTGCTTTATTGACTATGTACATGCATCCTATCCCATTACACCTCCTGAAACGAGGAATGCCCGGTCTTCATAGAATGCGCCTCGGCTTCTCGTTCTCCCGTAAAAACAGATCCACAACTCGCGCACCTGATCGAAAACCTCGCAGTGTCTGTGAAATAATGCTTCTCTCTGAGAATCTCTGTGAGAGATGCCGTCGCTGTGAGAACATGTTCGCCAAGGTCGTCGGCGGTGTCAAACACGGTTTGGTCGAATTCGGAGGTAACACCTTCGACGCCTTCTGGCGCGAGCGCAACGGTGTCGTAATGAATCCCACTGTAGATCAGGACAATGAACGTAGGCATACCGTCGTTGAACGAGTCGACGCGTCCGGACGCGACGTCGACGGAGTGGATCGTGATGCCAAAGTGGTTCGCTAGTATCGCGATTTCGATTGCGCCGCCCCAGCTTTGCGGGCGTTGGATCCACGCGCAGTACTCTTCACGTTTCTTGCCGAGGACGGCGTCGGTGTATTCTGTTTCGTTGGAGAGGATGGTAGAGGCGACGAGGGCGCGGAGGTCGTGCATTGCGTCAAGGTTGCGGAGGAGAGCGTAGCCGATTGCGCGGAAGAGACATGAGTTGTCGTCTTCCATGACGCGGAGGACGACTGAGGAGCCGGGGAGACATGGTGCTGAAGGGGGGCCTCTGTCATCTTCTTTCTGTTGCTGCTGGTGTTGTTGTTGCTGCTGCTGCTGCCGCTGCCGCTCAGGAACTGATATCTGGCTGAGCAAGTCTGCTGCATCTGAAATGCCCTTCTCAACAACAGCACTAACAATCAACTGCTCTCCAGTCCGGATTCCAATCTCACTCAACAGCCTCTCAGAACCCGCAAGATCAAGCTGCTTCGGCGGGAACCCGGCTCTGATCTCCAACTGCCTGACGCCAGCTAAATCGCCATCGACCTCGTACAAGGCGGACACAAGATCCGCGACTGTGCTGCTGTCAGAAAGAGTAAGCACTCTGGACTCACTGTTCGGCAACCGCACTTTTATGCGCATCCTTTTCTCTGCTTTGGTGTGTTGTTTATCTTATTGTATGGGCATCCGGGACGTGGAGATCTCCAGAACAGCGTCCACAGAGTTCCAACGCGCCTGCACGTGATTGCTTACACTACGAGAGCACTACGAGGAAGACTACGAGAAGACATGCCAACAATACAAACAGGCTCAGGCAGATGATCTGGCAGCACGAATAAAGATGAGTTTACGCGAAATGCAGGAACCCGGACGGTCGATAGCGAGTCTATCACGGATAGCGAATGAGTACGAATTTGACCTAGCTTTGCGCCTGCGATACTGGATCAGGTCAGCGAGTGCGCTGGAGCGCCAGGCGCGGGTTTACGACGACGAGAAGGTCTATGACGAGGCGTATATTCTGTATTTGAGGTATGCGCAGCTGGTGTTGAATAGTTTGCACACGCATCCGGAGGCGAAGCAGATGCCAGAGAAAGCGCTGCTGGCAAAGATGACCAAGGTGAGTGGAGTGCAGTTGAGAGAAGTAAGGCAGAGTGCTGACTTTGTAGACGATCACGCCGGTGCTGGGACGATTGCAGGAGTTGAAGGGATTAATAGAGGAAGCGAACGCGGAGTATGAGCGTCACCGTCAGGAGATTGCGCTCCGTCATGAGGAACTTGCGCTGGCAAGAGAGCACGAGAGAGTGCAGGAGAATGATAGTGAGAGCGAGCGCGAGAAGGTGGTGTATGATATGAGTGGACTTGGAGTGAAGGATCATCCGGAGTTTTTCGCAGAGCCTGTGCGGCAGAGCGGACCTGATCGAGTAGCGGAGGTGAGAAGTGAGTATCCTACTTTTGCACAGGTGCCCACAGTACAGGTGCCCACAGTGACTCCTCCGTCAGCTCTGTCAACTCCTGTATCAATTCCTGCACCTGCACCTGCACCAGCGTCATCAATAGAACACAAGGCAATAGCGCAGACGGAAGGCGGAGCACCGCTGCGCACGATATTCGTACCCGATGAACTACGCAGCACATTTCTCGAGCTCGCGTTGCCAAACACGCGTCGCAAGCTCGAGACGTGCGGTATTCTATGCGGAGTACTAAATCGGAATGCATTTTTTGTAACGCATTTACTGGTCCCAAAACAAGAGTCTACGAGCGATACGTGCGCGACGACGGACGAGGAAGGGATGTTTGCGTTTTTGG
Organism: Myxozyma geophila; assembly: GCA_030571195.1. Taxonomy (NCBI): domain Eukaryota; kingdom Fungi; phylum Ascomycota; class Lipomycetes; order Lipomycetales; family Lipomycetaceae; genus Myxozyma; species Myxozyma geophila. The sequence goes on along the minus strand of JAJLXK010000020.1, from coordinate 33,248 downwards.
ACGAGAACGAGCTATTTACGCTGGGCTGGATACACACACATCCGACACAGACATGCTTTCTGTCGTCTGTGGATGTGCATACGCAGAATAGTTATCAGTTGATGTTGCCGGAGGCTATTGCGATAGTGTGTGCGCCGATGCACGAGCCTAGGTATGTTGTTTGTGTGTTGTTTTTTTTTTTGCGTCTGCAGTTGCTAATAGTAAACAGTTGGAATATATTCAGACTGACAGATCCACCTGGAATCAAGGCGATTACGGCATGCCGTCAATCGGCGACGTTTCATCCACACGAAGAACGGGATTTGTATACGACGTGCCGGATGCCAGCCGGCCATGCCTCCGTGAGGGGAGGTCTGCCGTTCAGTGTTGTGGATTTGCGCAAGTGATGCTATTCTATTAGTAGAGGATGCATTTAGTTAGGATTTTGTAGATTGCTATTCTATATTTACTATTCTACTATTCTAGTTTTATACTGTTCTGCTCATTGATGCGTACTGCAGAAATATGATATAACACGCTTAGTAAGTACGTAGCTACAGTTACATCAGCGGCTGCAGTAAAGTTTGGGTCCCTGACGCTAGTCTGATTGAGACTAGCGCTTGCCCTGGCGAGTTTGAAGATTCAAGATTGCTCGTTTCTGTTGTCCTCACCTCCTTCACCACTTTTTTACTCCTTCTTTCTGCAGCTTCCTTCCACAGCTTCACAAGCCCATAGGAATAGCGCTGAGGACATGAAAGGACTGTTTGCAGTGCTGCTAGCATTGCTATTTGCGCACGTGACTCACGCAGCGAGCGCATCAGTCATTACCGCGCCGGCGACGACGTACTCGTCGCTGCCAACGCAGCTCGTCGTCGACACCGCGTCTCAGTCCGTGTCCGAGTACGCGTCCGAGGCGGCGTTGTTGACTGATTCTGCTACTTTTGCATTGTCTACTGCGACTGCTGCGGCATCTGTGTCTCCTCCAGTGTCTGCGCTGCCGACTGCGAAAGTGTCGGTTTCTGCGTCGACGCTGATTTCATCCAGCGCTTCGGCCGCGCGCGCCCCCGTTGTCACGTCATCAGCAACCGCGCCGTCGTCCTCGTCCACCTCTTCTTCACTGTCAACATCCACAAAAGGTTCTTCTAAAACGTCCACCAAGACTATCGTCATCGCGGTGGTTGTGTCTGTCGTGGGCGCGCTGGTTGTGCTCGCGCTTGTGCTTGTGCTGTTTCGCGCGTATCGTCGCCGCCAACCGAACAACACGCGCGGAACTCGTCTCTCGTCGACTGTTTCGACTGACGATTTTGAGAAGGCTACTGCTCTCGGTGCTGCGGAGAAACCGCAGCAGGAGAAACCGCATACAGGCAGCAGCGCAGAAAAGTTTGCAGTCGACGCAACACATCTGGCTGAAGCAGGTCTGCGCAACAAAAGTCTTCCGCCGCCGCCGTTGTCGGCGAGCTCACCGACGACGCCTTTGTTTGGGCGGTTTTCGAGACGATATGGACGCTCTGATGACAGTATTGGATTGGCCCGCTGATACTGCTGCTGCTGCTGCTGCTACTGCTGCTGCGGTGTTTGCCATACTGCTGCGTATACAGGACTAAGATGCGTTACAGTAAGCTGTGTATAAATGGCCATTGATGCAGTACTTCCTATCTGCTCTTCTTGCATGTGTGTGTTTAAAATGTTTTGGATTTGTGTATTTGTGTCTGTGTAATTATTTACATTTGTATTACTTTTTGTTGGCGTTGGGTGTTATACTACATATTGCACTAATATTATTATACTAATATTAAAAATACTATCATACTACTATCATACTATTGCCATTCCAGCAAATAAAGCAGCTCGGCAAAATCAGATTAAAATCTTGTTTGCTCAAATTTCCGCTCGCGTCTCAGAAGTAAAGTTTACCTTAAAGTTAAACGTTTGTTTCAGCCGCAGACTATTACAATTATCTTACGTAATTTAATTTTACAATATTTACAAATTACCAAAATCTTAGTAAGAACTTGGGTGATAGTAGCACCAAAATATTTCGCGGAGCAGACAGTACATGCTTAGTGTAAGTAGCATATAGTATAGTACAAAGTGTGGATAATGTATTAGTCTATTATAGAATCGTAAAGCATCTAATAAACAAGAATTAACTAAAATCCCATAAAAAAACCACACACATAATCAGCAAAAAGGCCGAGTCACCGGCCATCTCATCATAGCCAAGTATTTTATGGCGCAGTCGACCGTCGTGAGATATAAATATTGTTCATCATCGAATGTGTTTTGTGGTAGTTTACAGGGTGACGTACCTTAATACTCTCAGTAGCAGGATAAAGTATTCACTAGGAACTATAGAGTATTAGCAAAGCACAGTAAAATATTTGGCAATCAGAAGTAACAGTATCGTCAATGAAGACTCCGACATATGCTTGTCAATTGTTTAATGCTCATCATTTCGCCATGAACTAAGAGAGAGAGAGAAGGCACATACCTCAACAATCAAAGATATCAGAAATAATAATATTGATACAGCTAAACATCATAAGCTACCATTCTACACAAACCAGTATATCGAGATTAAATCACAGCAGAGATCAGGAACGTGGGTTTTCTAGGCCCACTATGCATTATCGCTCATATTTGCCTTGAAGGCATCAGTGCCCAGTGCAATACTTCATCATGCAACTACCAAGATGAAGGGGTGTACCTACTTTAATTCAGTTAGCAGTGCTCTATCAACAGCGCACGTTGCATGCACATGCACATGCACAAGACAGACGAGAAGAATCAGAAGAGGTGCCAGAGTTTTTTCGACATAAAGATTCAGTCGGTAATTCCAACGTTGTCAGGTTCTTCATCAGATAGTTCTCGTCTGCTGCACAGCATACACACATAAGAATACACATACCATAATATAATAAAATAATAGACTAGCCAAGAATATATTCACAGGGTATATACTAATAACATTAGCCGGGCTCTGACTAGAAGATAAAAAATGCAAGCAAGTATTCAGGACGAAGCATTTCGGATCATGAGTTATCACAGACTCTAGTTATGACGTTGTTCAAGGCTCATCATAATGTCCTGCATTTTTTTACAATTCACAGATACATACCAGACAGTTGCTGCTACTTAGTCCATAGTATACTTAGCAACATTATAGCAATACTAAGCATACTAACGACTAGGTCAACAGTAGCAGAGCACTGGAAGAAGAACAGGAAAATTTGCCGCTTTTAAAGCGCAGACTAGGGTTAAACGAGGAGTAGGGTTGCACATTGTCAGCAACGGGTGTCGTGGCGAGTTCCAGAAGCTACGCTCACGTTATCCTCGACGGCGCCAGCAACAAGGCAGCACTGACAGCAACAGCCAGAAGCAGCGCACATCGTGAGTATTCTTAGCAGATTGATGGTATGTATGCAGTTAACTGAACTGACCATCTAAGCAGATGAGCACCCGCCTGCTGCTTGCGTCCACGCTCCGCCGGCTGCGGCCACTCGCGCCCTCCGCACTCTCCGCATCGCCATCCAGAATCCCCTTTCTCCGCCTCCAAACACCCTTCGTACTGCCCTCGCGGCGCCTGATCTCGAGTGCAGCAGCTCGAACGCTCAGCGCAAAGGAAGACAAAGCAAACAAAAACATGAACAACCCCGACGTCCAGGCAGATCTCTACGCAGACTTCATGCAGTACGGCTACCCGCAGTTCGTCGTCGACCGCTACCAGAACCGCGCCATCGCCCGCAACGCTGCCTGTGACGCCTACTACCTCGAAGCCCTTGCGCAGACCGGCCAGGCGTCGACCCTTAAGTCCGTCATGGGCGCAACAGCAACCAACAGCGCGAACTCGCCTGCTGCGGCAGCGCAGGCTCACGACCAGTTCGGCATCGCGCCGCCATCGTCCTTCCCGCGCTCGCCCATCATCTCTGGCAGAAAAAACGACCCGATCCACGTCATGATCCAGGAACCGCGAAGCACAATTATTTTGAGCTACGTGCGCCTCTTCATCACCTTCTCCTTCTTCTTCTCCATTCTCTCTCTCTTCATCTCCTTCGCCTCCGAGTCTACCTCGATCCTCAGAGGCCCACCCCAGCAGGGTAAAGAGAACTCGCCCACCGACTCAAAAGTCAAGTTCTCTGACGTTCACGGCGTCGACGAGGCCCGCGCTGATCTCGAGGAAGTCGTCGACTTCCTGCGCGACCCCGCCAAGTTCACCGGCCTCGGTGGACGCCTGCCCAAGGGCGTCCTCCTCACCGGCCCTCCCGGAACCGGAAAGACAATGCTTGCCCGTGCCGTCGCCGGCGAAGCAGGTGTTCCGTTCTTCTTCATGAGTGGCTCTGAGTTCGACGAAATGTACGTTGGTGTCGGCGCCAAGCGCGTTCGCGAGCTGTTCGCCGCCGCCAGAGCCAGAGCTCCCAGTATCGTCTTCATCGACGAGCTCGACGCCATCGGAGGCAAGCGTAACGCCCGCGACCAGGCCTACTCCAAGCAGACCCTCAACCAGTTGCTCATTGACCTTGACGGATTCTCGCCCTCCACCGGTGTCATCTTCATCGCCGCCACCAATTTCCCTGAATCGCTCGACGCAGCCTTGACTCGTCCCGGACGCTTCGACAAGATCGTTAGCGTCGACCTTCCTGACGTGCGTGGCCGCATCGCCATTCTTAAGCACTACATGAAGAACGTGTCCGCGAGCAAGGCCGTCGACGTCGACAGTATCGCCCGTGGAACTCCTGGGTTTTCGGGCGCGGATCTGCAAAACCTCGTTAATCAGGCTGCCATCTACGCTTCGCGCATGCATGCCGTCGCCGTCGATACCAATCACTTTGAATGGGCTAAGGATAAAATCCTGATGGGCGCCGAGAAAACTACAATGGTCTTGACTGAGGAGTCGAAGCGCCTGACTGCCTACCATGAAGCCGGACACGCCCTCATGGCTATGTACACCCCCGGTGCAACTGCGCTTTATAAGGCTACGATCCTGCCGCGTGGCCGTGCTCTCGGTGTGACCTTCCAGCTGCCTGAGATGGACAAGTACAGTCAAAGCAAGAAGGAGCTTCTTGCGCAGCTCGATGTCTGTATGGGCGGCAAAGCTGCCGAAGAATTCATTAACGGCGTCGAGAACGTCACCTCTGGCTGCTCAAGCGATCTGCGACAAGCCACCAAAGTTGCTCGCGCCATGGTTGCCAGCTACGGTATGTCTGAGAAGGTCGGTCCTGTCGAGCTTTCCGCGGACTGGGAGCAGTGGTCGGCCACCACAAAACAGATCGCCGAATCTGAGATCAGAAACCTGCTCCAGACCTCTGAAGAACGCGCGCAGAAACTACTCCGCGACCGCAGTGTCGAGCTGAAGCGTCTCGCCGAAGCGCTCATAGAGTACGAGACTCTTGACCGGCAAGACATAGAGCGTGCTGTCAAGGGCGAGAAGCCGGAGAAGCCGTTGCCGACGAAGAAGGCCAATATTGTCGAGAAGCCGTCTTCTGCTGGTGGAAGATTACCTACCCCGGCTGTCGCGCGCGATATCACCAATTAGCATTGTTTTAAGATTTTTTTTTGCTTGCTGCGTTGATTGTGTTGTTATGATCGCATTCACTCTCTCTTTATCGTTTGTTATCCTTTGGACGGAGTAGGAATATGAAATTTGGCGTGTACTATCGGTGTTGATCCTTTGATCCGTTTAATTCTGTCTTGCCTTGTTATATAACATACATACACACAATTTCTCTTTTGTCGTTCATTACGCTGTTTTCTGTATATATAACCAATAAAGCCAAATGTCATGAGATTGTAGACCTGAACAGTAGTTACTGCGCATTTCGTATGTGTACTAAATAAAGTTCCCAGAAAAGTTTGTTTGGCAGTTGATCTCACTTACCACAACTTCTACTCGAAACACGCAAGAAGTTGTCTGGCCTCAGCACAGCAAAGGCATTGCAATTCTTCTCTGCTTGCTTTGTATAAATTGTGTTGATTTGTTTGATCGGAAAGCATATTGTTTGTAATTAGAGCTGACAGAAACCGCATTGCTGTCTTGTGGTCGGCTGGATTGTTGTTTGTTGATTTTCCTGATCTCACAGCTACACCACCATCTCTCTGAGAGACCACAACTTCCATAGAAATAAGGATCAAGATGTCCGCAGCGGTCGGCAATAGTTCGATTTCTGCGTCGCAGATTGACGAATCAGAGCAACGACGTCTCACCGAAGCGCTTGATCGCAAAAACAAGGAACTCGCGACACTCAATGGCGAGTTTGAGTCTATGCAAACTCGACTACAAGATACGCGAAAAACCGTGGTTGATCTAGAGACGAAGCTGCAACTGGCTGAAGCTGATAAGTTGAAATCAAAGGTACGTGATCTGCTGGGCGAGCATGCTGCGTGACATTACTGACGCTGAACGACTCAAGTTTCGCGAGCAAAATCTATCGCAGGAAATCGAACTGCTAAAAAACAACAACAAATGGCTCGATTCCGAATTATCCGCCAAATCAACCGAATTCAGCACTTTTCGTAAAGACAAATCAGCGCAGATCTCGCGCTTGCAAACCGAGCTCGACTCGACGCACGCCGATCTCGCGACCGTCACGAGCGCAAAGGATGCGCTTACCTCGCGCGTCGAGGATCTCAGCAAGAACCTCGAGACCGCTCTCGGGAAAGTGAAAACACTCACGGATACGAATTCCGAGATGGAAGAAGGTTTCCGCAAGGAGATGGCGAGTCAACAGAGACTTGCTGCGCTTTGGGAACGCTCGACGAACGAAGCACGTTTGCGAGTCGTCGAACTCGAAGAAGCACTTGAAAGCGAACGCGCAAGAGAAGGCCAGATGGCGTCGAGCTGGCAGGCTATTGCCGAAAAAGAGTCTGAGCGCGCAGATCAGGTCGAGACAAAACTTGCCGCGCTCGAGACTGAAATCGAGAACTTGCACGCCGAGCACGAGCTGCTCCAGCAACAGCAGCAGGAGCAACAGCAGTTGCAAAATGCTCCTGACGGTACCCCGATGACACCACTCCGCGGAGCTGGTGGCGAGGTCGCATCTCCTGTCGCCTTCTTCTCGCCATCCGCCCACGCAATCGCGCAAGTGCAAAAGAGCGGTATCTCACTGACGCAACTCTACACAGATTTTATGAAAGCCAAGCACCAACTTGAGCACGAGCGCAGACGGAACAAGTCACTGCAGCAGAACTTTGACGATCTGATCCAAGATCTTGAAGTGCGTGCGCCAATCATCCAGGCCGAGCGCGAAGAGGCGCTGCGACTCAAGGGCGAGATCACGGAAATGTCTACCTTGTTGGATGAGACTGAACGAGATAAAGAAGAAGCTGAGGCGAAAGCTGATGAGCTTGGCGATAAGTTGGCTGACGAGCAGCGTGAAGTCAGAATCTATCGTCAACGTATGTATTGTGTATTTTGAAAAATTCGAGAGCTAACTAATTACTTTAGAGGTGCATGACCTTGCTCGACAGGTTCAGCAGCTAGTCATTGAGCTGCAGTCTCATGTGTCTGGCGCAGGTCCGCTCTCGCCTGCTGAAATGTCACAGCTGCGTAAACTCATCGAATCTACCTTGAGCGGCAACTCGACCGAGTCAGATACGAACGCACTAATTTCAGAACGCCTTGTGACGTTTAAGAATATGATTGAGCTGCAGCAGCAGAACCAGAATCTACTACGGGTGACGCGCGAGCTTGGAAGCAAGCTTGAGCACGAAGAAGCCGAGACACGACGACGTATGGAGAACCTCGAGGCTGCTGCGATTGAAGAGAAGCAGAAGATTATTGATGGTCTTGATGCTGATTTGAAGCGCACCAAGACTAAAATGGAGGCATACCAACGCGAGCGGGATATGTTTAGAAGCATGCTTTCAGGAAATGAACAACAGTCTGGACAGCAGACACCATCCGCGACTTCGGTCGATACAAACTCGGTGCCAAAGACGACCTACGATGACATCTTGGCCAAATACGAAGCCGCATCGAGCAAACTCGCCGAAGTCGAGGCCGAGCACGCTCAATTGCAAACGCAGTATAACGCCTATCGCACCGAAGCCGCCGCCGATCTCAAGTCGATTAACGAGCAGTTGTCGAGGATGGCGGACGAGCGGTCTAGTTTGCAGCACGAAGTCGGTCGTGCCAATACCCAGCTCGAATTATCGGCTGAGAGATTCAAGATTATGTCTGATAACTTTGACATGACGAAAAAAGAAAACGAGACCCTGCAGACCCGTATCGCGCAAGTCCAGGACAACGCTACCCGACAAGAGACCATCACGCAGCAAGTCGCGAGCGAGATGGCGGAAGTCAAGGGTACGCTCGAAACTCTTCGCTCGCAGACTGCGAATTTGAAGGCTGAGAAATCGTTGTTTGAAACGATCAAGCAGCGACTTACGAACGAGAACGAGGCGCTCGTGAGCGAGCGGACGAGATTAACCGATATGATTACATCTTTGCACACAGTCGAAGCCGAGCGCGAGAAATCAGATACCGAGATGCGACACCGGTTGGTTGCGCAGGTCGAGGGTCTTGAGTCTGAACTGGCGCAGGCCAAGAACCGACTCAACGAAGAGCTGACGACTGTGCGCGATCTTGGCACAAGGCGCGAGTTCGAGGCTAAGGAGTTTACCGAGAAGATTGAGAAGCAGGCTAAGGAGTTTGCAGACAAGATTGAGGCGATTTCGCAGGAGCTTGCTGCGACTAAAGAGCAGCTTTCCGAAGCACAGAAGCGCGAGTCGGAGCTCTCCAACAAAGTCACGCACCTCAGCGCGTCGCTATCGACCGCCGAAGAGCGCGCGACGATGTTCCAGCGTCAGATCGAAGACGACAGTTTCAGCGCGGCGCGCTCGCTCGAGATCGAGATTACCGAACTTAAGACGGCGCTTGAGGCTGCGCGTGCAGAGCTTGAGGCATCGAAGGATACAGTCGAGCATTTGACTGGTATTGCCAAGGCAGCGGAGGAAGCGCTCGAATCGATGAACGCTACGCATGATCAGTACAAGTCTACTGTCGAAGAGCAGTTGTCAAGCAAGACAGCGTCAATCGAGAACCTCAAGTCCGAGGTCGAGCGTCTCTCGAGCGAGCTTTCCGACTCAACCAACGAGCTTACGAAAGCGCAAGACACGGCCGTCGAGAGCTCGCGCACACACGAGGCCAAGATTGCTGAACTCAACCAGCTTCTCGAGCACAACAAGACCGCCGAAGGGCGGTTGCATGCTTCTATCCGCGCGCTGCAGAGCGACATTAAGCGTCAAGCTGGTATCACCAAAGACGCGCAGAGCAACTACGAAGCGGAGCTTGTCAAGCATGCTGCTGCTGCTCAGGAAGTGCAGCGATTGCGTGCGCGGTTGAATGAGAATGCAGAAGTGGTTAGTGCGATGCGCGAGAAAGCTGAGCGTGCCGCGAACGAGCTTGAAAATAACCAGAGCAGCTGGGATACTCAGCGAGTTTCATACGAGAAGGAGATTGAGGATCTTAAGAAGAGGTATGTTTTCAACGTTTTGTATTAGATATGGATTTTAACTGTGTTTAGATGTGATGATTTGGTGGAGCAGAATAAATTGCTGCTCAACCAATTTGAATCTTTGAGTGCGCAGGTTTCGCGTGTGCAGAAGCAGCGCGGATTGCTGTCGAACCCAGGTACTCCGGTCCGCGCTCGTGCGGGAACACCAGCGCCTGCTTCGCCCGCGACTCCCGCTGCTCCAGCGACTACGGAAGCGCCGGCGGCAGCTACCGACACTGCTATTACCACAGGCGACGAGGACGCGACCGAAGACATGCGCGAAATCATCAAGTTCCTACGCAACGAGAAGGAGCTTGTGGACGCGAAACTCGAAAGCAAACTACAAGAATCGCGGCGCTTGCAACAGAAGCTCGAGCACACTACTGCCGAGCTCGATGAAGTTCGCGTGCAGCTGGCAGCTGAGCGCGAGATGTCTGCCAACGCGCCGAAGCAGGCTGCTGAGTACGAGGAATTGCTTAAGAAGGTTAATGACATTAACATCCTACGCGAGAGCAACGCTACATTGCGTGAGGAAACCAAGCGGGCGGCAGCCAAGGCCAAGAGTCTTGAAGAGACGGTTGCCGGTCTCAATGCAAAGATCCAGCCGCTGGAGGATAAATTGGCTGAAGCTGAAGCTGAAGTGGAGACGAAGCAGGCGCGGATTAAGATGCTTGAGGAGGATAACGAACGGTGGAAGAACCGGACGCAGCAGATTTTGCAGAAATACGAGGTGAGAGTCAATTTGTCTGTGAGAAAAGTGAGAAGACTAACAATTGGCTGTAGCGCGTTGATCCGGTTGAGTTGCAGAACCTGAAGGATGTTGTCGATAAATTGAAGATCGACATAACGAATTTGACATCTGAGCGCGACGCTCTAACTACGCAGGCGAAGACCCTTACCAAGGAGAAAGACGAGGCGTTGGCTAAGTTACGCACTGAGCTGACAGCGTCTATTACTGAGAAGGAGACGTTGATTTCGAGTAAAGAGGAGGAGTTGAAGAAGGTTAAAGAGGAGTTGGAGACTGCTAATAAGGCTGTTGAGACTGAGAAAGCTAATGTGCGTTTCGTTTTATACTGTGTATGACAAAAGCTAACTCGAGGCATAGGTTGAGAAGCAAGAAAGTAAATTCGAGCGTCTACGCACTGAGTTCAACAAACGTCTGAAGTCGATGCGCGACGATCGCCGGGCCGAGGTCGAGAAGAACCAGGCCACTGATGCTGAGAAGTCTAAGGAGATTGAGGAACTTAAGGCGAATGTGGAGCAGTACAAGATGCGGATTAGTGCTCTGGAGCAGGAGACTGCGACGATTAATGCTGCGGTTGAAGCTAAGAAGACGGAGCTTGAGTCTGCGAAAGCTGCTGCTGTTGCTGCTGCTGTTGCTGCGGCGGCTACGCCTGTGCCGGCAGCGACGGTTGCGGCCACACCAGCTGATTCTGCTGCACTTGCGCCTGCACCGGTGGATACTAGTGGCGCGGAGAAGATTTCTGAGCTTGAGAAGAAGATTACGGAGCTGACGGCACAGCTTGGAGCCGAGCAAGAAAAGGTGAAGGTTCTGACAGCCGAGAAAGCGACTATTAGCGGTGAATTGGCGAAGGTGCAGGCTGAGTTGGAGATTGCGAAGGCAGAGAGTGAGGCTGCGAAAGCTGAAGCCGTGAAGGCTAGGGAGGCAGCTGGGTCTGTAGGTGGGTCCAGCGAAGTCAGTGGTGGGGGAGACGCGGCGAAATTAGATGCTCTGCGAGCCGAGCTTGAAGCGAAGCACAAGGCGGATCTTGAAAGTGCGCTGGAGGCGAAGGCGAAGGAACTTGAGGCGCAGAAGAGTGAGTTAGTTCGCACGACGCGGGAGGCGGCGCAGCGCGAGGCAGGTATGCGAACGACGCTGTTGCAGCGCAAGGCGGAGAAAGCTGAGGCGGATAAAGTTGCAGCGCAGCAGGAGCTCGCGAGGTTGAAGCAGATGCCGAATGCTCAACCACAGCAGATACCGCAGCAGATTCCGCAGCAGAAGTTTGGTATGTCGCCGAGGGCGTCGCCGTTTGTGCCTGGAGGAACGGGCGGAGCTTCAATGACGCCTGCTCAACAGCAGCAGCAGCAGCAGCCACGGACATTACATATACAAGGAGCAGCGACACAGCCAGGAGCCGCTGCGCCGGGGCAAGCACGACAGCTGCCGCGGCCGGCGATTCAGTCGATTGTGAATGCGACCTCGAGTCCAGCAGCGGGTTCGGATGGCGTGACAGGAGGAGCGCAGGCGCAAGCCCAGCCAACAGCTGCTGGGGCGCTGCGAGTGCCAAGTGGTCCAGCGGCAGCAACGGCGCCAGGCGGAGCGAAGCAGTCGCAGTTGCCTACGCTGCAGCGGCCAGGTGGAGCAGCACATGCGCGACCGGCGGTGACGCAGATGATGCAGCATCTGCAGCAGCCGGGAGCGGCAGGAGGTGCGCGACGTGGGCCACAGCTGATGCGGCCTGGTAGCCTACTTCCTCAGCAGCAGCCGCAGCAGCAGCAGCCTGTGGCAGCAGCAGCAGCAGCACCGGCAACGCCTAGTGCAGGAACCGCCGTTGTCGACGAGGCGGGAAACCAAGGCACGAAACGAAGCCGCGAAGACGAAAGCGCAGCAGCAGTGCCCGGGACACCCAACGAGAGCGGCGAGGATGTCGCGTTGAAGCGACGACGCGAGGATACTCAGGAATAGATGAAAAATTTGTTGCTTTTGTTTTGTGAGAGTTGATTAAGAGAGCGAGAGTGAGAATGTATTTATGTATGACTAATCAGTAGATGTGTATATTACAGTATATCTGGGAGCAGTGGGCGTAGAGTAGAGTTGGTGTGGAGCAGCGCACGGAAGGGCGCAGATGATGTCGTCGCAAGAATGGCTGAAAGCTCGCCGGGTTTTTCCAATTTAGCGCGTTGGACGATGTTTGCTTTTGTTTTCAAATAATGCTGGTTGAGTGTCTGCGGGTGTGTTGAGCGTGCGGTGAGGACCGCAGAGGCGTCTTCGCGCGCGCACACGCTAATGCACCGCGAAGACTGAGCAGAACGGACAGATCGGACAAGTCCTCCTTGGCTGCTGTCACCGGATCGGGCACTGCGGCCCACGACACCGCTGCTGGACGGTGTCGGACGGTGTCGGACGGAGAGCGTGGCTGGCCATGTGCTGGAGCAGTGCTGGATGTATTTGGATGCTGCTTGTCTGTCCTGCGAATATCTGTACGTGAACTGAGTGAGCTGAGTCTGGCTGCGACTGACTGTCTTCTGTGTGCTGCGGCAATGATCCTGTTTATCAAGCTTGCGCGTGCTGAATCCCGCTGCGCTGCATGATTTTTTTTTTTTTGGCGATCCTGAGTGATAAATACCTGCTCGGCTGTCTCGATCTTCATCTCACTGTAAAGTCTTCCAGGCCAGCGTCGCTCAAAAATGGAGCAGTCCGAGCCACAGCCAGCAAACTGGGTCCCGGTGGCCGAGCAGCCACTCTTCAGTCCGCGTAAGATCAAGATCGTCTGCGCCGGCGCTGGATATTCGGGGCTGATGCTCGCGCATAAGATCCAGCACGCGCTGAAATGCGAAGAGCTCGTCGATCTTGTTATTTACGAGAAGAACGTACGGTGTTTGTACATTGTCTGCTGCTGTGTGAACGTGGCTAACAGCGTGGGTAGCCCTGTGTCGGCGGAACATGGTATGAAAACAAGTACGCCGGCGCGGCATGCGACGTGCCTGCGCATATCTACACCTTCATGTTCGAGCCCAACCCCGACTGGTCCAGCTTTTACGTCGGCGCAAAGGAGATCCTGGGATACATCACTCGTACGACAGAGAAGTACAGTCTTGATAAGCATGTCGTGTTTGATACCAAGGTCGCGAGTACGGTCTGGGATGACGAGGAGGGCAAGTGGACCGTCACGACGACCCAGAAAGACGGCGGCCAGCATGTCGAGCAGGCTGATATAGTTGTCGACGCATCTGGGGTCCTGAATAAATGGCAATACCCGGATATCAAAGGAATCAAAGATTTCAAAGGGCATCTGGTGCATTCAGCATCGTGGGACGAAGCGCACTCGTACGCGGGCGAGCGCGTGGCCGTGATTGGCAACGGGTCGTCAGCGATTCAGATTGTGCCGCAGCTCGCCAAAGAGACGAGTTACCTGGTGAACCTGATTCGTAATCCGACGTGGATCAGCTCGGGGTTTGCCTCTCAATTGTCGCGTACGGGAGAGAATTTTTTGTACACGGACGAGGAGAAGCAGCGGTTCAGGGATGATCCAAAGTATTTCTACGAGTACAGACACAACATCGAGAACCAGTTCAACCGGTTCTTTTACGCTCTGATTGACGGCACGCCCGATCAGATCCGCGCTACAGCTGCGTTCACGGACATCATGAGAAAGAGACTTGGAGATGACGACGAGCTGTGCAGGAAGATGATTCCGGATTGGAAAGTTGGATGCCGCCGACTGACGCCAGGCGAGGGCTATCTCGAGTCGTTCAAGTCTCCGAACGTCGATGCCGAGTTTACACCGATTGACCATGTGTCTGCGCGCGGGATTCTGCTCGAGGACGGCAGGGAGATCGAGCTTGATGCGATTGTGTGCGCGACCGGGTTCGATGTTTCGTACAAGCCCAAGTGGGCACACGCTGGTCGCCGCGGTGCGTCGCTCGACAAGATCTGGGCCGACCATGCGGAAGCCTACTTTGGGATCTGCGCGCCGGAGATGCCGAATTACTTTATCGTGAATGGGCCAAACTGTCCGATCGGGCACGGCTCGCTGCTGTCGGTGATGAAGTGGACCGTTGACTATATGGTTGACTGGGCATTCAAGATTGCGCGGGAGGATATCAAGAGCGTTACTGTTTCCGCGCGCGCACTGGCAGACTACAACGAGTACGCGCAGGAGTTCATGAAGCGCACGGTATGGGTGTCAGGCTGCAGCTCGTGGTACAAGACCAAGGGACGAGTCACTGCGATGTATCCGGGGAGTATTTTACATTACAGGGAGTTTTTGAAGGACATTCGCGGGGAGCATTTTGAGATTGAGTATCGGAGCGCGAATTCGTTCGGGTTCATGGGGAATGGTCTGACGCAGCTGGAGGTTGACGGGGGCGATTTAGCGAGCTATATGACGACCTACTGAGAAATTCACTACTTAAAGCACAATGCGTAGTAATGGTAAGCGATTAGGTAAGCGCCCGACGGGCAGACAGCCGGCGGGAGGCAAGGTTCCGACGGGCGGGCTGAAGCAGACGAGCGATAAGGACGATCGGACGAGCGAGAGCAAGCACAGGAAGAGAAGATGCGAAGACGAGGCCGCACTGGAACAAGGCCGGTCTATTTTGTATACTATTTATCTTTTGCCGCATCTGGCGCCAAAACACACACCTTACAGTAACCTGCACAGTCTGCGAAGCCCGAGGACCAGCACGATAATCGCTGACTAATTTGCTTACATAAGCAGAGTGGGGTTGCTGTACCAAGCGCGGCCTTACTGGATTAGGGCAGTTATGCGGACCGCGGTCGGGTTTCAAAGGCGGCTCCAGCGAAGTTGGCCTCGTTGCTCCGGCCTGGTTTTCCACCTAAACACTGCGCCCAGCTCCCCTTCTTCCTGCTCAATTGCTCACTCCCCCCCTCTTCTCACTACTTCCTGTCACCATGTCCAGCGGCTTCTCTACCTCGGGTCCCGATGGCGGCGACGCAATCAACGAAATCAAGACGGACATCGTCACGCTCACGCGCTTCATCCTCGACGAGCAGTCCCGCGTGCAGTCGCAGACCACGGGCGACTTCACGCTGCTGCTCAACTCGCTGCAGTTCGCGTTCAAGTTCATCTCGCACAACATCCGCCGCGCGACGCTCGTGAACCTGATTGGCCTCGCCGGCGCGACGAACTCGACCGGCGACGACCAGAAGAAGCTCGACGTCATCGGCGACGAGATCTTCATCAACGCCATGCGCGCGTCCGGGAAGGTGAAGGTGCTCGTCTCGGAGGAGCAGGAGGAGATCATTGTCTTTGACGGCGACGGCAAGTACTGCGTCGTGTGCGACCCGATCGACGGCTCGTCCAACCTCGACGCCGGCGTCTCCGTCGGCACCATCTTCGGCGTGTACAAGATCCAGCCGGGCTCGACAGGCACCGTCGCCGACGTGCTGCGTCCGGGCACCGAGATGGTTGCGGCCGGCTACACGATGTACGGCGCGTCGGCGAACCTCGTGCTGACGACCGGCAACGGCGTCAACGGCTTCACGCTCGACAGCGCGCTCGGCGAGTTCATCCTCACGCACCCCGACATGAAGATCCCCAAGCAGCGCGCCATCTACTCCGCCAACGAGGGCAACACCGTCTACTGGGACAAGCCCACGCAGGAGTACTTCCACTCCCTCAAGTACCCCGCGGAGGGCGCGAAGCCGTACTCCGCGCGCTACATCGGCTCCATGGTCGCAGACATGCACCGTACGCTGCTCTACGGCGGCATCTTCGCGTACCCGGCGGACTCCAAGAGCAAGAACGGCAAGCTCAGAATCCTCTACGAGTGCTTCCCCATGGCCTTCCTCGTCGAGCAGGCCGGCGGCCTGGCCACCGACGGCCGCACGCGCATCCTCGACATGGTGCCCGAACACATCCACTCGCGCTCCGGTATCTTCCTCGGCTCCGAGTTCGAGGTCCAGAAGGTCATCGACATGTACAAAAAGCACGACGCGTAGTCGTTTTATTGGATCTCCTGCATAATATAGTCGCTCGCTTTCTACTCCCGCATCCTCGTACGCCGCCAGTCTGCACTTGTTCTATCTCTGCGCTTGTTCTTGTTGTTCTAGTGTGTGTGTGTGTCTACGCGTTTCTGTATCTTTTCGTCTATTACACGGCTGGCTCCTCGCTGCAATTACTGCTGCTGCTCCAACACGTAACTCCATATCCTAAAACTACTGCTGCCCAAAGCACATTTCCTTATCGCAATCGCAGCCCAATTGCCTGCTCTGCTCGTCCACATTTCCGGCCGGCCGAACAATGCTGCAGGTTTCCGGAACCCTTCCCTGATATTCCCCGCATCCTTTTTTTTTTGGTCTTGACATCATCCCACCGTTGCCCGCCCGCCGCGCTGACGCTACTAAACCCGCGCACGTGAGCAGGCTTACAAGGGCGAGGGGTGACGCGTCGAGAGACGCGTTGACTGCGCCTTAGTGTGCGCCTGTGGTTGGAGACGAGCAGATCCAGCGATTGCATCAGGCCCGGGAAATAAAAGTAGGGATGGCGCGGAAATCGGCAAACGCGAAGGACGTCAGGAAAGAGCCTGTGAAGAACAGCAGGACTAAGCAGCCTGAGAAATCAAGTGCGTCAGATCATCAGCCTGAAGCGGCCCCCGACGAGCAAGAGCGCGCAGAGGACGACGACGACGCGCCGCCAACAGAGATCAATCCGTACAAGGTCCTTGGACTCGAGACGTCTGCCACCGCAGCCGACATCAAAAAGGCCTATCGGCGCCTGGCGCTCGTGCATCATCCCGACAAGCAGACGCAGTCGGAATCACCCTCCTCGCACAAGAAATTCCAAGAACTCGTCTTTGCTTACGGCATTCTTTCCGACGACGAGAAACGGAAACGGTATGATGCTACAGGAAGTCTTCGGGATGACGAAGCCGGATTCGGTGAGGATGGATATGGATGGAAGGAGTTCTATGATGATATGTATGGCAAAGCGGTCACCAAAGACATGATCGAAGACGATAAACGCGAATATCAAGGTACGATTTCCTTTGTTCTTTTTGCCTCAGCAGCACTAACTGAGTGATACAGGCTCCGACGAAGAAAAAGCAGATATCCTCAAATTCTACACCGAGTCCAAAGGCAGCCTCGACTACATCTTTGAACACGTGATCCACTCCAACATCCTCGACGACGAGGCTCGTTTCCGGTCAATAATCGACACCGCGATCTCCGAGAAACTCGTGAAACCGTATAAATCATACACAGCAGAATCATCCACGTCCCAGAAAAAACGGAGAAAAGCCGCCAAAAGCGAGGAATCTGAAGCCGCCGAACTCGCAAAAGAAATCCTGGGAAAGGAGCATAAGAAAGTGCAAGCGGGCGAGGATGAACTCGGCGCTTTGATAAGGAAACGGAATCAGGATCGAATGGGCTCGTTTCTTGATGATCTGGAGAAGAAATATGCGCCTGGCGCGTCGAAAAAAAAGAAGAGTAATAAATCTGATATTAGCGAGGAAGCGTTCTTGAAAGCTCAAAAGAAGATATCAAAGTCAAAAAGGTGATTTACTTTTCAGTTGATTTGCATTCTTTACACAATACAAATGTACTATACTAATTGACTAAAATTTCATTTTTCTATTTTACAAAACACTGCCAAATTGCATTTCCGTTTCTACCCAAATAATATAACCCATACAAACAAAACTGTCGAAAACATTAAAAACAAAACAAGTGCATGCGTAATTAATATAATGTGGTCGTTCATAGTTGCGAATGCCTGTACTTAAAAGTGCTGATAGTAATGTGAGATCTCTTGGATCGGTAAAAAAAAAATACTTTCACAAACATATCGCCAGCTAAAATTCCCCCATCAAGGTTCGCCCGGTTTCTTATAATTACAAGCGACGATCTTGATCTTATCGCCAACGACTTGTTCGTTTCCTTCCATTTTAAAATGTACATCTTTGATTATAAACGTCCACACGTCATCGCAAAACCTGTAAATGTCGAGATGTCCTTTGAACGAAAGACGAGTCACTTTTGCCTGGTCTGAAAGGATCTCTGTGACGCAGCGATCAAACTATTTCATATCTGTTAGTCTAGTTCGTAACCATTACGATGTCATAGAGGGTATATACTGTTGACAAGATCTTCATCGCCAGCTGTGGTTGGATCTTTGAATCTCTGCTATCACGTTAACACTTCTTCTAATCACTTCACGCAAGAATCGTACTTGATCAATTCATCCAACGCATCCGTCAACGCCACTCCGATACTAAATCCATCGTCAGCCCGATCCCAGCCCTCAACTACTCCATTCAAAACATCCAATAACAAATTTCACAAAAACAATACCTGCTTCGTCTATAAAGCTCATAATATGCATTCCCGCTCATTGCTCTTTACTCCTCAAACGCTGGACTGTAAATTCCACTGCTCTAATCTTCACTATCCCTTCCAGCTCTCCCTTTCTCAGTCCTATCAACAGAACCAAAATCGCAAAAAGAAAAAGGCAGTCCTTCTCAACTTCAATCCACGATCAACAACGTTAAATCGTTTTATTCAGAGCGAAAATCAACACCAACCCTTCAACGATCTCAAATCTCGCAGTGTTGCTAATCCCGCAAGACAGCCTGCCTACCCGTGAGTATTATTCCCTCCCCCACCCTCACGCATCACGTGTGCTATCACGTGTGCATATCTGTGACATGCTATTCATTTATGCTACTCTTACTTTACACACTTCTGGCATATTAGCACGTTGTCGCCGCGGTTATGCCCACTTTTTGACGATGGTAGTGGGATTGACTGAGTTAATTTGAAAAATTCAGCCTTGGTGGCTTAGTTGGTTAAAGCGTGAGTCTCATAATCTCAAGGTCGTGGGTTCGACTCCCACCCGGGGCACCATTTTTTTGCTATTTTTTTTTTTTTGCTGCTTACTCTCATATTTACTCTTTGAAGATTTGTCCATGGGTGTAGTCAAATAAGAGTCGTCTATGGATGCATAGAGTCAATTAATTAGATACTCAAGTAATCACTACATCGTCTTCGATTCAAGATCCTTGCAAGTCGGACAATCCGGCGACGCCCGCATCTTCTCCTTAATAAACGCCAAATGAGTTACCTTCTGCGCTACACTCTTAATTCCAAACGGGTATCCGCCATCTTTGTTTCCAGGCCACACGTCGTCTTCTTCCAAAACTTTCTCTTCTTCGTTGACGTCGTGGTTTACTTCGATAGCGCGAAGCTTTGCGAGTAGGCTTTGCTCGGAAAACACATGGCCACATGGGAATTGCAGGATCGTATCCGACGCTTTGAAAGATTCAAACTGGGCAATGTCGAATTTTATACCTCGCGCGCGACCGCTCCGCAGCTGCGCGGAATATGCTTCGACTTCACCGTTAAGAATAGCGGACGCGCCTTGCGCAATCGATAACGCCAGTTCGTATTCATGCAGGATCCGCTGTAATGCCGACTTGAGCCCCTCAATCTGCATACCTTCCTTAATCCGGCGCACAAGAGTGATCGGATCAATCGCCGTACCGGCTTGTTCCAGCAACGCCCGGATAAACTTGGGCTTGTCCATACTGTAGTCAAGCAAATCGGTCCAGAGTTCTTTGTCATCTTGCGCTTTAGCAAATGTGATTGCTTGGTCAACGTCTTGAAGACGGTTGATGATTAGCATTAGCGCGCGTTTGTTTTCGCCTGTCTTGCCGAGAATATAGACAAGCTCCGGAATGTACTCTCGCTTCTCGCAAATCTCAGATGCCTAGAAAACAATGTTTAGCGCTTCTCATTACACAGTGCACACAAGCAAATAAAACACACCTTCTCCAGATCATAGCTATTGCTCTTTTTGAAAAATTCAAGTAACTTCGGTCTATCGTAATCCGCATACAAATTGACCAACAAATCAGAAAACCCTTGCGACGCAAACGGATCCACCTTCTGTAACTTCTCAAGATACAAAAACGCCATAACTTCCATACCTGATTTCATCACCTGATCCACAACTCGTTCTGGCAACAACTCTAACCGGCCCTCAACCACTAGATCCACTGCTTCTTCGGACTTTTCGCGGATCACAGTCACCGGCGCTGACTCTAGCTCCTCCATCGACACATTAATCGTCATAATCTCGGGAATCGAGGGAAGCATCGAGAGTAACAAATGCTGATCGCGGATAAGATCAATCGCAGCCGGATCCTGAATATGTAGCAAGTGTCCAATAGCAGCGTTCGGGTTTCCTATCTCGACATAGATCTTTGCAATGTTCTGCCGAAGGTTGCGGTCATCCTCATCCTTGAGCTTGTTCTCCATTAACGCGATTATACTCTTGGCGTCGTACAGCTCGCTTGGCCAAGTATTCAGGAATTTGTACATTTGCTCTCGGTCGTTGTTCAAGTAGTGACCTAGTACCATCTCATAGATTACACTCGACAGCTCAGGCGCTGATGTAGGAAGATAGCTAGCGATATCTGCCACATGGCCACCGGTGACAAATACCCACGCCCACCGCTCCCATTCTTCCCTGAGAACCCGCTCAAGTTCAGACTCTTCTTCTTCACCCTCAACCGCACCAGTAGTGATCGCAGGCGGAACGGGTACTGCAGTTAAAACCCGGCGTAAAGTAAGGCCAGCATCGTGCCAGTCGTCAGAATCAATCAATGTCTCGACCCATTTCATTCCAATCTCACGCCGTCGCCCGTCATCAACCAGTCCGTCGCTCATCAACCACGCCTCTTCGTATTTCTTGCGCTCGAGTAACCACTCAAATCGATCGTTCTCATCGCGCTCGGTCGCAATAACGCCGTCTCGCGCCGACAAAACGTAAAACTTGCGACCAGAGTTCGGAGCAGTGGGAAATCCCTTGCTGTTGGCGCTCCATACTCCTAAATGATAGTCATTTGCACCTAGCCGTTCGTATCCTCGCAGTGAAATCTGATCGGCCGATAGCTCTTCGCCTGTAGTAGGCGACACAAGCCGTAGCTCGGGTGTCTGAGCAAGAGGACGCGGTACTTCCTCTGTAGGTGCCGGTGGCGCATTGTATGTCAAAATAAGTAACGATTCGTCGTCATATTTGAGAACGCCCGACACTAATCCATCAATACTAAGAATCGTCTCGACCTCAGACTTGCGCTCACTCATCAGTGACGAGACACCACTGCCGGATCCTGTTCCACCCACAGTGACAGTCTTGGTCTCGCCTGTCTTTGTCACTTTGATGATCCAGATAGTATATGCCCATCCGACCAAAAACTTGTTGGGCGAAATCCACGATATCCGAGGTCGGTATAGATCGGCTCTTGGTGAATCTTTCGGGAGCGCAATTCTTGAAATTCGAGCGCGTGTCGGAGCGTGGTATAAATGGATTCCCTAAAATAATAATCAGTACAAGAACAAGAATATGCAGCAAGCAGACAACGTACGGCATCGTTCATGGCAACGATAATATCGCCGGTCCAGTCTGTGTTGTTGATAGGTCCCTCTCCATGGAACAAAGTCGTATCGGTCTGTCGTCCAAGCCATCCCTTCTCTGACATAATTAGACTGCATGCAGTACCACCAGAGACGAATGTGCGAGTTGTCTGGAAATTTGGATCAAGCGAGACGGCGTGCACTGGCCTCAGGAAATCCGAGGCAGAGATATCTTTAGGATCGTTCACTGACGCAATCACTACTCTGCCGTCTAACGATGCCGAGGCAATGACAGTACCATCCGTTGAAAGAGAGAGAATTGAGGCCGAGTGGGCGCGGTAGGTGCGGATTGGTTCCAGCTCGGGCGTGGTCACATAGAGAGTTCCCCCGTGGGTCGCAAACACAAGGAAGTCGTCATGAGCGAGGAATGTCGATAAGGGATCTGATGAAAATAGCGTAGGAGGAAGTTGAAAGATTCGGGTGTACTTCAATCGAGGTTCATCTTCATCGTCCTCGTCTTCATCCTCATCGTCATCGTCTTCTTCGTCGTCGTCGTCGTCATCCTCAGATTCCTCCTCTTCCTCAGAGTCCTCTTCTCCAGACTCTTCCGACTGTTCTTCGACAACCTCATCCTCACTGCTACTGCTATCAGCAACTTCAGTGTATCCAGCATTAAATGTCGCAGTACGTCCTTCATCTTCGTCCGAAGACGTGCCATACGACTCGTCCGAGGCCACCATCGCGTTCCTTTGCTGCGCCATCGCGCTTCAACTTCACTTTCGAAAGATATCCCACTTCTGCAGCACAATCAGCCAACTACGCATACACTCACTCTCTGCTATATCCTCGTTGCTCGTGCAAACAACCCTGTTGATCGACTCGCTGCTTGACTGTGCTGGGAAAGCTGAGTCGTACGAGGTTTGGCTATATCTAAAGTATCAAACTTTAAATTATCTTAAGGTTTAGGGTGATTTGGCGATGAGCGCCGGATTTGATTATTGTAACGTATGTCAATTTGCAAGACAATAACTCGCAGGAAATAGTTGTGATTTACAGAGAAAGATGTGGAATATTAATATAAAATAAAGAAAAACGGATTGGTGTAAATGCGAGAGTCGTTGAGCAGCAATTGGATTCAAGAAGGAACGATAACAATGCCCAGTCGATATCTAATCTTCATACTCTATCGTAGATAAACACAATCATTTGAACTTTTCTCCCTGAATTGTAGCAACAACCTTTCGAGCATGTCGCATTCTTCTGAACTCGCAAAGCCAAATTCCTTGCCATGTTCCGGTCGCCAGTCGTCCGTCGCGGATGGGGATAGTAACAGAGGCACCGATCACTGGACAATGATAACACAGTTAGACAATGCACAAAGCTATTCAATTCAAATAATACTCACAGCTACTTCGAATATGAGCCGGCATGTCGTCCGTTCCTATGATTTTAGAGCCGTTAGCCACCTCCTCGTGCACTGTATTTCTCTTCTGCGATTTACCCTCGGCATCGTGTCTGTAGTTCCAGCTCTCAGGAGCAATCTTCTCCAAAGCATCCGTCATATCCAAACGTACGTCCGAATCCCAGTTCTCGTTCAGAGTGAGCGCAGCCGAAGTATGCTGCATAAACAGATTCAAGAGACCGATCTTGTAGTCTTTCAATTCAGGAAGGTCCTGCACAATTTCGTCGGTTACCAAGTAGCATCCGCGGGTGCGCGGGTTCATTGTGATTGTTTTCTGAGACCACGACATATCTGCTTGTTTGTCTATGACTGACGATGGAGGAGAAGGGAGAGCAGATAGACAGAACTTTGAGAAGTGTATCTCAGGGAAGACTTTGTTGTTCAATGATGTCATGGTCAATATGTATTCTGGTGCTTGAGCCACTCTGTGAATTATAAGTTCCACTTAGTATTTTACCGTATTATTGTATCCACACTATTGCACTGGCACGCGGCTGAGGATAAGGCCATGAACAACTAGCATCATAGATAACCAGGCAGAGTAAGAGAAAAACATTGTGAAAATGCATTGGAATGCCAATTAATAAATGCGAATTAGTCCTTGTAAATATATCAAAAATCAGTGCTTTTACCAAGTAAGTTCCTGCTCCGGCGAAGTTCGGCCATCGCACCATCGCAAGCCGCTTACAATCTCAGCGCAGCTCAGCGTACTAATCAGGCTTACCTCTGGCGACTCCTTTACTTGATTGCAGCTACTTCTTACATACCTATTTCATGATATAACGTGCACTCACACTGTTGCAGCTTGCAGTCGCATTTCACTATAGAGATCATGGGTTTAATAGCAACCTTCGTCCGCGGCGCGGCTGTGATCTTAATGATGCGTCGCGCAGGAAAGCGCAAGTCGTTGACCCCAAGAGGACTGATCGCAGGCCTTATTGTCGGACTCATACATGCTGCACATCCGTGGTCGATATTCACAGTACTTTTATTCGGATTTTTTATCACAGGGACTGCGTTTACAAAGGTTGGCTCGCACCTGTATATCTTCATAATAGAGTGCTAATAATGGGATAACAGGTCAAAGCCAGTGTTAAGAGGACACTCACAGTTTCGCCCGATGGTGAAGGCGGCGGCGAGGGACCGCGGACAGAAATGCAGGTGCTTGCAAACTCATTAGTAGCGAGTGTGTTGATTGTGCTGCATTTGTTGACTAGATCTACTGGATGCTACGGCACCGATTTGCTGACGGTCGGGATTATCTCGTGAGTTAACCTGCAGGGTACGATTAAAGAAGGAGTAGATGTTTATATTTTGATGTAACAGACAGTACGCGGCCGTGACAGCAGACACATGGTCTTCGGAACTAGGCATCCTCTCAAAAACCAAACCAATCCTCATCACGACGTTCCGCACCTGTCCGCCGGGTACTAACGGCGGAGTTTCCCACACTGGACTGGTAGCTGGACTAGCTGGCGGAGTGTTTATTGGCGTGCTAAGTGCAATGTTCACGCCGTTTTGTAGCGAGTGGTCGTTGATTAGCCGACTTCGGTTTCTTGTGGGGATTGGTCTATCAGGGTTTTTAGGCACGCTTTTAGATTCGATATTCGGAGCCACACTTCAACAGAGCGTTGTGAGTGATAAAGGTTTAATAATCGAGGTAGAAGGCGGGGAAAAAAAGGACTTGCAAGGAAAAGTCGTGTCGGGCATGAATATCTTGAGTAATAATGGGGTCAACTTATTGACTGCTTTGATCACACCGGTGGTGTCGATGATAATTGCATTTGGTTTATACGGGTTTAGGTAGCGTCTGTGATTGACGGCTGAGCTTGCGCTTCAATGGAGAATCTAGGCATAATTATTACAGAATAGCAAGTTTGTATGGAGCGCGTCAGGAAACTTAGTAAACAAAGTAAGCAGTAGAGCGCAGAAGCTAACAACAGATCAACGTATTAGACAGTCTAGGCCTTTAGCTCAGCGTTTAATATTTCTTGCATGGTGTTCAACGGTCCTTAACAAAGCATTGATTCTCATTTGCTCTGTGAGCCAGAGACGAGCTTCTCTTCAGTGTACTTTGAGTTCTGTTTTTGCTCATGCAAGACGGTTGACCGCGTAACCAACAGTAAAACCAATCATCAGTGCCGTAAATGAAGGACAAATTGCATTATATCCAGATACGGTAACCTACAGAGAGAGAAGCGGCAGTGGAGCTCCACGAAACAGAATAGTTAATTTTGAATATTTAACTTTGCAATAAAAATAAGCACTCTGTACAGAAATTATAGGCCTAATTTGCACGATTTTATTGAAACCTGAATCCCGGCGCTGAGGAATAGTGGTGGTGAACTTGGAGGTGGTGGTTTGCGTGGACGAACACAAGACAACTCAGATAATACCGCACCTACGACGCTATTATGAGTGATTTATATCTTCAAAAGAAGCTCTTTTGCCTGGTTTATTAAGAACCTTTTTTTGTATTTTTTGAAATCAAAACCAAGCCAGAATAAAGTCGCCAGTTTAGGTCGGGTAACCAACCTTCCTGGTCCACGCTTACGAGCGCCTACATCTTTCTGTCATTATGTTTTTTTTATCAGAAAGGGACTAAGCCCGGGAACAGATTGCTAACCGAATGAATACAAAGAATGATAGACAAATGGCGAATAATATATCGATGGATTTGCGGATGCACCATTCTGAAAGACTGCTTCACAATTTTGCTCACCAGGCTAAGCTGCGCTTAACTACCGAGCACATTTCATATTACTGTCTATTCTCATTTCATCAATTATACTGCACATGGATAGCTTGTCGATAAATATGTCTGCTTTCGGAATCTATATATTAATAGTGTGCTTAACATAATTCAATCTGATTTATCATGACTGCTCAATATCGCTCTTTCTCGTTTGTACCGAGGACACCTGTGCCATTTTTCACCTAGCTAGACCTCTAATATGAGTTATGTTGCGATTCTATTGCTTTCAGCTGATTTTTTCCTCTCATGCACCTTTGTCTGTACATGCTCCGCGACTCAATCGATACTAAGTCCATATACCAATTTGTAGCAGTCTAATTACTTGAGGCTGTCAATTTCTGTTTATCTTTCACTTCTCTGAATGCTCTTCATAGCAGATACAGCTTTTATGAATAGGTCTGGCATTTATTAAATTCTTATCTGCAAACTACCAGATGATGGTCAGAGTCAGTGAGCTCATCGCCTTGCCGCATTCATCAGACAGTGGCTGCCATCGCTGGAACTCGGAACCTACCACACTGTGCCTATATCTGACGGGATATTATCTAACCTCGAACTTTGGCTGTGGCTATGACTCTGACGATTATTCCGCTTGTTTGTGCTCTGGTAAGAATCTCATCAGTGCCTTTGCACAATGCGTGGCCCAGCATTCTTCTAAAAAAGCGAGGTCTTCATGGCCTTATATGCTCAAGTCCTGTGCTTCCTAGAATACTCTATCAACCTGGACTTACGCTGCGCCTCTTGACCGTCTTGCCTATTGCTGGTGATATCGGTATTTCAGCAATGTACGGATACGCGAAATCTCTCAAGCAAAAGGCGATTTCTGGCCAGCATGTGATTCTCCACTGGGTGTGCCACGACGAGCAGACTGTTTTGTGCATGACAGACCAGATCTCCGCTCTCGCAGCCGACAATCAGGTCGAGGTTCATGTTCACCTCTCGTCGCGCAAGAGCTTTTCCAGCGAGCAAGGCGATGCTTCGAGCGCGTCGGAGAATGAGAAGGACGAGAAGATGAGCGATCGCTCGAGCGATATTCTGCACCCTATTGCTCAGCTGACCACTATCGGCCGCCCTAACTTGACCTCTGTGATTGCTGATACTGTGCACCAGGCCAACTCTTCTGTTGCCATTGTCGTGTGTGGACCTCTAGACATGAACGACGAGTGCAGAAGGGCCGCCTCAGCAGTTTTGGGAGACAAGAATTCAAGCCATGTTGAATATTTCGTCTTTCTCTCGGGCTTGATTTTCTATTACCGATTTGAGAAACATTTTTTGCGTGATTAGTTTTAAAGGGCGAGATTTAGAGGAGATGGTTAGCAACAACATTAAATGAGAGAAATACATTTTGAAGCATGACAGGTTATCTACGCTCAGTGCTGTAGCTTTGTGGTCTGTCTGATAAATTACGCTCGGCAAGACTGTACACTTCTTGACTCTGGCGAGCAACGATTATAATAGATCGAGACAGGTGCTCGCTAGGGTGAAAACTGTCTCTGTGCAGTTGTAGTATTGCATATGTACGTGTAGACTGGAACACTACTTTGTGACAAATCCAGCCGCGTACATATTTGCTTTGCTATGCAGTGCTACGAAAAGGAGAAAGGCCAGTTAGGCGTTAAGGCCAGGCAGGCATAGCGTGGCAGATCCATGAAATGACACTATCACCGACGACTGATGGCTTTAACACGTAGGTGTAGGCATGCATGCACTTGGGCAAAGCTTTGTATGGTGGCAATGTACATACGTCAGTGGCAGATCTAGGGTATCTTCTTTCGGCAGATATAGCAGGAAAGTCTTTCAGTACCATCGATCCGTCAATTAGCAGACATCCAAATGAGTCCACCGAAGAGTCCCGCAGTCCGCAAAGACCGAGTCTGCTTGCACCGGGGCTGCGAGACGGAAGACGAGGTGGGCCTGACTCACGTCAGAAACAAAAGCAGGGCTGCGTATAGCATGATTCTGACGCGAACCGGCGGAGGACTAACGGAGCCCGGCAAAGGAGGTTTGGTGCTGGCGAGGATCAGTCTAGGCCCTTTGTGCTGTTTGCTCTTGTGGACACAAGGGCGTGAGCCACAGTTAATGTTTCGAAGAAGCATTTTGGCTTTTTCCTGGTACTCACACCGCCGCCGTTTCGTGATCGCGAGAACTCACGGCTGTTATTCCACGAGACAAACTACGGAAGGCGTAGAAAAGTTCAGAAAGCAGCCAACACGCCCGGATCGACTGGGATCATTAGCTGGTGCCTAGTTTCTCTGGGAAGACGACTCCGAGAGCTTGCACTGCAGCAGCCAAGGTTCGCAGCTAAGTTTAAGTCTAAAGCTTGTGTAGAGGCGGTGGGGGGCGTTTGGAGAAAAATGAGGGCGCATCGCGGATCTGATAGAGATTAGAGTTTTGCTGATAACTCTGCTGGAGAAGGCAGAGCAGCGAGCCGTGTGATTGTGTGAATGCAATAGAGAGCAGTGAAGACTGCAATACAATATAGATAGATATATGTACACTACATGTTTACAATTGCTGCTTTGGCCGGCGCAAGCTACAGCGAGAACGGCCGCTGGACGGGTTCTTGAAGCAAGCCAGGAGTGAAAAGCCTTGCAGTCAGTCTATCCACGCATCCGCGGTTTGCTCCGGGAGGCGTAGCGCACGAGGAAAGGTCCAGTCCCGTGCAAAGAGATGCTACACCTCTATATTGTTCAGCGCCACACACTGACGAGAGCTCGGCAGAGCGAGCACATCAGAGCCTGAGATGAGGTCACTAAGGTGCTACCGTTAGCGTAGCCCTGCGGACGGAAAGATCCCAGGGAGATCAAAGACGGGAAGATCGGGCACTGTAACGACGAATTCTATATATGGTAGGCCGGGCTTCTGGGCTGTAATGACGACTCAGCCCGACGTGTAAGCATCGCGACACGAGTACCCGAGCAGCTTTATTCGGCCAGCCAACACGGGGGGGGCGAAGAGAAAAAGCACGAGAGTACACGCAAAGCAGATGAACGAGACAGAACGAAGCTTATTGTTCGGTAAAACACAGATTTCGCCAGGTCGAGACCGGCGCCCAAGCGACCAAGCTTTGCATGTTGCTCGGAATGAGCTTGGCGGACGGGGACGAGATGCTTGTTCGGAGGGTGTTTAGAGGGCGCAATAGGCAGCCTGGTGTGCTGTTTCATCCAGACAGTAACGTCCTCTTCCACCTCCGCAGCACCATCTTCCCCAAACACAAGCTGGTACCGCCAACAACCCTCGCTCAGCTCCATCTCGAAACTCTAAAGCCAGTTCTTCTTAGCTCGAAGTTTGACACCTAGGATCTGATTTGGTGGCTTATGCTTATTTTTCTGCTCTGCTGCTTAACTGTGCTGGGCTAATGGAAGGGTATCCTACTAGCTGCCGTTCTGCCGAACTCTCTGGATCTGATTGTGCCCTTAATCTATTGGCTGGTAATTGGCGCAGTTTATCCAAATTGATTACCTTTGTCTAAATCCAGCGCCGTATGGCATCCGTTCCTCACATCAGCGGACAGAGAACACATACCAACATACCCGAGAGAGCCCCAGACAAGCTTGACTGCAGAGACTTCATACAGCTCTCTGCTGGCCTTTCATTATTATCTATCTGACGACGATCGCTCCTCATGACCGCTGTCTCTCCGTCCTGTCTGGTCGCCAAATACTGCTCCTCGCTCACATGTCGAGCCGAGATGGGTACCCAGCTTCCCCCCTTCTTCGTTTGTACTCAAGCACCCGAGCGCTTCTTATTTCTTGCCCGTTCTTGATCGGCACCCTCTCACACAAGCTCTGCCGTTGACTCATCATGCTAAGCCCACTTTTCGTTTCCCGTCATGTACTTTTGTTTTATTCCGTACCCTCTGCGCGAACGGCCGATGCTCTGCACATGCTACCACCCGTTTATATGATCCGAATACTTAAAGACAGGGTCCCTCCGTTTGCTCTCCGACCATTGGAAACTCTCAAACCACTGTTACCATCCCACACTTCATTCTTCCCCTCATTTGCACGATGATGTTTGGTGGAATCCGTGGTTTTGCTGCCTTGGCCGCCTTCGTCAGCTCGGCGGTCGCCATCTCGGGCACTCGCAACCTCCCTTACTGTGCCTACGCATGTGAAGATCTGGCTACGTCTCAGAACTACAACTGCCTAGATTATTCCGGAAACCATTATGCTCTCTGCATCTGCGGCAATGAATACTTCGGTCCTACCTTTGCGCTCTGCATTGCCCAGCATTGCCCAGATCATGCTTCCGCTTCGTGGTCGCTCATCCCCAAGTACTGTTCTATGCAAGATGCTCCATTTGACTGGACTTACGACGCTGCTGTCGCGTACGCTGAAAAGTATGTCAACGCTTCTGCTGATATCGTTGATTTCGCCATCATGACTGCGCCTGTCGAGTTCAGCGATGACGACTACGCTACTATGCTCCCTACTGAAAGAGAATATTACGGAAATGAGAAGTTCGCTGAGATTTACGGGTAAGAAAATCTGATGGTATTGAAAATTAGAGAGATATACTTACAGTTACATAGTGGTGCTACCATGATCTTCTGGTTTGGTCTTGCCTTCCTTGCGTGTGTTCGCAACTTGCTCTACAAGATGTTCCCTAAAGCCATGACCCGCGCGTTTGCTCCCGTTACCATGCTTCGTAAGTACTTCGTCGTACCCGCTTTGACAAACGGTGTTCACACTGCTCCCGCTCGCGTTTTCGGATGGGGTTATGCTCTCTTCCCGTCGCGTGGTGAGACCCTCGCTGTCATCGGATTCATGATTCTCAACACTATCTTCCTGTTTGTCAACTACAATCTTGACAATAACAACTACTACTGGCCTGACGCAAAGAACATCCAGGCTACTCGTTACATGGCTGATCGTACTGGTATTATGTCTTTTGTCCAGATTCCTCCTTTGATCTTGTTTGCTAGCCGCAACAACTTCTTGATGTGGGCTACGGGATGGTCATATCAGACTTTCATGGTCTACCACAGATGGATCGCCAGAGTTATGTACGTCAATGCGGTTCTTCACTCTGTTGGATACACCGCTTACAGCTTGTTCTATGGAGAGGCTGATTACACTGATAACTATTCTTATGCTTACTGGAACTGGGGAGTCGCCGCCACTGTCATCGCCGGTGCCATTATGTTCCAGGCTGCCTACACTTTCCGTCATCGTTGGTACGAGGCCTTTTTGTACATCCACATCCTTTTTGTCGTTGCTTTCATTTTGTCATTGTGGTACCACTGCAACACTCTCGGATGGATGGAGTACTTGTACGCGTCCATTGCTATCTGGGGTTTCGACCGTGCCGTCCGTCTTATCCGTATCTTTGCGTTCGGTATTACTGCTGATGCCGAGGCTCAGCTTGTTGGTGATGTTATTGTGCTTGATATTCGTGCTCCGGTGTGGAAATGGAGCCCGGACGCTGGTCAGTACGCGTACATCTACTTCCGACGCTTCAACTTCTGGGAGAACCATCCGTTTTCACTTCTCGAGCGTCGTGGCGACAGATACATCTTTGTCGCTAAGGCCAAGGGCGGTATGACCAGAAAGTTGTCCAAGTACGTCACAGCGAGCGGTCCAGTTACTTTAAGAGTCGGAGTCGAGGGTCCCTACGGAGAGAAGTTTCCTGTCGAGCCTTTCGGAACTGTTTTGCTCATTGCTGGTGGTATCGGTATTTCAGCAATGTACGGATACGCGAAATCTCTCAAGCAAAAGGCGATTTCTGGCCAGCATGTGATTCTCCACTGGGTGTGCCACGACGAGCAGACTGTTTTGTGCATGACAGACCAGATCTCCGCTCTCGCAGCCGACAATCAGGTCGAGGTTCATGTTCACCTCTCGTCGCGCAAGAACTTTTCCAGCGAGCAAGGCGATGCTTCGAGCGCGTCGGAGAATGAGAAGGACGAGAAGATGAGCGATCGCTCGAGCGATATCCTGCACCCTATTACTCAGCTGACCACTATCGGCCGTCCTAACTTGACCTCCGTGATTGCTGATACTGTGCGTCAGGCCAACTCTTCTGTTGCCATTGTTGTGTGTGGACCTCTAGACATGAACGACGAGTGCAGAAGGGCCGCTTCAGCAGTTTTGGGAGACAAGGGTTCCAGCCGTGTTGAATATTTCGAGGAGTCTTTTGCTTGGGCTTAATCTATTCCGAGTAATATATCTAATCAGCTTTCTGTTGTAAATATATTCAACTTGATTTGAGAATTTTATTTATGCGAAAAAACAAGTCAAAGATTAATTTCCGTTCAACTCATCGTATTCTAGTCAAAGCCCCAGTTAAAGTTCCGCGCTCGTTAAACCAAATTCGATCATTACGCAAATTATCGCTAGCGCTCAGACACCCGCTCTCTCGATTTTTCCATATTCACACCATTCCAGAATACATATTGACATATACAAGGATTTTCGCAATGCCTGTAGTCATTAAGTATTTAACTTCCAGCACTAAATAAATAAACAAGTCGTTTGAATACGTTATTTGCCATTTCGTGATATTTAATTTGCCGGCTTTTCGGGGTTTGACTTTTCTTGATATTCGAGATTGACGGTAATTTAGTAGTTTATTGAAATCGACAGCAAAACATTTCTCGCATGTAGCAGTACTCAATAGCACTGTAACGACTGATCGCATTATCGCAGTTTCTATTGTCAGAATACCTTGACAATGCAGCATGATTTACTTGATCACCATGCCTCATTGATCATAAAATCACGGAAATAGACTCTTTTTTGAGCAAATCCCCATATTAGCCACTACCATCACAATATATTATAAAAACGAATAGAATAAATCAATTAAGCAAATTTTTCTGTTTTATCTGGATTTTTTCAAGTTATTTCCAGTATGTTTGCAGTTGATAACGCGTCGCCCAGGTTGTGAATATTTGCGTATAAGTTCTACATCATTTTGTGTGGTTGGTAATTGACCTCACAGTAAATGCAGCTTAAAAATGATATGGACCACACGTGATAGCGCTAATGCGATAAAAGAATGCGATCGAGATTATGAATAACGGAAATATCCGCGACTATTGCATTTTATTGATTATAAAATGTATAAGAAAAGGGGGGCGTCAAGTATTTAAAGTAATTTGTCTCGTATTCAGATTTTTCTTAGTAATCTAGACAAAGACACGCAAGGCAAAAACTATAACGAACACCGCAGGAAATCGCTCCACAAGTTCCACTGCTTTTAAAATTACAAAATAAATTTTATAAAATTCTTTGATTTAATCTAGCTCTAAATATTTACTTTTTTTGTATCAAACCCTTCGTTTTTATTTACAAATTTTACAAAACAGCGTCCAGGGCTAGGGGTTTAAAAGTTTACGTACAAAAATGAGCGGAACATAATTTTCTTATATGAAGCGTTAGTGGTTTAGCGGTAAAATTCGTCGTTGCCATCGACGAGCCCCCGGTTCGACTCCGGGCTGACGCAATTTTTTTTGAA